>JAOXYM010000006.1:4631358-4660783 GCA_028567055.1 Leptatherina wallacei
CATCATGGATGTGCAGCAACTGTGTGATGCTATCATGTCAATATGGAGCAAAATCTCTGAGGAATGTTTCCAACATTTTGCTGAATCTGCCATGAAGAACAGTTCTGAAGCAAATAGGAGCTCCAATCCTGTACTAGCAGGGTATTACTAATAAAGTGGCCGGTGAACGTTTGTACAGTATAAAGGAAAAAGATTAAAAGTTTTCTGTCATCTTGTCAACAGATGTATTTATGTTTTTAGCAGATTGTGAAGTAATTTGTGGGCCATAAAATTAAAATAGTGTCCTTCCCATGTCACGTGAGCGCTGTTAAACAAAAAGAATAAAGCTTTGTGTTTTATTACTCTTATCTATTTTGAGTTTGTTTTTTTAAAACTATGAGGATTTCTAATTCTTGTGCATTAGTCTCAAATCTAATCAGATTTTACCATCAGTCATCTGGAAAACACAAGTGTGCTTTATACAATAAATTTGACATGATTTTGATAGAATTAAGAAAGGGGGAATAGAATTTTTATATAGAAATATCTCGTGCCATCCTCTGTCATCTTTTAATAATTCTTTTCAAATTTGACCTTTCTGCCTCTCTTTGACTCCTCCTCTCAGCGTTCATCTGGTGAGGCAGCGAGCTGCAATACTGCCGTAAAAACCTGTCTAACAAGCTGCTGACAGCGCGCTGAATCAGGGGCAGAAGCAAAGAAAACCGTGGAGATGGATTTAAGTATGCCCCTCGTCATTAGCCTCAACATAATCAAATCATTTTACTCATTCAGAAGTTCTCGGGGGCCGGTCGGGATGACGAACGCTGTCGAGAAGGCTTGGTTCTCCCTTCAGTCTGCTCTGCCAGGAAAGCTGCCTGCTGTCACTGCTGCCAAACAGGGTCACTTAACAGCTTTTAATTGTTCCTGTCTGCCTGTAGAAGCTGGAAAAAAGTCTTGGCACAGCTCTGACTGAGAGGGGAAAAAAGCTGGTTTGGAGTTCATATTTTTACTGATGTAGAGAAGCACAAATTCCCAATTTTTGAGTGGCTGTAGCGATTCCTTAATCCGTCTTTATAATTGAACTTTTTCCTGTACTTGTGCTTTGTTTCTATTTGAATCCTTTATTGACCAAAATAAATGATTGAGCTTCATTAGAAAAATCTGTGAGCTGTCAGATGCCGACACCATTTCACTTTATTATTTCACTAAAAGTACCTCTTCAGCATTTATAAGACTATTCTAAGGTTTGATTTAAGCATATTTATTTGAGCAAATCACTGTCTGTAAGAATTTCAGGATACCATGAGGAATCTCTTCACAGTTCCATAAACCAGTCGAGAAATGGTAATAAGGTTGTTGCTGTGTAATTTTACATCAGGAAAACTAGAGATACCCAGAAGAAACAAAAAATGTTTTTTTTCTTTGTAGTTCAGTACAGGTGAAAACACATGCAGCTTGGTCTTTCTGTTCCTCCTTATGAGCTAGTATGTTTTTTCTCTCCTCTGCAGCACTTTTTCCTGAAGGTCAGCAAGCTTTTCATGCACTTACCTCCCCCCAAAGGTCAACAAGGGAATAACAGTCAGAGAAGAACATTGTACAGTATCTCCCAAATCAAGCCGGATGCGGCTTCTCAACACTGTTTGTTTAATATAACATCTAAAAGGTTTTGTTAGGTATTTTTTTTCAGGTTCTTCAGACATTATGCAGGAATACACACATGTGCTGCAGAAATGTGATTATTAGAATAAATAATATCATTATACCTGTATGATAAGGATGTTAGTTACTGTAACTTCCACTAAATGTTTAGTCTCTTTCAGCAAATTGTTTTTACTTTTCAGACTCTCTGCATTAGAGGCTTGATTTGCTCTTCCTAAAAATTTGCATTGTATATCCTCTGCAGCACCAGCACGAACTGTCTTGGCTGAAGAGGAAAACAGAAGAAACTCAACTTGTTCTCATAAAAAGACATAGTTAGTGCACGTCAAGTGGTGTGTAAATTTCCATGACATGTTTCATGACTGAGCCAAAGGATTAAAATGGGTGTAAATGACATGTAAAAAGTGCCTGAAGTGGCTGTCAATTTATTTCCATGATCTCAAGCTTGTGTTGAACAAGATTTTGTTTTTCTTTGGCAAAATTCTGATAATTCAAAAATCTGATCATCTGTACAACAGAAAAACTTCAGGGTTTTGTTGAGGAATTGAAAATGAATTCAGCCTCACAGTCCCATTGATTCAAACGATTGAGTTTTCCTCTTGAATTTTATTTATAATCAGTGTCCTCAGGAGTTTCCTACAACTAAAACATATTTGCATATATATATAAATATATATATGGTTAGTTGAATGAAAGGCAACTTTTACGTAGCTAACATCATCAAATCAAACCTTATTTATAAATCAATTTTCATACAAAATTGGTACAAAGTGCTTCATATAAAAACAATTTTGGCACTTTAAAAACAAGTCTTCAAAACACAAGGTTTCGTACACCCAAGTATGAGACCTAACAAAACACAACCTCTAATGCAGAAGGTCTGAAAACACAAATTATTTGTGTATGTGAATATTTCTATTGGTTCTCTATCTCGTATAAAACTTTATGATTCTTACAAATAAACACTTTCATACTCAGTCCATAGATGATATGTTTAATGCAGGTTAGGAGTCTGAATAGTGTGTGTAGAACTTTTAGATAGACAGCAGTGTTGCATCAAAGCGTGTATCTGAGGTCTTTGAGTCCAGCTGTTGCAGTTTGTTTGTGTTTGGTCTGAGGCCCCGGGGCCCAGCCAGCTCAGTGAAAGACGTGCACAGCTTTTCACGCCCTCCTGCCTCTCAGACTCTGAGAGATATACGCCTCCCTGCTGTTTGGTTCCCGTGAATTCGAGCTGTGTGTCCTGAGCTGACCACCCAATCAATTCATCAACATCAGAGGCTGCCCGTTTCACATGTGCAGTCTCGTCCAAGTGTGATAGAGCTGTGCGCACACATGTGCGCATGCATCATCATGGCTAGATCTAGTCTATACTGACCACCTACACACCTAACACCTGAGCTGTAAGCTGTAAACATCATATTACCTCTAACTACAGATACGTGGAAGCTTCATTCAAACGTGACCCCTGATGTACACGTATGCACACAAAATCATAATGTCATGTGCAAAGTGCAGGTTAGGTCACCCTCTGCTGCAAAGTATATTGTATTTAAATGACACTTTCCAAGCATTTGCAGATATATACTGTCTATATATATTTGTTTTTTAAATAATGAAGTCAAATTAAATATTGAACTTGAAGTACAAATAACATGTAATACAGTGTAATCAGATGTGTGCAAGACGTATAATGGATGTCAACAGATTCAAATTTATCACATATCTAAAGTTACTACACAGTTGTTTGTTAGCAGAATTATTAAAAAAATTGGTAACAACTTATCTTTATTTTTTGTGCAGAAAATTTACCAAATAACTAAAACAGTGGTGGAAAAAATCTGCAAAAACAGTCTAAATCACACATGTATATCTTACAGATTGTAAAATGACGACACTGAGATTGGAGAAATGCAGAGCTACGAAGCTGCCGAAGTAAAAATCACAACAAATGCAGCTGTATTGAAACAGTTAATAAGAATCTATGTTAATGTAAATTTACAAGTGACTGTAATTATGGTGTGATATACTTCCATTTTCAGATATAAAGATTTACTGTAATACAGCTGTAATATTTCCAGTAACTTCAATATTATATCTACATAATTATACATTCATGTGCCGCACAGCTGCTATCACTTGTGACAAAAAAGACAAATTATTAAAAGAAAAGGAGAAGAAATGACATTTATTATGATCCCTGCTGATGATTCTGGTAAATACGCCCATTTTCCAGACAGTCAGTGATAAACTGATAAAGCAACACATCATTTGTTTCAATGAGCCACAAGTCAGCAGATTCTTTACCACCATGCTTTTGTATTCTTCAGGAGTCCCCCCACCCCCCCGTATCATTTATTTTGAACCAAGTAAAATCCAGTGATGGCAGCATTTGATTTTTAGCCCATTTTCCAGATTAGAATCCAATCCAATAAAGTTTAGCCTGAGCTCTTTTTTGCTCTCTTTTCTTTTTTTTCCATATTCTTTTTAGATAATTATAAAAAATTAAGGCCTTTGTCTTATTGGCTTAATTTGTTGCAATTTTCTCTGAATTAATCGTTAACGTCACGGTCGGATGTTTTTGTTCTGGTTTGTGTTACAACACGCAGCAGCAGATGTAAATTATTCTCTAAAACCATCCTAATTTATTCATTAAATTGTCCAATTCTGCTGGAGGAGTCCAGAAATTAATTATGAAGAGACAAACTATGTCTACATGTTGGGGTCAGGGCTGAAATAAACGTCAGATTACAGCCTAATGATGTTTTACTGTTTTGTGTTTGGTCAAAGGTTTCTAACGAGGCTGCTTATTTTTATTTCAAAGATCTGTCAAACTAATGAAAACTTATTTAAAATAATAGTATTATCTAAAAAATATGCATTGTCTTCTTTAATCAAAAGGTTAAATTTGACTATTTATTGATAACAGAGTTAAAAAGTCTACATCTTAATATTTATGTTGTGTGTAAATGTATTGAATAGATTAAATGAAGAACTTTAATCTTCTTTGAGTTGATGGCTGTTAGATTTTAATCAACATTTGAATTAAATTCCTTGTCAGGTGCATGTGTTATATTCTATAGCCATTTAATATCTATATTAATACGTTAATAGAGCCTGTGCAGTGATGATTTGTCAAGTTGCTCTTTAACTAGAGATTGGAGTCAATGAGGTTAATCATTACTCCAGTGGATCCTCCACGTGGCCAATCCTTCTTCATTAAGGCCTTGATCCATCTGCCACAAGGAGAAAAAAGCCTCCAAACTGAGACTGCCCGACAGTTTTTCAGCCTCTCCTTCTGCTTACACTCAAAACAATCATCAGTGAAGATAAATATGCACCACCAATACTCAGCTATCGTAAAATTGCCTCTGTTCCAGGAACGACCACCCTGATCTGCTCCGCTCCATCATTCGTCCAGATGACAGGGAAGGTTTGGTCTGACGGTTGTGGACAAACTATGGGTTGGGAGTCTCGCCACACGCAGCTTCGTGTCTTTATGTCTTCCTGGACTCTCAGGGGCCGCAGCTGCTCGTCAGAGCTCCTCGTGCCTCTATTCTGTCAGTATCGGCAGCCGAAACTAAATAAAGATGTTTACTGACAGCCTAATGAACGGATGGGCCCTGGTGATTTAACCTTGATGAATGGTCCGCCCAGGTGTTTTCAATAACGACAATAAGCACTGCAAGCCGCAGGCCCACTGATACTGGTATAATGCATTATTAGGCCATTAGAGGCAGGCCAAGAGAGACCACTTATGCACTAGCCTATCAATAATGTGGTGTCCCAGTCCACATTTGGGCCCAGGGAATTAGTCATACTGATATTCTATTTAATAAAAAAATCACAAGACGACGCATAAAGAATCTCATTACATTTTAACAGGGTTACAGTAACCCAGGAGGACTGCGAGTTTAATTTTCATAAGAGCATCCATTCCTCAATTATGTCAAGCAGAGAAAATGTAAATGGCAAATGGAATGCTAACAATATCTAACCAGCGGTGCATTGGCAGGAGAGGAGAGTGAGGGGGCTGCAGCTATGTCTGTGTGTGTGCATAGTTTCTGATCATGCAAAAAAAACAAAAAAAAAATAAGAGAAAGAAGCTTACAGTTCGTTCCAAGCATGTATCAACCACCGTCCCTCAGTGAAACACATTTTAAAGTATAGACATCGAGGTGTGAGATCCCTACTGTGAGCTTAGCTTCATGGAAAACTGAATTTGCGAGTACTTTATTCGTCCCCAAATGAGAAAATACTTGAACACAGCCTGGATGTCTGTCCAGTGGTGTCAAAAATCTATTGAGAAATCAGCATATAAAACATTAATAACATTAATGTTCTCATTTCTGACTGGTTAAGAATCATATTTACATTTATTTTTTTCCAAAAACACCTCTTTACTGGCCTGTCTATTGTTAATGGTTTTGATAATGAATGTTTCCATGTAAATTATCAAAACTAATTCAGTAACAGTATCTACATTTCTAAATACTATCCACTTTGGACTATTTTGCTTGTTTAAAAACTTACCTAGAACGTGTGTTTGCTTGAAATAAGAAATAAATTCCTACATTTCCTAGATTATTTTGTTTGGTTTTTTTGTTTTCCATTATTGAATTAATTGTGACATTAATAAGTCCTTAACCCTGCTTGTGCTTGAGATACTGCAGTCTTCATCCAGTGAGTAAATAATACACTAAACCACAGAAGTAGGACTAGAAGGAGTCATACGTGGAAGTGCATCATCAATACACAAACAGAGCTGCAGGTTCTGTCATGGTTTATAGGTTGTTGTTTTTCGGGTATTTTTTCATTAGTTAGTTCGGTTGTCTCAGTTGGCAATGCTTTCTGCTCTCTCTGCACCTGGATCAAATGAACCAATTACCAATTTAGATTCTTTCTTTATAGATATACTGTGGTTTTTCTTTGTTCAGTATCAGGAACATCCAATCCAATCCACTTTATTATAATTATTTTATAATTTATAATTTATTTTTTTATTAGTTATAAAATATAATTGCTGAAAGATATAGAGACATTCCACTGCCAGGAAATCTGCACCCCAAAAGACACCAAAAGACTTGACCTCGTCCTGTTGTGTTGTCTCAATTTTGTTCTTCTTGTTTTTGGATTTCTTCCACTGCAACACTTTATTTGTTCATGGTGATAAGTTGTGTCTACATATGGATCCCAACCTCCAATGCTTTGCAGAACCTTTTGACATTTTCAGCGTTTCTGTTTTAGTTTTAAGCATTTTTCTTGTTTTTGTGACATTTGGAATATTTTAATACTTTTACCTTGTCTGATATCTATGGGTTGTACTGCAGAAACAGACCAGCATGTAAACACATTCCTGCAGCTCTTGCTGGTTTCTTAAATGTGTCTCTAACACAATGCATGGCAATTTGTAAAAAACCAAGAGGTGAGTAACCAACAAAAACCAAACCAATGCAGCCATTAGCTTTAGGCTACATGATTTTCATTAACTTGCATATCTCAACTTCCTCCGTAACCATAAACCAAATATTGCAAACAAAAGTTTCATTTTAAAGACCTCCCTTTGGGTATGTTTGTGTTAGGCACTTTGTTTACAACTATATAAACCCCCCGTGTAGCTTCACAGTTTTACATCTAACATTCAACACGTACTGAAGAGAAATTAGCTGTCATTAGCAACTGTATCAAATGTGGTCACCATCAAAGTATCTTTGTATCGAAACTTGTAGTTAATTTCTATTACATGGTACAGTACAGTTTGCTTTTGTTTTTTGACAAGGAAACCAATACTAACCTGTACTTTTTATTGCCGCCACCTCAGACAAAGTGGCTTTCAAGTGAGCCAAGCCGAAATGTACTCTGACAGTGAAACATTGCAGAGTGTTGATTGGCCAGAGGAAGTCATCACCTCTGGACCTTCACAACTCTCTACTGCTGCACTTCCTTGTCCCATTAAGGTGTTTTAAAGTTTTGAATTCAAGCATTGTCCTTGAGAGCACAGCAAAATGACTGATATCAATATGTTCAGTTTAGACTTGCATACAATTCAATTATAATTCTTTCAACTATTTAATAGTAAAACATGGCCACAGCCCAATTAAAAAATATTACATAACAGTCAATGTGCATAAGAATAACAACAGAATCAGTCTTGAAGGATCCAAGTAACTGCTCCACAGTTTTATTCTAAATTACGTCCATGGTGGCACCATGATGAAGACACATTTCAGGAAGAGGTTAGACCTAAATGCATCGGCGTATTCTGCAGGACTAAAACACTTACACTTAATGATTTCTGTTCAACTTTTTGCACGTCAGTCTAAAACTCCAAAGGCTACTGGTGAAACGTGTCACTCCACACTCAGGCTCCCCATCTCTTTCACACACTCCACCACACTCACACAACTCACACACTGTCAGTGGCTGTATTGGCATGTAGCTATCAGCGTCCAGGGGGCTGAAGCTAAGGGCCCCTGCAATAATAAACTGCTAATTGAAGGACTGCAGTGAGTAGAGAGGTGTAAGCGGGGCGCCCAGCCGCTGAAAGATCACTGCAGTACGCCAGCCAGCCAAGGCGCTGAAAGAGCCTATTACAGCTCGCCTCTGTACCTGGACCTTGTGTTAATGAGAGCACATACTTACACATGTCCTGCCTGGAGGAAATATTCACGACATTCCTCCAACCTCACATGCTGTATATAGGAATACAGATCTGTAGACTGGCAGCAGCGAGCTGTGGGAGGGATTGTAATTATTATAGATAATGATCATTTCACTCATGCAGGTTTCTTGTATTATAGTTCCTGTTTTCTCTTTGCAGACCTGAGAGCAGCTAATTTTTTAGTTGGGAATCCTGGGAATAGTTGAACAGATATAAATTGTACTTTTAGCCTATTTCATGTCATCTTAAAATGTCAATTAACTTTTCTGCATAAATGTTGCATCAGATAAATGTAAATACACTACACACCCCATACACCACAAAACCTTGCTTTTCAGCGTATCTCTGGCAACAGTTAGAATGAATCTTCTTGTCTTGAGCTCAACCAGACCAAAGAAATGAAGAACCATTTCTTTTGGCTTCCATTTAAGAAAAAAAAACACAACAAAAAACCCTGCTAAATAGTGATTGGTCTGACCACAGTACAGGATTCCACTGTATGATGGTTCATCCCAGATGCCTCAGAGTCCAGAAAAGTCTACATGGTCTCCAGACAAGGTTAACATCAGGCTTTAAGTAGCATTTGTGAACTGTAACTCCATATTTTATGCTTGACAAAGATCTTCCCCAATAATTCCTTCCCCATGTGGTGATATCATGCTGAGTAAAGTTTATTTTTCTTTGGATTTTCAACAGAGACCCAACTTTTTATGAAATGGATATTAACCTTTCTTTTGAGGAGTTTTTGCAAATGTCAGGTCGATGCTATAATGTGTGAAATTTGAATCCAGCAGTCAGTGAACATGCTTCTGCAACCTCTCTGCATTTGAGCTTTGTAATGTGTTAAACACACAACTACATAAGAGTGAAGTGCTACCAGTCTGAGGCATGTGGAACAATGTGAGGAACGGGTTCCTCTTACTCCTCTTGGTACTCCTATTGAGCCTTTGGCTTCATGCTTTGAAAAAGACAAAAGTCAAACTAGATAAAGATCTGCTTTGTGATCAAGTGAAGCCAAGTATAAAATAGCCATGATGGGTTTTTTTTTTTTTTTTTAAAAAGCAGCTACTGGTTTTGCTTTTCACCTGAGTTTCCTTATTATTGGCACCTCACTTTCTTTGTGCTGTAATGTTTTGTTGTCCTTTCCGGGATCCGGGTGTTCAACCAATAAATGTCTGAATTACACTAAAGCCCTTATTGATAAGCAATGCAAAGTAAAATTATTGCAATTCTCCTCTTCAGATTTAAATCATATCAGGAAACAGTGGTTAGCATTAGTAACAACAGGGAATCTGGGCCATGCAGTAGATCAGAACAGACTTGTAAGTTATACATTTTTTTATTCATTGATAAAAACTCAGACTTGCGACATGGCCCACAAAACTCAGAGGGCTCCTCAGGTCACAGTGGCAAATGGGACTACCAGCAAATCCTCGATCAGTTTTTTACATCTCAGTAAACTGTAAAAATGCCTTAAGCACCTTACTACAACCATCTCCACATTTTCTGTGCCTCTCTCCCCATCGGCCTCCACCTCATACCTCTCTGATAATTAACCGAGAGGCCCTCGGAGAAACAGCCCCTTATGCGGTGTGCAAGAAGCCATGCAGAAACACTCATAATCTTTTAATACTTGCACAAGGCAGGAAAGATTAAACCGTCATGGTGTTGACAAGTGACAGGGGAAACTTGTTGGTGGACTTACACACATAATGCGTGCAGAGTCACTGCACACACACACACACCCTTTCCTAAATGGTCAGCGATTCTGTGCTTTAATTAAAACAATTGGCTTTCCAGATTGCTTCCCAAATACTCGACCAGGTACATCTGCAGCAGTAAGAGGCTTAGTGAGCACTGAGGATGGTAATGAGAGAGGGGGTAACACTGGATGAGGAGGGAGGAGAGAAAGTTGGAGAAATTGGGGATGAACAGGATTTTCATTTTAATGATTGTTTATATTTGAAAAGAAATACTCTGCAACATATGTTTCTACTCCAGGCATTGCCAAAGTAAGTGTGATGTGTGCACTTAGTTTTGCACTATTTGTTTTTGTATTTACTTGTCTTACTGCTTTGTCCTTTTTTTGTTCTCTATTATTAACAATGGGTTTTAAATAAACTATCATTCCTACATATAAATATAAAAGGGCATCTTTTTAGTCCCAAAAGTCTCATGAGCTGAACTCCCAGTTGACCAGTACTGAAGACGCCTTTTGGGTAAAAGAAAAACTAGAAGAACCACATTACAGCCATTCTTTATTCTGTATTCTTTATATAAGTCATGGCATTTTTTTAAATATACTTATGTTGAAGGAGTTAAGGACAAACTTTATGGGTTTCATCCACAACAAATACATAATATGTCATGAAAAGCTCAATTATTAATCTCAGCAGGCAAATTTTAACCACGTATATGTAGAGGATAATGCCCGACGAGGTGTCCATTACCAGAAAACAATGGACAACGCCGTGGCGTGAACCGTCCAATGCAAAGCCAAGTGACAAAGATCACCTGTCCTTTCCCAGTTCATCGCTTGGAAAGGAGCCCAGTCAGGCTGTTTCCCCAGCGATGCTGCGTCACAGCGGCGTGTCTCCACATTCACCGAACAGGTTAAAGGAAACAATAAAAACCGAGCGTTTTGTCTCTCGTCTCGTCGTTGTGATGAATAAAATCTCATGATGGTCTAAACCCAGCTCACGTTCCCTATTTGTGGGTGAACATACAACGCTTAGCAAGGTATGTTCTGACTTTCTGTTGCCACGGTTACCAACTAGCATTTTAGCCCGCGCAATAATTCACTTTTTTTAACTGGTGTCCTATAACACTTTTTAACGGACACCCTGTGGCCAATCAGAATCGAGTATTCACCCAGACCATGGTATAAATAAATAGTCATGGTTTGTGAGCTAATGTTAAGTTTTCCTTGACTATTTCGGTTTGGTTCTTGCTTTATTCGATCATTGCCTTCATTCAGCTTGTTTTATGCTTTGTTAATATGTTTATTTTCATGTAGAGTTTTATCCCCTTTGCATTTTGTTTTTGGTCTGCTTTGTTTGGAGTTTTGATTTTATCTTTGGATTTCTGCTTTTCATTCAACCTAGACGTCCCCAGTTGTTTTGTTTCCAGATTGACATGTCCCCATGTGTTTTCCCATCTTTTATGCAAAAGTCAGACGTCTCATATCCAGATCAGATTTAGAGAAGCTCGAGATGCTTTGCTCTCCATCAGATTTGACTATTACAGCTGTTTCCCTCCCAAAAAGATCATTGTCATCTTCAACTTATTCATAACATCACAAGTGTTCTAACAAGAACCATGAAAACTGAACTCATCACCACTGTTCTCAAATCTCGGGTTACAATTACTTACAGAATAGACTTAAAAGTGTTGATTTTAGTTTACAAAGCAATCAGTTATATGGGGCAACAATGCATTTCTGACCTTCTTGTAGAATATAAACTAAGAGCACTGAGATCAGCCTCAAAATAGGTTTGAACTAGGTGAAAATGCATTTTTCTATTATGTTGCACGCAGATGTTCTCAATTTTTATTTTTGACCTTCTTATTTTAATGCTGTCTTTGGTTTGTTTTTGTTTCTAAAATTAATTCACTTCCTTTATTTTGGTTGTTCTTCTCTAGTTTTGTCTCCTCAAACACAACTTGTGACTTGTGAAAACTGATGTGACAACATGACTCCAGACTTTCTATTTGCCTGTTTTTTCTTCAGTGTGGATTTTCATGTTCCTCTCTGTGTTTGGCACACGGTCCGTCATTGTTAACTGACCCATTATCCACAGAGCCCCAGCTGTGTGACTCTGGAGGTTTGTGCGGATTGTGGTAAGATAGCCTGACTGTGTGTGAGTGTGTATTGGGAGGTTGCTGCAGGGGGAGAGAGGGGCCCCTGTGACATTGTGTAGGGTCTGAATAGGAGGTCACTGATTTGGGCTAATTATATTACATAGAGCCTACTCATAGCTTGTTAGGTCTACATGCATATGTGTCCGTATGTGTGCATATGTTTGTGTATGTCAGTCTGGTTCTGAATCTATTCTCACTTTTTCAAAGGTCGGATTAAGAGACTTTAGATTCTAGTGTAAAAACCAAAAGCTGGTGCAATACTTCAGAAACTTTTAAAATAAAACACACAGCTTGTCATAACTTTCTTCATCTCTAGAACTCAGTGAAACCACATATAAGTGAGGCAGGGAGCCAATACTAACAGCACCAACATGTGCTTGCCTTGGTAGTTAAACCACATCACCCATGTGTCTTCCTTGTTGCTGCAGCTAATCCTCTGTGTTGACCTGCAGACTTTGTCACTGCTTTGCTTCATTTGTTTGAACAGCCAGCGTGGAGCAAAGCCCGTCATGTGACTGCATGCTCTGCACATCGCCTAATCATATGGAAGAGATGATCACAGGACAGGAAATCACAGCACAGCACCAAGGGAAACAATCTTTCTCTACTGACTTAAGCCAATCATGGCCTTTCTCTCAACCCACTGCATGGCCTCTCGCTTGCCCCTTGTCTACCTCCTTATCTTTTTAACAACTTCTTTAAATCTATTCTGAGCTCACTGTTTGGATTTAATTTGTTTGCAACTACATATCTAAATAAGGACTTTGGTTAGATCCCCTTCATCCTGCTAAAACAGCTCTGAGTTGTCATGGCATGGACTAAATGGATCAAATAGTTTTTTCTTAGACTGGTTAAAGTGAGATTTGTGAAATTGAAGGCCAAGTCAGAACTTTGTCATGGTCTTTAAACCATCCCTGAACATCTTTGACAGTGTAGAGTGCACTATCTCTGGCTGAGACAGGCAACAACCAACAGAGAGCGCTGTTGCCATGAAAAGGTGATGTGAAATAATGAATGCCTGGACTAAAGTTTTCCCAGATGAACACAATCCATTGGTTTCTCAAGCCAATTTTGTTGTTGTTGTTTTTTTTGGTGTGTTTTTTTGTGAATAACAATTATGTGAACGCAGTTATTATTAACTGGATTAATATGGATTAAATAATGAATCTGGTTTAATTGGATAACAGTGAAATGGATTGATTTGGATTGTAATGACATTGGACTATATCTTTAAAAGTGATTACTTATGAAGTGGTGCTTTACAAATAAAGCTGATTTGATTTCATTCGATGTGAAAACATTACTCCTCAATTATCTATCATTAGTGGCTTGTCTCTATTACGACTTTTTTTTTTTTTTGCCCTGCTACGCTTTTGCTACTAGTTTTATAAAAGTTTGTCCTTTTTTCTGCTGTGTATCTGTTTGTTTCCACATCTGAAATCTCTTGTAACATCCATGTACATCAGCGTTCCTCTGAATGAATGCTTTTATGCACCTTAAACTTCTTGTTAACTCTATCAATAATCAGTTAAAAAAAAATCACGTGCCGTTTTAACTGACTGCTTTTACAATGTGGCTTATGAGTGCTTTCTCTTTTTATGTTAACTTGGTTTCATAAAATGAAGAAATTCTAATATTCACTTGGAGGCTTTTAGAAAATAAACTTGATTTTTTAATAAAATTATTCTGGACATGATGTCCAATAATAATAATGTCTTCAATAATTTCCCTCTAAGAGGGATAAATAAAGTATATTTCATTCATTCTTTCATTTCATTCATTCATTCATGTCAACGGGACCAATCAAAGGCATAACTCTATATTACATAATATCATGTTGAGTTTTTAGTTGGTTTGTGTCCCAATCTGCTGTACATGATAAAGGATGGGTTTTATTCTGCAACATGCTAACAGATGAAGAAAAAACAGTCCTGAAAATATCAGATTATCACATTTACAACCTTTTTCAGGTTATCTATATAACGGGATCTTAAGTCAGGAATTTTCATATCAAGATCAAAACATTTCCCAGAAATAGGATGATTCAGCAAGGTGCAATAAATCACAATAAAACTCTTTCCTATAGGGTGGCAGTTATTTGCTTGACAAAGCTGTATTTCTGATGTTCAGCCTGATGTCTCCTCCTCGGTTTATCTCTCCATCAGCAGAGCGGCAGGTGAACCCGTCTGTCAGCTTTGTCCCAGGAAGCAAGGGATTCAGACACTGGAGGTCAAGGTGCGCTGGTAATCCAGGCAGCTGTGTTACCAGGATTAAAATGAGGCCAAGAACATCACCGTGTCTGCCTAAAACAGGTGTTGCCATGACGATGACCTAGGGGTAAAACACCTGCTAGATTGAAGACAAAACATCTGCACATCAGAATTAAATTCAGACTTTATTTATGTTAACCTTTAATCGACAGGTGATTCCCTACAGTTACATGATAGCAGAAACCATCAAGCAATGACATCATCAGCAAAGAATTCACATCAGAGCAGCCCAGATTCATTTCTACACCCACAAATAAACTAACAAGCATCGTTTATAAGATGCTTTGAGTAATTTTGTTAAAGCATCCTACATTGTCTTAACTCATAACTCTTATTGCTTTCCTAAACTTTGCATTTTTGTGAAGACACACAGAGTAATCATGGTGATTATGACTTTCATACATGCACTCAATAAAGTTTTCATTAAACTAATAGCTATCTGCAAATCCATTTAAACCTTAAAACTCTGCGAGATCGCTTGTATTGTAGAAATATTTCTCAGGAACATTAGTGTGTAATGGATAGTTTACCTTTTATGTGATCTATGGAAGTTTTCCAGGCATTTATTACACTGGTTAACTGTTGTAATATAATAATTAATATTGTAAATAACATCCTAAGTTTAATTAGTATTTTTATTTTATTTATTCTCATTTTGATCTTTTATTCTTTTGTCTATTATTTATGTTTATGTGTATATTTTGTATATATGTACAGTACATGTACATATATTTTTGCATGTGTGTATTTCTGATGTAGCATTGAAATTTCCCAGTCTGGGATAATTAAAGTACATTCTGATTCTGATTCTGATTTATATCCCATCCAGCAGCAATCCACCCGCAAAATGTGTCTATTCAGAGACTCTATATGGAACACAATGAGTGATCAATGATAACACCTTTATTTATCACATTTTTGAAGTAAAAAAAAATAAAAATCCCCGCAATGTTGCTAAGAGATCAGGAGCAGCCAAAGATCAACAAGAAGATGGTTTAATGCACGGTTTTGCTAAAAATGAGCTGAGTTTGAGTTGACTTTGTCAGGATAGAAGGTAATGGGTAACATAGATGATTAAATAGAAAAGAAATCTGGAGGAAAAAGTGTAAATATGTAGCTGTTTTTTTATCTGCTTGTTTCAATGCTTATATATTTTTTTCTCCATAAAGCCAAGTCTTGACAGAATTATATGAAGATAATAAAAGGCTTGGTCACTATTGATCTGTGTGTTATTAATACAAATAACTGTTAGTAATAAACTCAATTTGTCTTTTGGTTGGCCTATATCTATTGATACATTAATTTCAAATCATTTTAGCCTCATAATCTGACAACTGAGGCTGTCCTGGAAAAAACATAATGATTGGATGTTCTCTGTACGTCAAAGGGTTGAGCATCTCGTGCAATTTTACATAACAATGAACAAAAACAAATGGCAGAAAATGGCAGGCAATAACTAAAATGGCTTGGAGTTTTAATGGTTAATACTAAAATCATGCCCCTTGAAATGATCATGATTATGAGATATTTTCTAAGAATTATTATCTAATTTTAGCCTGAGAGTGTTACGTGAGCCTAAGAGTGTAAGTTCGGGTCTTTAAATGTAATTTCTTTTGTGTATACAATGCACTTCTGCACTAAAGATAAAGTGGATTCATTAGAAAATATAAGATATAGCTAGTAGGTTGTTACTCAGATGATAGGCAAGTATCTGAGTCTTTATTTTTAAAGTTTTATCTTGAGCAAAAATCAGTGGCCAAACAATTACCAGCTGGGTGAACATCCTTTGACTCTTAAGCTGAAAAGTTTTACGTTTTCTCTGATGTAGATGTAATTATACAGCCATGCTGTGACAAGCTCTCTCTTCTGTGGTCTAATTGATGTAAAGTTGCGGCTCCATGGCCCCTGGAGAGCTCTAATTGAATTGGTTTCCAGAGAATACTGATGGGCCTTAATGTTGGATAACTGATACTCAAACAACAAGTGATCATTGACAGAAGTGTCCCTGTTCCTTAATAAACATGTTACAACCACACACAGGGAGCCAGTTGGCATGTTTATTAATTCCTCCCTGGTGTTCAGTCAATCCACTGCTAAACACACACACACAGAATTTGCTTGCATCATTCTTGTGAGAAAAGCTCATTAAATATTTAGTTAAATAATCTAAAACTAAGACAAATTTAAAAACTTGCCAACTAAAAACTAGAAAATTAACTATAACAGCATGTGTGAATAATTATCATACACCATTTGTTGGATGGGAGCCCATCCCTTTCTGATCATTACTGCTGTGAAAGTATCAATATTAAAAGAATTTGGGGCAGAAATTCAGCTACAAAGAAAGGAGAGGCTCTTTTTAACATGCTTCTCCGCCATTGTTTGCATGCTGATGAATGAAAACTTAACTTCCCTTAAACCAAGCCGTTTCAAAGCCTAAACCTAAACAGTCAGTACTCACCATTAAAGAGATTCAAGGTTAAACCTCAGTTAGGCCATTTAATTGGACTGCTATTCTTTACCAAACACATCTGGGAAGGAAATCGGCTTATTGACATTATTATGCAACTCTGTTATAGTAGGTGGCAATATGCGCTGTCGTCTAGTTCAGTGGTTCCCAACCTGGGGTCCAGGACCCCCTAAGAGCACAGAAGGTCCCTGAGGCTTTAAACATTCAGAGCCATTGGGATTAATGTCCACACATAGTCCCTATTCTAAGAAAAAAAAGTAGGGCTTTATGCCGTTAATTTAACTTTGTCTTTATCGAAGGACAGGACTCAGCCAGAATACATTATTTATGGTGAGAATCTCACTTTTAAAAGCATAAAACCAAGCATGGTTTCAGCACCGGGTGGGCCAGGTGGTCCATGGCTTTTTAGTGTTTACATGAAGGGGAACCTCAAGGAAAATAGGTTGGAAATCACAGGTCTAGATAATATCTGGGCTTCTTTTGATTGACTTTTTTACATCACAGACAACAACTGAGAAACAAAAAGAGTGATTTAACTCCATGTTGAACTGTGGATCCGACAAACTTTCAAACAAAAAATATTCATAATTTGCTTTAACTTTTCTTTCTTTTCATTCTTTTTTTTTTCTTACAGTAATGTCCAAAAAAACCCAAAGCAATTTAAATAAAACTTCCTCCATGAAATGTAGAATTAGTAGATATAGAAAGAGATGACTTTTTTACATAATCTGGCCACTCATGCTAACATAAAACTATGTAATGATGCTGTCCTTGGCTGTGGAATTAACACTCAGTTACTATCTATTAGCTGGACTTACTCGATATAAGTGTAAATTCCCCACACTTTTATTTTAGAAGTTGATAAGATTAAGTAAAATGAAATATTGTTATGACTGTTAAACCATCACTGCACCAACACTGCCAGGTGGGAGGAAATCTTCAATTTTGTTTGAGATGGCTAAAGAAGGAAACCCAAAAATAGCCAATTCCCAGTCATTTAAAATCCTGTTCTTCATGTTCTTGCTTCATTTTTATACAGACCAGCTGTCTTTAATTAGCAAGTGGTCCGTCACAACACTCCAAGCATCTTGGATAGACAGTCCTCATGCTCAACAGGCTCAGCCAAAAACCCCTGACAGTACCCACCCGGCACATTCTGTGTTTGCTGTAAAAACAAATTCTCTCAGTGTAATCACAATCTGAGCTAACAGTTTTCAATAGCTTGTCCTTCACCGGCATGCCGTCCAGCAACACCTCTGTGTTTTTGGCAGCGCTGGCGACCACTCAGCCTCAGTTATGGTGTTTTGGCTTGGCCCAGCTGCAACGAATATGCAGAGAGTTTGAGAAAATAACATAGCGGTAGTGAGGGGGGGGGGCCGCGAGCGCCCAGTGGGATGGAAATTGGAATTGATGAGAGATGTGGCATGCAGGGAAGGATTTTTATCCCATGCAATGTCCACATGTGCTGGTGGTTTTCAGGCGTGGCTTTGGACAAGCAGAACGCATGGTGCTCCAGCAACTGTTGAGGGTGGTATAACAATAAACACAGTGTCAAATGTGCATGGGCCTTGAGAAGGGTTGTTTGAACAAGTTTGACATTAAACCAGTCCAAAAAGAAAAGAAAAGAAAAGAACACCCACAATATGAATTACATGTTAGAATATGTTATAGACAGTTGAGACCATTTAACTCAGCTAGAGAACTTAGGGTGCAACAAGACTCATTTTCTCAAATACTTGTACTCAACTATTATATTTATATACTTTTTTCTTCATAAAATAGTTTTATCTCCAAATTGAGACTATTTACAAATATTTTTTTTTAATATATAAAGCATTTGAAAAGCTTGGAAAATGCATAGGTCATGCAAAAAACACTACACACTCTTTCAGTTTTAATGTTTTATGAATCAGGGCACTAACGAAAAAGAAAATCTAATCAAATGGCTCCAAACAGGTTTTATTACTGGGTAAAACGTCTAAAAACACATTATTCATTTAACCAAAACAAAGTCAAAATGCAGAAGCAGTGTGTGAAAAAATGAAGCACGCCCTCTGATTCGCCAGCTTATAAAACCACCTTTAGAAGCAATGACTTGAAGACTAGGCTTTCTGTATGATATTATCTGTCTTTCACATCATTGTGGAGGAATTTTAGTCCTTTTTTTTTTACCATGTTGCTCCAGTTCATTCAGGTTTGCAGTATTTGTTTTTGTAAAACTCCTTTAAAGACACACTACAAAACTTTTACAGATTTCCCTTTCTCCGGCTAATTCGGTTTCCATCTTGCATCCTACCTGTACTGTAAGCTCTCTCCTGACTGTAAAACACAGTCCTAATTGACTCTTGCCTTATCTCTTGCTCTGTTCCTTTCTTCCTTTTCCTCTTGTCATGATTTTAATAGAACCGAGACCCAAAATGCCAACCCAGAAAAGATCACTGACCAAATTCAAAAGAAAGACAAAAGTCTTTATTGCTTAGAGCACCATGGGCAGAACAACAAAAAAAGGTCCTAGGAAGAATCCCAAAAAGGCTGAGACAGGCAGTAATACCAGGAAGTCCAGATAATATTGGCAATTATCTGGCACGGAAGGAGCGCGACACCTGTCCTTAAATACTGATGGAGGATGATGATGGTGACTGAGTGCAGGTGTGCTGAGCTGACATGCCTGAGGGCCGCTGCTCTGCCTCCACCTGGAGGAAGAGAGGAAAATAAAAAATAAATCACAGCTGAACACAAAAGCAAAATACTGAAAACCCAAAACCTGACTCCACTCTTCTTGCGTTTCTTTGCTGAATCAGCCTCGGTGCATGTTCAACATGTCTGGTGTGTATCTTATCATCATATTTATTTTATATTCATATTTTTGATTAGTCTCTTACTTTTGCATTGAAAGTTAAATGAGAGCAAGAATTCAGCTGCAGCGTCACGCGGCGTCCCGGAAGAAACCATAAACGTCTGTGGTTGGGATGCTGCTGATGAAGGACAGCTACGTCGTTTTAAGGTCAGAGAGTTAAAGTAGTGCATCCTTACAGCATCTGTGTCAGGTTGAGAGCTGGACTTTGGGCCATTGCAAAGCCTTCATTCTTTTCTTGATAGGTCATTCTGTTGTGTTTGTCTTTGGGATCATTGTTCCGTTGCATGACTTGATTTCATCCAAGTTTTAGCTGTCTTACAGATGTAGAGGAGACTTTATCCTGTTATCCTTCTAAATATCATGTCCTGTTGGGTCTAAGATGTAGCTCTTGTGTTTCTCTGAGCATTGAACAGTCTACTTTTCGGTAGATGTATATGTGATGTGTCTTACAACACTTCATAAAACTGTTATTATAAGTGATTATGAGCATTAACAAGCAAACAATATCTAAATTGCTACATCGTGGAATGCTTCTCGTAGCATTTTATTGACCGTTTCCAATAACAGATCACTTTTTGCTACATTACACACTTATTTCATACGTAAACTCAAACTACTGTCTCAGAAAAATCTCAAATCAGAACGTGCTCAATCATCATGATCTTTGATTGATAACAAGAATGGCAATGAGAAGAAATAAAGATGATCTTAGCTACAAGTATCCAATATATATCCACTTTCTCTGAACAAGGCTCTTCACACCTCTTCTATACTTGGTGATTCTCAGATATTCTCACATGGAGACCTTAAAAACAAACACAGCACCTCCCAATACTCTTCATTCCACCCCTGGATTCCTTATGAGCCCGCTGCTACCTCACCCACCTTGAGCGGGAATCGTTTGTTTGTGGAATTTGAGAGAAAAAGCGTCATTATGTCACCACCAGAGAGTAGGCAGTTTCCCCTCTCTTCTTCTTCCTCGGGCCAAGCTAAACAGATGAGATCAACTCATTTTCCCTGATGTTTGTATCTGTCTCTGCAGCATCCAGTCAGGAACAACGCCAGCCACGTCTCAGCCAAAACACATCACAATCAAAGTTTTTGTTTGTTTTAGACTTGTCAAGTGGCTTTTTTTCTTCTCTCTTTTAAATTGAGTACGAAGTCCATTTTTTATATCAAGCCATGTCTTCATGAGATTGTGGCTGCAGCTGAAGTCAGCAGACATATTGTGGTCCTTTAGTGACATCTACTGGTCTCGTATGGTTATGCTTCATGTTTTACTGATGAGAAGTTCTGCCTGATACCATTTTAGGCTACATGTGCTGCATGTTAAATTTGCCAGAAACACTTTCAGTTTCCAGTTATCTAAGCTCTTTATTTTCAGTTTATTTTCCACACTTTGTTTTCAGTGTGGATTCATTTTTATGAGTATTTTGTGTAGTCATAATTTGACATTACTTTTCAGTTGTTATACATTTCTCCATGATAATTTTGCATCCAAATGTAATTATTAGATCTATTATTTGTAATTGTGCTGGTCTTTGGTGTCATACCTGTCACATCAGTTTTTTTTTAATAACTGAAAAGTGTCACTTTGTTATGACTGAATGGTTTTTGCTGTTGTTTTCAGTTTATGTGTCAACTTGCAGCACTGTGACATCTTTTTGCTATTGTTTTTCTTTATAAACATAATCTGGCTGCTGTTTGGTGTGCAGTTTTTGCACATCTCTTTGTAGTCTTTTTACATCTGGTTGCAGTTATTCTTTGTATTGGTTTGTTTAGCCCCCAAATCAATTTTGGTTATTGTGTTATTGATTTCCAGTCTTTAATATATATATATATATATATATATATATATATATATATATATAGCTGGATTATTTTCTTTTCTTTGGTGCTGGTATGAAAAACATTGTTCATTTGACTTTCAACAACAACAAAACACTTCTACTTGCTGTCAGTGATACATTAATTATCTCTCTTATGCTCATCTTATACTTTGTGCATTTGTTTAATTTACTATCTTCTGTTTTGTTTTTGTTTTTCAACTTGTTTGTTGTTATCTTATAAAGCAACTTAACAAAATAGCTATGCATTTGGTTATTCATCTTTGCCCAGTTGGCAATCTATTCTTGCCCTAGAAATAATAAAGCAAAATGCCAAAGATATTGGCCCAGTCATATTTGTAATGAATTTATTTATTTGTTTATCCTAAAGTACCAGTAGGCTAACTGACAACTTGCTGTTACCATGGTTACACTTAGATGCTTGTGGCAGTATTGCCAAACTACCAACAGGGGGCGCGGCCTGACAAAGATTTCTACGAGGAACCAGTCAAAGCATCACTCAGGTAGTAAAGGGGCAGATCCGAGGAGATACGAGCGACGGTGGGGCTCTTTAGCTCACACCTCTCGGGTTTTTCAGCGACTCCTCGCTGCCCTAACATCCACACCTCCTGTAAATCATGGTGGCTAAAAACAAAAAACAGACGGGGAAGACCCAGACTGACCGCGACAGGAGTCCTTTAGTTTCGCCCCATGGCAAAAGTAACGTTAGGCGACCAGGCAGGGAAGGCAAGGCTTCGCACATCTCGCATTCAAACGGGCTTTCGGTAATCGGACACAGGCTTGGGCTAACTCCCTCTTCGGTTGTAAAGCTGGGGCTCACTCTTTTCCTCGGTAAGTCTGTAGTGTTAGCTCGCTAGCTTCGTGCTGAACCAGAAGCTAACGAGTGCTAAAACTGGAACCTCGGTAGCATTAGCGTTTGTGCTAAATTAACTTATCTTCGTTACTTATCACATGGCTAACATTAGCCAACCTAACGCTAGCTCTCTAACGGTTGCTACCTTTTAGTTGCAATCCATGAACATCCTACATTACCTGTCCCTCCCTCCCCCACCCCCCCCCCCCCCCCTGGTTTATGTGACATATGGGGGTTTGACACGTGTTAACAGGTATTCCGTAAAGTTCACGCTTGGGTTCTCTGTAAATGCACTGCAGCAGTACCCTAAATGGTTGTCCAAATCACGACCCTTGTCGTTTTACTGGTGTTTGTGACATTACGGTTTCTAACCATCTTCAGTCATTCTGAAACATGAACTGAGGCATCAGTGAAAGTTTTCTTCTTTCTGTCCACAGCTGGTCTGACTGGATATCTGCACTGGTGAGTGGTACCATCAACATTTCTAAGTTATACATGTTTTTATGTTTTGCAATAAATAACAAATGTTTTTCTTTGTTTACTTTTTTTTTTTTAATATTATCTAGGTGTCATCTCTCACAGCTTTTTGAAAATGACAGACACTTTTCACACCTGTCTACCCTGGAGAAGGAAATGGCTTTTCGAACAGAAATGGTAAAAAAAAAAAAATATTTATTTTTGTCAATGATACACAAATAGCATTGTTTTAAAGCTGATCATGCTAACTGTTTTATATATAATTTTATTTATATCAACCATTTGCGTCTACAACATGTGAGAAATTGGGAAAGATTAAGCCACTTTGGACAGGAAGATAAAGACATTGTATGGAGGAGAAATTGCTTTTTCTTCAAAGAAAATGTAGTTGTTTTTTTTTATCAGTCCAAGAACTACTGCACTTAAAAGCCAACCTAAAGTAAACTGCTTTCTTCTGTCAGATTACTCTAATGTGCCAGAGTCTTGAGCCAGCAATGATTTCTTTTAACACCACATAGGTGCAATGATCTATTGAACCACATGCAAAGATAAATACATGTATAGTACATCTTACACAGAGAATGTACAACAATCTTATAAGTCTTTTTTTTTTTCTAAAGTCTGAGGGAATCGTTCTCCAGACTTCTTGAAGGACTTTCCAAAACTCTTCTTTGGATGTTTCTGCCTTTTGTTCCATTTTCTGTCCAGATGATCCCACACTGTTTCAATAATATGAGGTGTGGGCTCTGGGGAGGATTCATCACTCCCATCAGACCTGTTGACACTTATTTTCAGTCCAGTTCTTGTGTCATTTTGCATACCTCATCCTTTTTTTCCCACTTTCCCTTTTTAACTGGCTTGTTTTCAGCCACTTTTCTATGGAGACCATTTCTGATGAGGCTTCAGCCAACAGTAGATAGATCAACTGTAGGGCCAAATGCATCTCTAGGATCTTGTGTCAGGACTTTGTTGGACTTTTTTTTTCTTTTTTAAGATACTGTTCATTAGCACTTCTTCTTTTGTCCTCAGCTTGTCAAGTTTCCTCTGATTTTGTTTATTTATTTATAAACACACAGCACACCATAATAAGATATGCTTCAATGCTAACTTGTTATATGTTCAGACAACAATGATTCAAAGGTTAGTGCTCAAAAACATTCATCTTAAAATGGCCGGGGACAAGGATTGGACTCAAAAAGAGTAAATGTCCAAAGAAAAACGTTGAAAGGCCTTCAGAAAGCCTGGGCAACAAATGCTCAAGACCACTATAAAAGATGACCAGGAAATCTGCCTCATTGAAAGCTAAATATAAATAAACAATGGGAGGTGGCTCAAGATCTTTGCACAGAACAGTTAAGCTGAAAAATCCAGAGATTCACTTTGTAATCACAATAGAGGACCCACAAAACATCACATTTTCTCCAAATGATGCCAATCGGTTATTAAACGCATGTTAGCCTTTCTATCAACTTATCGGGTTTTCCGAGGCGGGGGCCCTGTGGTACAGAAGTTATTCATTGTTGGTATATTTGGAGCCTCCACTTGTCATTCATCATCTTGGTTAATCTCCACCTTTAAATAAATATGAAGCAGAATGCATTACCAAAAAAAAAACTGGCTCATCGTTCTCAGCTATTTCTAAGGTAGATTGTAGTTGTTCATAGCCTTTTGTGATTGGCTGTATGTTTGAGGTTGTTTCTCTCATGCTGCAAAATGAATTTATGGCAGATCAGTTTGGCCTCTTTGGTGATGATGGAGTGTAGTGGAAGACAGTTTAAGCACCTGTCGTCATCAATTTGCAAAAAAAAACAAAACAGAAATGATTTTCAGGTATTTCTTTGTGAATGCAATGCTGCTTGAAATTATCTGGAGCTTTAGAAGGTTGCTCAGGTAAAAAAACAAACAAAAGCATATCTATTCAGACCTGTTGTTTGAATATGATATGATATGATATGATAGGCTTGTTTTGAACACAATACAGACTGAACAATTTTTTGATTCGTTCTGAAAATAAACGGACAAATAACCATGAAAAATAATTAGTAAGGTTCAGACTTCAGCTCTTTTTAATTGACTGGTACTCTTCTTTGATGAAGGATGTGATATCATGTGTTGGGTGAGGGGCATGAATAGATTTCTAGCAGCATGATCAGAAACCGCAGAGTTTACCGGTATTATCGTACAGCACAAGATGAAGACAAAGCAAACTTTGCCCTCTCTAAACACACACACACAGTTTCTGTTTGACATCCAAACAAAATTCCAAAAGCTAAGTTGAGTAAAGATGATCTCTGATCTGTATGAACACCAGTCAAGAGCTTTACCCAGTTTCCTCTCACATCAGTATGTGTGCTTGGACTTTGAGCTTGACTTTCTGTTATTACTGTGATGTATGTTTTTAATTCTCCATGTTGGTTGTCACCAGTGGACCTGCCTCAGGGTAAAATGAAGAGATGTGTGTTAAAGTAGTGTGTGCTGGCACTGAAGCTGAGTAAAAGCTGTTGATGTTCCCGTGATGACAGTAAAGGTGAAAATGTGATCATTGGTTCTCCCCTGCTGTGTGTTACCAAATGGGCTGTGAGCTGTTGCCATCTGCTGAGCCTGCCCAACACATTTCTTCTGTCTGACTTAAACTACATGTTTTTGACTTATATTTACTCTCCTTCTGCTGCTTCTTTCTCCCTGTATAATTCTACAGTTTCTTTTTTTTCTGTCCAGGGTTTATACTATTCCTACTACAAGACCGTTATTGAGGCTCCTTCTTTCCTGGACGGCCTCCACATGATCATGAACGACCGACTGACAGAGTACCCCCTGGTTATTAACACACTGAAGAGGTTTAATCTCTATCCAGAGGTAATTGAATTGTTTTTTGGTGCGTTTTAATTGTTATAGTACTACCCATCTTAGCGCACACGCTTAATTCTCAGCTACTAGACTGATCCAATCATGCTAAATTTAGAACCGTTTCAGTGTTAAAGCTTAAATGTTCCACACCAAAGGTTGCAAAAGTAAACACAACCTTTGCTCAAAAATACAAGATGATGATAAAAAAAGTTTCTGATTCAGGATCTGAAATGATGTGCTTGATCTATAAAAATGAAAATGAACCCCTTAAATGGGAAATTTCACTGACTGTTTCAATACAGAGTTGACTGATGCTTGAATTTCTGACATAATTCACTAAGAATCGCTGACCTCTTCAAACAGCTCACTTGAATGAGGCCACAGATAATGACGAGTAATTTGCTGCTCTGGCTCAAGTGCTGCCTGGGCCGCTTTGATCTGCGTCTGTGATTACTGGCTCTTCTCCGCGTGGACGTTACATTTGAGGGTTCTTCCTGTCTGTTAACTTGTGTTTTTCTGTATTTACTGGATAAATTGTGATTTGTATTGTGGATGAGCTCTGTGGTTTCAAGGCTGAATCGAGTGTCTCGTGTGTGGGCTTTGACTACAACATTTGACTTAAATCAACTGAAAGTAAAATGGCCCTGATCTGCACATCAATCGCATCAATCGAGAAGCCACAAACCGAAAAAGATTATGTAAAAGTGTTCTTTGGTGCTTGAGAAGTTAACTATTGGGAATCAGTCAGGAAATAAGCATGCTTCTCTAATTTACGGCTTTATTTGCAGCAATCACAGGAAATTGTGGCTTTCTATCCCCGTTGACCTCAGAACAGTGTTAAAATGTGTACCTAGTTGAGTAAATGTGAAGTCAAGTGCCAGCGATGCCAAAGCACATGAAGCAACAGAACTGAAAGGCCCTTTGAAATGTTATGTTTGAACAGCCATTTCACTGCCAGCCTCTGTCTCTTCCCTTCAGGTGGTCTTGGCCAGCTGGTACCGATTGTACACGGGTGTAATGGGCTACTTTGGGATTCCCACAAAGATGTGCTGGTCTATCAACAGAGGAGAGGGACTCACTCCTGTGGACAGCTGTGAAGGTAAAGTCTGTTGCCTGAGCTGCACAAACTGATTTGCATATGTTTACACACGCATACACTGTACAGAAAGTGTCAATAAAGTGATCAGAAACTACACATTCCAGCATTTTAAACATTCCTGTTGCCCTAGATTATAATTGATTATTATGAATAATGAACAATGTTACATGTTGTCAAAGCATGAAATAATTTTATCTGACAAATGATTAAAAAAGAAAAACTGTTTTAAATCTAAAGTTATGTGAAGGAGCTTCATGTTTTGTCTTGACTTCCCAAAATGTTTCTTTTGAAATAAGAGTTACCAGTCATATTATTGCAGAAAGACTTCAAAATGTCAGTCTTTTGTTCAATTATCCCATTTAATCAGATAATCATGGAGTTTTCATCATTCAAGCCACTTAAAAGGTGAGTTGTGATAAGGAAGTACAGCTCACCAGTCACTGAAGGCATCCAAACACAAAGAAATGCTAATTAACGCATCTACAAGACAGCAAGGGGGATTTAATTTCTGTTACAGCAGCCCTGAGCGTAAGAAGTGTGCTTCAGATTTATTGCACACCGACACTTTTTAATTTGTCTGCATGATTTTTTTTTTTCTTGAAGGGGAAATCTACTGAGAGTAAACACAAAAACTGTTGTCAGCTCTCCTCAGCGGAGCTGCAATCTCTTGTTTCTGTCAGTCTCATTAGCGGAGCAGCCTGGGGTCGCTATACACAGGCTGTTTTCACAGTGTTTATATAAACCTGATGTAAGCCGCCCTGCATTTCCTGTAACTACCAGCGTGTACGTTATTTTTGGATGATTTGAAATGACACATTAGAAAAACGTTGAGTCTGCTTTACATTTGTAGAAAGCTGTTGCTGGAACAAGATGTTTTTGTCTTTGATATAGCATAACATTATGCTAATGAAGTGGCATCTAATAATGTCTACTCACTCCTGAATGCGTTGTATGTTAATATGGCCGTGATGGTGTCTGCCGTGTACCTAATTATGCTGCAAACATTGAGGAGGAATGACCTAAACTGAGCTAGAAGGGCAGCTGCAATCAGGTCATCAGTTGGACTCGCCTGTTTGGTGAAGTCCATTTGTTGTCACAAAACTCCCAGTTAGATTTCTGGTGACATTTTTTTTTCCTTTTGAATAACCTCTGATGTTATCTTCTGTATTAAAATGTGCTTTATTTTATTCCAAATATGTTTTGTGCTGCTTGTCAGATCCGATGATGCTGTTGCTAAGTAAACTTTCCTCACGTTCTTGCTGTGATGTTTGGCTTCTAGGCCAATTGAACATCTCTGATCTAAATGGACTGCCCATAAAAATGGTCCTCCTGAAGAATATTTTCTCTACTCTGTGTGAAAAATGATTATTTTGATAGTAAACAATAAAAAGGTATCAAGAAATGTGTGAATAAAGAAACAAAGGTCTGCTTTTGGAATCAAACCAGAGACTTTATTATTATATTTTATGTTGTGTTTTAGCTACTAGACCACAAGAAGCAGGGCAGAACTTTTCTGTAGTATGTATAAGAAACCTCCCATTAATGAATCCTTACATTTACCAATAAATATTTAGCACTTTTCTGCGATAATCAGATTTCAGAACCACAGTTATACGATCTTACTATCAGTGAACAGGTGTAATCAGTCCATTCTGACTCTAAAGATGTAACACTTTGGCTGTCTTCCCAATTTGTGTGTGTCAGGAATGGGCGACCCGGCGTATTTCTACGTGACCTGTGTGTTCCTGCTGAACGGCGCAATGATGAGCCTGTTCTTCATTTACGGTGCTTACCTCAGGTAAATTGACTCCGGCTTCTTGCTCTGTCCCATCACGCTCAGATAAGCGTCGCAGTGAGGAGAAGGATTAATAGTCCATCCCGTCAGCGAGCCGTCAGGCGAAGAACATTTGTGTCCTGTCTTTGTCAGCTTTATGGATTTAGAGTGTCAAACAGAAGATAACCTCTCCTATCCGTCTTTTGTTTTCTACTTCTCTTATCTCACTCCCTCATGTTATTTCTCACTTTTTTTTCTTTTTTTTTTTTTTTGCACTAGTGGGAGTCGACTGGGTGGGATTGTCACCACTATGTGTTTTTTCTTCAATCACGGTGAGGTGAGTGCATCTACAAAAATAAGTTTGTCGCTCCACACCTTTCCCTCTGGGGTTAATTTTTCTAAATGTATGCAATTCATAATGGATGAGGAGCCTTTTTATTAAACCAGAATATTGATAAGAGCTCGTTTTATCCCAGAGAAGAGCTTAGAGTTTGTTTTAGTTTCTGTTTAAAGTCTCTTTCTCAAGTTTCCTTCTGAACACATAACAAGACTGTCTAAATCAGACAGGGGACCTTTCTGTGTCCTTTTTCTAAGGAAAATAGTAAGTATAAAATCACAGGCAAGAATAGATGTGTTTCCATTACCCTGAGAGAGAAAACTTAAATATCGCAATAAAAATCCGGTAATGGAAACGCCTACATTTCGAAAAAACCTCTGAAATATAAAAGTATTTCACAAAAGTGTAATGGAAACACTTTTTCCACATTTCCACTT
>JAOXYM010000006.1:4670116-4681594 GCA_028567055.1 Leptatherina wallacei
CTTTGCCTCCACACTTTGTTTAAAGGTGAAGGGGTAGGGCTAAGGGCTGAGGGGGAGAATTGAGATTGGGCCTAAGTATACCTGAGACAGAAAATAGGAATGTAGTGAGTAATGTAGTGAGAAATCTAACAAATCAAGGTCAACTGCTGCAGAAGCAGTTCTCATTGTATATTTGCATCTTTGCTTTGGTTAATAACTTTGCAAGTCTAATCCCCTGCTGAATCACTGCAGTTATGAGACATTTAGGCCAATGTTATAAAATCAGATTCTCTTGGTAATATAGTGCAGCATTTCTCAATTCTGCAAGATTTCCCTTCACCAAGTGGAAAACCCTTTGCAACTCCTTCTGCAACGAGTGCACAGCCTCACTGTCCTGTAACCTGCAGTGGTTACATTCCTTTGGTTTTGTAGCTCTTTAATGCACTATCACACACTGATGGGGGAAGTGCATTAACTGTGTTGAGGTCAGTAATGATGCTCACATGAGCCTTGGACAGTAGCCAATTAATCGTACATTCTAATCTTAAACTGGACAAGTAATTTAAGGGTATTTATCAGACATCACCTTTCAGATGACGCAAGAGATTGCCAGATATGAAGAGGAAATAATTTTTTCTACAGTACCTTGAGATATTAACTCCAGTAGGCAGAATGTTTGTATATAGCTAGAGCCCTCTGCTCTGTTTACCACATCTAAATGTAAACCACCTGAACAGCTGGTCTGCAAAAAAGGATAATTTTCTATTTAGCTTGTTTTCTTCCAGCTTCAAAAAAGTTGCTCTGCTTGGGAGTTAATGCATGCAGTGGTTAAATAAAGAGCTTTATTCTTGATTCTTGTGTCATAAATGTTTTTCAAAGAGGAAACCTCAGAGGAAAAAAATATTATAGGAACTGCTCTTTTATGTAGTTTAATCTTATTACGCCTTCCCCACGCTAAGCTAAGAATACATGAATCAATTTGGCAGAGTTCTGCAGGCGGAACATGAGCAAGCTGTTGCAGAGAGATGGTCTCATACCAAGATGCTGTTATATAGAGCTGGAAACCTCTCAGAAGAAAGAACATCCGGTACTTTTTTCTGTAACCATTTGTCCTCTTCAGACTGTCCAGGATATAGTCCGGACCCTGAGGCAAGGAGGGAACACAGATGATGCCGACGAAGCTGGAGGGTGAGCCTTCCTCACTGGACTTCTAGCTGCTTCTGCTTTATAGCTGCTGTTCTTTTAGCCAAATAGAAACAGTTTTGAAAAAGAACATTTGAATTAACCAAGAATCATTTCTTATCTTTGTTTTTAATAAACAATATGATAGATAATTAAATTTTTTTTATATCAAGTGCCTGATTTTTGCCTCCTGTGGGCTCATCTACTTTACGCCTTGTGTTGCAGATCTGAAATCGTTGCAAAAGGAGAGGTGAGAAAAATCTTTTTCTTTTAAAAGCTTTATGTTTAGATAGCTGTTTAGATGGATATATGCAGAAAGTCATTTCTTCATCACACCTCTGTGTTTTTTTTGGCATTTTTACTGCATGTTTAAAAATCTGTTTGACTTCAACAGCTTTCTACAGTGCTGTGAAGTGTGCTCAGCGGCTGCGTCCTTAAGTGATTTTCATCCCTTTCCTCATTACAATGAAATGCAAAGCGATTTCTTTTCTGCAAGAAAATCCCACTCTGTTGCTTTTTGATGGATTTCTCCAAGCTGCTTTCTGTCGTGTTCCTTAATATCATTCTCTTGGCAGGAAAGTGTCCAAATGCTCACCCACCAGCAGCAGATCCCTCACATAATAGATTTAATGTTTCCATGTGGCTGAGGAAGTGAGAGTTCCCCGCTCTGCACAGGAAACCTATTTTTATAGAATACTTTTGATCAAAACAGTAGATTTTCTCTTTCTGTGTTCCAGTTTTAAGTTTGCCTAGATATGTGCTTCTTAGATTGCTACTGAAGAGAAGAGTGTGGGTCAATTCCAGTCATTGTTTTACATTAAATTGATTTTACTAATAAAGCAACATTTCTCACATGTTTCCGTAGACGGGTGAAAAAATTCATGTACAATTCATGTAAACCACAGGATAACTTTAATTTAGCATTCGTGTAAACACTAGAGTTGGAATCTCCAGCCAGAGTGGTTTGTTGAGGTAACCATAGATGATTTTTTTTCTCCCCCTGCAGCTGGTGTACCACAGCCTGCAGCTAGTGGCGTTTGCCGTCCTGGCCGTCCTCATCATGCGCCTGAAGCTCTTCTTGACGCCTCACATGTGCATCATGGCGTCACTCATCTGCTCCAAACAGGTCAGCGTCCTCTAAAGAGTAGCACTTTTATTTTATTAAAGATATTTTATAAAGTAAAGGTATTTGCTGGTTTGGTCTCATGTTTTTTATCCTGTAGGTGTTTGGTTGTAATGCTTGTTCTCTAATATGTACACATGTTAAATGTTATGGTATGATCTCTCGCTCTCTCTCTCTCTCTCTCTCTCTCTCTGTCCTGTTGTCAGTTGTTCGGTTGGATCGGAGAGAAGTTCAAGCATCAGAGTGTGGTTTTTGCAGTCATGGCCATGATGGCCTTACAGGGAGTAGCCAACCTGCAGGCCCAGTGGGCGATCATCGGAGAGTTCAGCAACCTCCCGCAGGAGGAGCTGCTGGACTGGATCCAGGAAAACACCGGTGCCGGTGGGTGATGTCGTCTTCTTTCGAGGCGCTAGTATGAATTGATATTACTTTGTTGTTTATTTCAAATGGATTAATTGAATCGGTCCAACTTGGAGAACTGGGTTGATTAGAAAAATGTTCACTGCTGCTTCTTCTATTACTTCATCTCAACAATATTTGCAGTAGTTCATGATAAATAACATCAGTTCACTCTCTGTGTCGGTTCCACTTCATGTGTTGATAACATTTTCCAGAGAATGCACAAAAGTCTTATATGCTAAATCTGATACCAGACAGGCTGGTTTTCCATGGTTGTTGCACAAAGGCCAAATACCGTTAGTGTAGACTGACCTATTCACATTTCTGTTCCACACCTTTTTGTGTCTTTTATTTTGTTCTTTTGGTCTCATTTTGTTTTTCTGTTTTTTGTGTGTGTGTGTGTGTGTGTGTGTGTGTGTGTCTGTGTGTGTGTGTGTGTGTGTGTGTGTGTGTGTGTGTAGATTCTGTGTTTGCAGGAGCTATGCCTACTATGGCCAGCGTGAAGCTTTCTACTGGTCGACCCATCGTCAACCACCCCCACTACGAGGATGCTGGTCTCAGGTCAGTAGGACCACATTGCCATGCTTGATTTATCTCACTGAGAAAATACTATGGATGCAGCATATTGATCTAAAGAGAATAACAAATAAAAATGCATTGTAAGAAGAAATGGAGCCCTTAATACAGTTTCTGGTCCTAATCAGATCACTTTCTTACAGTCCACTCAGCATAACAGGAGAGATATATCTCTCACTCTCTGGCTGCTTTCACAGATAAGCTGGCGTCTTGAAATGTACTCGAGATGTTTCAGAGGTGGTGACGGCTAAGATCTCAAATATTCACGGCATATTCGCTCCATATTTTCTGCTAAGATTTTCCAGCTCACGTAAAAAGATGCTGCATGAACATACTTGGTGTTTTGTTTCTGCTGTGTGTGAGCATGTGTGCTTGGGTGAGTTTTTACTCCTTCTGCCGACCTGTATCCCCATCTCCGCTCAGTCCCTGCGACTGTGGATACGTACAGATAACATCCTTCTTCTCGTTTCAACAGAAGAAGGGTTCCTGTTTGCTTTTCTCAACATGATGTTAAAAAAAAAAAACTGTGGTTTTCCACATTGTCATGTCTTCAAAACGTGCTGCCTCCTGCATGCTCTTTAGCCATTTCCCCGCGCCCCCCCTTCCTCACATTTTCAGCCTCCATTTTAACCAATTTTTAAAAAAAAAGTAAATGCTAGACCACTTTAAGTTTAAGTACCCTTCTAAGTCAGTGCTTAATCTCCTTTTATGGCAGTAACATGAGCACACCGTTTAGATGGGCCGTGAAGTTTCTGATTTGTTCCGAGGTGCCCAAACTTGATGAAAGCACATTCAAATCCAGCATTATTGTTACAGAGAGAGAACCAAGCTGGTCTACTCCATGTACAGTCGAATGTCTGGAGAAACGGTGAAGGGAAACCTGATGAAGCTGGGAGTGGACTACTTTGTCCTGGAGGATTCCTGGTGCACCAGGCGGACCAGGTACTCTTCAACACCACCATCTGTGGAGAACACAAAATGCAAAAAAAGGTTCCTTCTTTTTCTTTCTTGCTCTCATACTCCTGTCTGTCCTTTAGGCCCGGGTGCAGCATGCCAGAGATCTGGGACATTGAGGATTTTGAAAATGTTGGTAAAATTCCCCTCTGCACTCACATGTCCAGGAACTCACGGCCCCATTTCACCACCGTTTTTTCTAATGACATATACAAAGTTTTCAAAGTCCCAAAAGCCTCCAAAGAGTCCAGATAACACCGTTGGAACAACTGGACAGCACCAAGCTTGTTTTTCCAACTTCCTTTTTTTTCTTTTTTCTCGTCACTCACTTCGTTTCTGCTTTTTACTTCCCAAAACCCAGACACCTGCCGTTCCACTTTTTCTTTGTGCATTGCTGTTTTTCACTTAGCGATGGACTGATAAGGGGGGGGGAGGGGACACGCCAAAAACCATACGCCATGAGTTTGACCTTTATCGTAGCTCTCAGTATTTGTGACCAGCTGCCTTTTTTTGTTGCATCTTTATGACTCTCTAACATTGTCAGTGCAAATGTGAAGCCAAAATGCATCATAGCTCCTTATTTACATTTGCGTTATTTCTCTTACTATAATTTCTGACTTTAAAGGGTGCTGTTCAAAGATCACCTTACCTTTTACTGTGATTATATGTTCATCGAATGTTGCTTCAGAAGGAAACTTTGTCAGATAGGACCAATCAGTGATGTCCACATACTGTGAAGCGATGGCCTTTGCAAACGTGACAGTTACTGACTTCTTCTATTGTTATATTGTTATGCACAGTGTTAATCTCTGAAAGGACTTTTCAGCGGTACAATATTTTTATAATTTATTTGTGTGAGCCGTTTTATGCAAATTAAAGTGTTAGGATGTTTTTCTTCCCTTTTTAAATCAAAATGTTTTAGGAGTCTTCAGAATTGCGAGGATAAAATTCTGTTCTTATCGAATCCAATACATATCATGCAGTAATGTTATGTAGATTGAATTTACTCTAGATTGTGTTAACAGGAGTTCAACATGAGAGGAGCATTTGTTAATCTTGACGTTTTTATGGCCAAAATAGTTTAAAAAAGAAAAAAAACATGGATTTATTGAAACTGCCCTGTTATAACTCTTGTAAATATTCAACCTGTTGTTTTGTAAAGTGTTCATGTTCAGCCTTTATAGGTTCTTTGTGCTTCTTGAGTTATTGTTTATTGCCAAAGGAAGTTTTGCTATTAAAGCTGCATCTTCAGGTTGCTGCAGCATATTAAAAAGATGTGTTTTTAGTGACGGAGAAGCATAAACCTGTGAGTTGTGTAACGGCCAATCCGAACTATTTGTAGCAGTAAATTTGATGTTAATCAGTCAGTTCCTTCAGCAGGCCAAACTCATGATGTTTACATTTACCGGAGAGCCACTCATTTGATTCTTGCTTGGTTACAATGTGGAATGTGATTTCTGATGATCGGACAGTGAAATATGTAGCATTAGTCCAATCAGAGGGGTGAATGTTAATGCTTCCTCTGTCAGAAAGCTTGATCACTGATCTCTAAGAGCCCGTTCACACCAAGTATGAACATGTATCCTGGGTGAACTGATCACAAGTGCTGTTAAAACGCATTCCCACCTGCATTTGAACTTCAGCTGTTTATATAAGCACATAGCCAACATCGCAACAACCGTAGCTTAGCAACAAACATCAGTTCTACTGATGTTTCTGTAGCATCACTGATGCATTCAGAGATCTGAACAGTACTATTATTCTGACATAGCCAGGTTGTCTGATTCACATTTATTGTGGGATTATCTCCAAACAATCAGTAAGCGGAGTTATGTAACAGGTGTGATATGACTGAAGCAAGGGAGCATTATATACAAGACATACTGAAAATAAGACTGCTTGGTGGGCCATCAGTTGTCTTAGATGTGTGTGATTGGATAAAAAGTATTTTATGGTACAATTTCTCCAGCAGGTACAATCCACCCCAAAATATTCATAACAAACATAACAGAATACTCACTTCTAACCCTGCTGCTAAACCACCGATTATCTTCCAGAGGAAAATATTCCCCTTTTTTTTGTTTTTTTTTATGATTGACATGGTCAGCTGTCAGTGGATCCTTTTCAATAAAACATTGTTTTATTCAAATAATTCCTAAATGTTGCTGTTGTATCATTATAAATGAGCCAGAAGCAGCAGTGTCTCATCTGCCAGATACTCTCTTCTGTGAGTTCATGGTAAAGCTAGCATCTTTAGCTTTTGATTGACTAAACTAAAACTTATGTGTCATGTCAACAGGCAACATTTTCTGTCATGCAGAAAGTGGAGCTTGTTCAGGTTGAGGCCCATTAAAAGGTGATTCCAGAGACCAGAAAGACAGACCTGGAGCTCTGGGGCTGTGCACAAATGCTGTTTCCATGCATTGGTGGTAAGCATGATGCTAGTGTGGACTCAATCAGGTCTGTCTGTGGTATTTTAATGTGGCCCAGGATAAGTTCTGTTTATACTCCAGATGTAAAATAGCCATTTGGATAATTCTGGTACATTAATAATAATGTTTATTAATGTACAGAGTCCCTGTCAAATAAACCTTTCTTTTTTTTTTTAAAGACTACTAAAGCAACTTTGACCACTTCTGACTTTATCCTGTCTCAGATCTGTGTCCTGAATCTGTCTCGAGCGCATTTCCATGTTCTTGTGATCGGATCACCCGGGATGAGTGCTAGCACCTGGGCTGAACGGGGCTGAAGTTCACAGATTTAAAAACCAAGTGATGGTTTTCATGTGCAAGTGAAGACCACATATCAGATTTAAGTGCTCTGTATGAATGTCACTGTGTTCGAGATTTTTAGTCTTGTTACTAGAAACGATAATTGAGTTTTGTTTGTACTTTTTGTTCTCTATACAAACAAATCAGTAAAAAAAAAGCGTTTTATTTTTTGCCTTCGGGTGCTTTGATTCATATTTTCATGAAAGACCAGTGACAGTCTGATGTCTTGAATTGAACTCTGCGGCTGTAACCTTGAATTGCCTTGAACATGTTATGTAAAAGTTTTTTGGAGCCATTATTGGTAGCTTGCAAACATCCCGGCAATGATAAAAGTCCACCCAAGAATCAGAATAATCCTTTATTAGTCCATCATTGCAACCACAGAAGGAGAAAATCTGATCTTTGCTAACTTTGAAAGGGGTACATACAGCTGCATCACAGGCCCATCCCTTGAATTAAGGGCCTTTTTTCCAGTTTATATAAAGGAGCAAATAAGCTATTTTTTTTCTGTAACACCTTGGTTGGAGTGTTACATTAGAAATGAAAAAATAAAGCACATACACTAAAATTACATTCACTCACACAGTAATGAAGCATACAAACAAATAGAGGGGCACATGCATACGCATGTATGTATATATGTAAACATGTCCTACACATCACAAGATCTTTAACAAGAATAAAACCGTCAACACATAAGCAAGGCAGATGTATGTTGCAGGGCATCTATCTAGCTGTGAGAGCAGGTTTGGTTGGTAATGAGCCAGTTTTTAAGATGGGATTTAAAAGTATTCAATGAGGTGTGTTCTTTTACTCCAGGTGGTATATTGCTCAAGATGTTACCAACACTCATTACCCAAAAGTGGTGCATCTGTGGGGGGGGGGGGGGCTCACATTCTCCTTTTCTGGTAGCTCTACTGGTTTCAGTGGTGCAAGTCCATTTAGTATTTTGTATACACAACAGGCATATTTAAATGTCTTATGATTCTCAAAAGATAAAACTTATATTTACTGAGGATATGACAGCAGTGATATGAATAACTTTTCCTTTTTAGGGCCATTTTGTTCAGTTATTCCACATGTTTGAGTATAGCTATAATGAGAATAACATGAGAGAAAATCATGGCATGCATGAACATTCTGGCTTCATGGACAGTCAGCGATGGTCTGATGTGTTTAAAATTCTCCAGGTTGAATTTGATCGTGTTTGATATTTTTTTTATGTGTTTTTTTTTTAAGGGAATACTGTAGAATTGCGCCAAGGTATTTAACATCTCTGACCAATTCCAGATTTCCCTTTTTAAAAATACATTTGAGTGATTCATTGGTCAGTGTTTATCGAAAAGAAACGCATCCCTTTGAGAATAATCATGTACACCTACTGGATTGAAAATTAATGGAAAAAGAAGCTAAAAGTCCAAAAAATAACTTTGAAAGACCCTCAGAAAGCCTCAAGAACTATTTCATGACCATTTAAAAACATTAAACGAACGTTTAGCATCTTGAAATCAAAATATGAAGTAGATATTAAGGGCTGAAGACATTTGCACAATACTGTACATTTCCAAAGAATGCCAAAGTATTTATTTGAATACAGTTTGTCGTTATCTTGTTTTATATTCATATGTTACAGAAAAATACATGGAAGTTTATTTTAAAAAAGGAGGAATGGGTTTATTATATTCCTTCACACCCATTTAAGTTTAATTCATAGTAGTACTTTACCTGAAAGTTGCTAAATTGAGTTTGTGCTTAGTAATGTGTTAGACAAATCAGATTTTATTTAGAAGCTCCATAATTTAAGTGTTTTATTGAAGTTTAGCTCATTTCTTTGTTGTAAAAACTGCTGCCGTTTCCTGTGTTATTTTGTCAGCTGCTGATTGATGAACAGACTGGTACCAATATCGTGCCTGTACAGTAAGTGAGCCGGTTTGGAGGATCAAAACTAGACTTTTCACGTGCAAACATGTTCGTCTGACAAAATCAAAGCCGTCAAAGCGGGACTAACTCATCCAGTTGACGTGGTTAAGCCTTAGCTTATTCCTGCATGTTTTGAAAAAATGTATTTGAATCAGGGTTGTTGCTTAAAGTATTGCATTCGTGGATGAAATGATTAATGAAATGATCAAAGTGTGATTACTCTGAGACCTTTGGGTCAGTATTAAGGAAACAGGAAACATTTTTAAAAAGTAAAGCTTTAATCTAATCCAGGACAGAGCCGTAGACCTCCACTTCACACAGGCACACGTACACAGCTGGTTTTGGAATGAACATGTTAACATAGCGGCCATCCATCCCTTCAGTCCCGTTACAAGAAAATTCAACAGTAACGTCTTCTGGGATGCTGTCAATCCCGGCACATCTGGCAAAAAGAGCAGAAATCACTTGGTTAGCTCAGAGAAAGTTCATGGCATGCACTTAATTTTTACCACTCTGCCATATCTCATATTTAATGAATATCAAGGGATGTACCGATAAAAGAGCTCTACACACACACACTGCTCATCAGCAGAGTGCTCTCATTGGTCCAGGACCTTTATTGTTTGTTTTTTATCTTTTTTTTTTCAACTCAAATTAAAAAACTGTCGTATTTCACTCAATTATAATTTTGCAAATTTATATTTATTATTACTTTTTTCAGTCTCCAGTTATTTGAATTACTTAAGAATTTTGCCTCTTCTTTAATGGAAGGGTATAGTTTTGCAGACAGCTGTATATAGATTACATATACACAATGATGCCTTACTATCACTGTCACATGTCCAAAACAATACTGCAAAGCCCCCCCCCGATAATAAAGCTGATATATCGTGCATCCCTAATCATCACATATGTGCAAGAAGGACGTTCTCCCAATTGTACAAGTATAGCCGCAGAAGTCCAAGATAAATTAGTGCATGCACGTTACCTGGGATTGTCATTGCCATTGTTGTCAAGAGACTCCCCAATGCGGATCTCGCTTCTAGTTAAATATTGTGTAAAATTCTGTAGGCCAGTTATCTTAACAGAAAACACTTTGTGTGTTTTGCGTAGATCCAGTCTCCACCAGGGGCTGTTTTCAAGCGCTGTGCTCGTGCAGGACGCCTTCTCCCAAATGTTGTTACGATTCCCATCAACCGCATTAAATGCAAAGCCATTTTCATACAGCGATGACTGAGTGGCTCTTCCTTGTAGTGCCAGGTTCTCTCCTGCAAAATAAATAGGGGAAGTAAAGTTTAAACACTGTCAAAGAAGCCTAAAGGTTGTAAAGTGAATTCTGTGGAAGACATTGGTTTAAAACAAAAAGTCAAACATTCCTGGGGTGAAATTTTGTTCATGTGGCAGCTTCATATTTTAGTTTTTAGTTTTTTTTGGTTGTTTATCTTTAACAGAAAACAGGAAGAATAAGTTTGTATCACCATTTCTGGAAGTAGGACAGAACATTCAAGGGAAACATTTTCTGCATCATGACTGTCAATCAGTACAAAACAAGTTGCATTTCAACCATTAAAAAGAAAACTTTAGTGCTCTGAAATCAGTGGTGAAGAGCCCTGTACTCACTATATAGGCCCCTGGTTGAAAATGACATACCCATAATGAAATCAGTATACCGTATCTCTGCAATCACAAGGTTTGTTTGAGTACTATTGGAGTCATTAAATGAAATGAAAAGTACTTTATTAATCCCAGAGGAATATTTCATGATAAAAGAACAAATATGAGATTCATTAGGATGGGTGAATAACAGCATATGTGTGCCTGGTAAAGAATAAATCAAGATGGCACATAGCACAAATGAAAAAAGTTTCAGGCTTGCCTATAAAAACAAAAGAAACAGTTCCAGGATAAATATAATGCTGTAGCTCCAAATCTCCACCACATCATAGTACAATATGTAAACATTATCTCTGCAAAGGTCAGCTCTGATAAAGTGAGGCAGGACTAAATTAGAGAGTTTCTGGTACAGACGGTTCCAGTGAGGTCTCCTGATTGGCTGTTTTTGGCACAGCATAGCCATGTTTTCAAAATCTCCCCATTTGGGGGATCTCGAGTCATTTCTTATTTATCCTTTTAAAACTTAAGTCAAAATCCCAGATTTGAAACACTGAAGGGAGCATTTGTAAAATGCACTCTTCCATCCTGTTTGTACTGTCATATCTATTTAGAGGATGGGAATTTGACATCATGAATAGAGTTTTGGGGTAATTCAGGGGTCACTCTTCATTACATTTTATATTTGTGAGGATCCAGGATCAATAAAACTGTAGAGAGGAACACATAAATGAGTTCTTACCTGTCGGAGCACGGTAACCAAAGACCTCCACTTCACAGAGAGATAAATATTTTTTTAAACCAAGTAAAACTAGTCACATAACGTCCCTCCACACGCTCGGTCAACATTATAGGATATGAAGCCCCAGCTTCAACTGAAGGAATCGTTGCAACCCTAAAAGATAAAAAGTTTGTCAGTAGGTTCAGGATACGGTGGAAGGTTTCTCTGGCTTCTGTCTTTCT
>JAOXYM010000006.1:4735169-4748022 GCA_028567055.1 Leptatherina wallacei
AATGGCAGTCTATGTTGAGACCATACTCTACATGGCACTAAACTGTTGTGGATATTTTTAGACCTACCAAGAGGACTTGGGAAATTTAAAGCCTAATGGAGGACGGTGATGGTGCACCTTCAGCATCTCATCTCGGGCAGAATGCTCCTCCAGTTTAGATGATAGTTTGAGGCATCATCCAGGAAGTCCAAGGATTTTTACAATAAAAGTGGGATTTTCAGGAGGTCAATCTTTCTGAAACCACAATTAGCTAATGGCTAATCAATAAAACCAGGACAGTTTTACTAGAGGAAACCTTTCTCCTGTCACATAGGTTTATGAGCCAGTTAACGTCCTTTTAAACTGTATTTTAGATATAAAGTCATGGATGGCAAAGAACTTCTTACTTCTGCTCAACCAGGACAAAACTGAGGTTTTAATTGTCGCTCCTGGAGACAAGAGAGAGATCATTCTACCAAAAATGACAAAACTTTAAACTTTCTCAGTGTGGGAGAAATCTGAGTGTCCTTTTCTACTCTGAGCTGGATTTTATTCCACACATTAAAAATGTCTCAAAGACAGGATTTTATCATCTTAGAAACATCCCCAGAGTCCGCCCGTTTCTCTCTCTTGCCAGCACGGAGGTGCTGATGCATGCTTTTATTTTTAGTAGAATAGAATATTGTAATGCCCTGTTCTCTAGTCTTCCCAAAAAGAGTATTTTTAACCTACGATTACTTCAGAACTCAGAGGACCAGAGGGCAGGAACACATTACAGCAGTTTTAAAATTTCTGCATTCGTACCCCGAGGGTTTCAGGATCGATTTGAAGGTTCTTTTAGTGGTTTATTAATGTCTTAATGGTCTTGAGCCTTCTTATTTATCTGACCTCATGATGAGCCCTCGAGGACCCTGAGGTCCTCTGTCAGGACCAAAACTCATGGCGAGGCCTCCCTCCATCACTACAGCCCTCAAATGTGGAACCTCCTGGAACCTCAGTGCTGCAGAGACTGTTGATGTTTTTAACAAGAGGCTTCTAGCTTAACTGGATTTTTATTAGATTTTGTTTTAGTCTATTTTATTTTATCTTATTTATACTGTAATTTTATGGATTTATTTCTTACTTATTATTTAATTAAATACTTTTAACATTTATTTAAATACCAGCAGTGTGTGTGGTTCTGTTTTTTATTGTTTTATTTTACCCACATTGTCCTTATGAAGTCCTTTATTTGTATTTTATACCTGTTGCTTTTATTTGATCTCATTGTCTAACATTAACTCCATGTTGTGTGTCTTGTGAGAGAGATTTTGATCAGGTGTGTGTTTTTAAGATTGTTAAGTCATATACCTGGGTGTGTGAGGGCTTGTGTTTCTAATGTGCCAACATTTCTTTTTTTATGTAAAGCACTTTGTATGAAAAGTGCTTTAGAAATAAAATTTGATTTGATTTTGGATGCTTCTCATACAATCATTTGTCAATGACTGGAGTTTTTGCCAGCGGGTTATGTCATCAGATGGTTACCAAGAATCAATGAGTGTTTCGACCCTCAATCATAACACTCTCCTGTTGGCTGGTCAGTAGTGATGTCCAGCCACGACTCACTCCCCCCTGGCTGCAAGCTCAGCTCTTCCCTCCTACTCCAAATCCAACACGAGCCTCTTTCTGCCGCCTCCCCCAGCCTTCCCACTGCCTTTCTTTCTCTTCCTCCCCGTTAGCCTAATGGCTGACAGCAGCCTCCAGGCCGACTGGGCAGAGAAACCCATGCACCCCACTTCAACTACAGTAGATTCAACCATGTCTGCCAGCTTTTATCTCTCCTGTCACACACCAGGACTTTGTTGCAATCTTATTTCTTCTCAAATGCTTCTTCACGCCTCTCTTCCGAAGGCACAGGAAGCTCCACCCATGGGCAAGGGCAGTCTTGCATCCTGTCAAGATGTCTGCCATGGTTACCTTTTCACTGCAGAGCTGGCACATCAGGTCATCTCTCATTCCTGATTTCTGTAGGTTCACAGATGTGCTAAAGCTTTGCTATGTTACAAGTATACAGCCTCACGAGGACCACTTTTATTAGTGGAGTATGAAACTTCTCTTTTAAACTCAAGTTGGACCGATGGATCAAATTCAGAAAGACACACATCTAAATCTGAACCTGTGAGATCGGTTTGTGTTGAGATCTGCAGGATACAAGGAAATTATTTCAGTATTTAAAGTACCAAAAAGCAGAGTAGTCTCAATCCCGCCATCTTTTTTGAGAATGAGATACTTTTGCAAGAGCAGAATGTGTGAGATTATTAATCATTTTTTGAGATTCTGTCTTTTATTCCTTGCTTAGTAAATCTTAAAACTGGTTATTTTACATGCATATCAAGTCAAATCATCTCACTAAGACACAGAGATCACCTCTTGTCTTTCACTCCAATTTTAGCTGTAAAAGAAAAAAGTAAAAGAAGAAACCCTCAAAGAAGACAGGATAAAATGCAAGAAATAAAAGTTAATTATTAGTTATTTTGATAAAAGGCAACAAATAGAAAAGTTTTTAACCCTGATTTAAAACTGCTGAGATATATAAGGAGAACACTTGCTAAGATTTCATGAAATAAGAAAAATGTCCAGACTTTAGACAAATGAGAAATATCTTCAGACTCATTCCAACCAGCCTGTTATCGCTTCTTTCAGCGCAGTTTCTTTCTATAGAGCAACTAATCAAGAATTCAATAACTAGCGTGGCAGTGGCTCTGGTGGTAGAGCAGGTTGCCCAGTAAGTTGTTGGTTCAACTCCCTCTTCATCCTGGTCATTCTGGCCTTTGGCAAAAAAAAGACTTCACACACTTCCATCCAGAAATATGAGTGCTTGGTGGTGTTCAGAGAGGTTGGCACTCCTTCTTCTATTCATTCTTGAATTAAGAAGAATCAGCTTGTTTAGTTGCTTTTGTTTTAAGATATTTTCTCTCAAAGTGAGAAAGAAACAACTAAAAAATAGCATTGACAGATTAATAGGGGGCTTGAAATGAGTGTTTCATTATTTGTTTTAAGACGTTTCTCTATTGTCTAAAGACTACATATCTTTTCTTGTACCAGGAAATCTTACCAAGTGTAATCATCTTACTGCATTGGCTACTCGTATTAAAGTAGCTCATTTATTCAGTGAGAGAAATGCGGAGCGATCTAAAGTGGGAACCTTTTCAAGAGGGTTACGGATCTCGGAGAGAGATAAAAAGATCTGAAGACACATCCTGTCTCAGAGTGATGCAGAAAAACTAGTGGTCCATGTTTTTGTTACTTCAAGATAAAACTACTGTCATTTCTTCTCATTGATGCTCTGAAAAGCCTGCAGCTGATCCAAAATGCTGCAGCGAGGGTTCTGATGCAGGAAAGATCATATTTCTCCAGTTTCAGCTTCTCTTCATTGGCTCGCTGTTAAATCCAGAATAGAATCCCAGGAACCTGAGAACCAGGTTCATGAGGCAGACACCCTCTCTTCCTTTAAGGTTACTTTCTTTTTTGATCAATCTTATAATTAGAAGTGGGTTAGCCATCCCTTAGTTATGCTGCAGGTTTAAACTGCTGAGCACTCCCTTCCCTTTTCATCTCTCTGCTCTTTATTTTGCCATCTATAAATTTATGACAATATTGGTCTCATTAACTTATATTTCTTTCTTCTCTCTCTCAGTAGGTCTCCTCGGCTGAAAGCTGTGGTACCCGTTGATCCCTCTTTTCTGTCCTCTCCACCTTTAACCGGTCGAGGCAGATGGCTGCTCTCCCTGAGCCGGGTTCCGCCAGAGGTTTGTTCCTTCCTGTTTGAAGGTAGTTCTTCCATTCCACCATTGCCCGCCTTACCATGCATGCTGATTTGTTTGAACTGGATCACAATGAATTGGGCTGAATTGATTATGTCTGTAAAGAACCTTGAAATGACTTTGTTGTGAATTGGCGCTGTACATATAAAATTGAAGTATCCAGCCAAGAAAACATCAGAGGCTTCTGAAAAACTCTGTGAAAGAGTTTAAAACTGAACCCAGTAGAGCATCTCTGAAGCCTTGAAAACAGCTGTGTGCTGATGCTTTTCCAGCCTGGTTGAGATTGAACGTTTCTGCCAAGAGGAACGGGAAAGAAATCCTAAAGAAACTAGTCAAGTTTGTGGGATAATTTCCGTGAGGACCTGAAGCTACCATTGCTGCTAATTAATGCTACTTTAGCCAAGTGTGAGAGTTAAGAGTCTGAATTTTCCTGTAAAATGTGTTTAAATTAGATTTTTTTAAATGGCTGCTGCTGGAGAAAACAAACAAGCAAAAAAAAAACTAATAGGCCTTAAAAACAGACCGGCTACTTGCCACAGTGGATAAAAAAAACTCACCAATTTGCATTTTGCTGATGCACATTGAAAATCTCTGACAAGAGAACAGACATCTGAGTTGAAGATTTAACACAGGAGCATTTTAACTCGACACATGGAGTCAAACACTGACCTTTCCCTGACAAGCCAGTCTGTTCTCACACTAATATAATACTGCTGATGGGATATTTCTATTTTTAGTTATGGATTTTTATTCCCAGAAGTTTCTCCTCCAACCTTTTCTTAACAAATGAAATGAAGCTAACAGTGGGAGTAACATGACAATGTGGAAATTTTCTCTTTGTTATTTGTTCAATAAGATATGAAGTCTACAATTATAATTCTTTTAATTTAAACTTTGACTGCCTATGAATGGGATTTAAAACATCATAGCAGTACCACCAAAATAGCCTGAGATACTGAATTATTTGTGTAAAATTTCTGCATTAAAAATTTAACTTCAACTAAGATTACAACAACGTTGACAAGGCTGTGACATACTTTGAAGAAATAAAATGTGACAGTGAGGGTCCTGTCACTATGCCTCTGATTGATCATGTGCCCTGGCTACTTGGTGATATCCCTTTGGCTGACTGGTCAGCGTGCATGACTCTCACCCAGGAGGTTGTGGGTTCAATCCCTGCCCAGGCCCTCCTATGTCCTGCTTGCAAGTAGGGTCCATGTAGCATTGATTCCAAATAGGTGGCTACATGTGTAAAGGACAATGCCTCTGATTGATGATGTGCCCTGGCTACTTGGCCACTGGGATATCCCTTTGGCTGACTGGTCAGCGCACATGACTCTCACCCAGGAGGTTGTGGGTTCAATCCCTGCCCGGGCACTCCTACGTCCTGCCACATGAAGAAACCGTTTGAAGAAAGTCCAAAAACATGAAGGCATTAAAGCAGTCTAACCAAAACTACTGCTCCAGTATAGTTCTGCATATTGGTTTGTTTTATTGTCCTGTTATGAGATCATTTCTCATAAAGTTAAAGCATTTATGTAAGAGTAAAACTGTGCAGATAAATTTGGGATATAAAGTTTAAAACTCACAAAAGTGACAGACAAGATATTTCCATGGGATGAAGATCCAAAGCATAAAGCCACCTGTTGAAATGATCATTTTCATGCAAGAAGATTAAAAAAAAAAAAAAAAACTTGGAAAAGATGTCCCTTCAGAGCCTTGATCTGAGTCACAAAGTGAATGTAGGAAGGGGAGGATGGGGGCTGCCAGGGTTGTTTGACCTGAAAGCATTTCTGGTTGAATCATGGAGAAAACAAAATACTGAAACATTTTGTTGCTTTTCTAAAACCAAAATCCACGACTACAGAAAAAAACTAAACCTAAAGACATATTTTAGGATTAAGAAATATTTTTTTATTTATGTCACCCCCACAAAACTCTCATGTCAACAGGACTTCTCCATCCTAAGTCTCTACTGCTTTATTTAAGACATAAGTAATTCATTTACAGCCAACTTTATTGCCACTTTAAATATTGCAGTAGATGTGGGTTCACAGATGCCATCCGTTCAGGGTCAGTTCACACCACAACCCAACCTCACAGGACAAATCCTGGCAGCACATCATGGTGTGAGGATGTTTATTTGTGAGACAGACAATGATGAGCAAAGGGATGCTTGCGGTATGGTAAAAGCAGAGGGACTGCGGGGATTGAAATATAAATTCCAAGTGCTGAAATGGAAAGAACGGTTGAGTTGTAAAGCTTAAAGCTCATTGGTAGTGGCAGATTCAGTGCAGTCGTGGGAGGCTGGAAGGAGCAGCCACTTTAATTATGAAATAATCTGAGGAAAAGAGTGTCCACTTGCAAATGTATATGTTATGCAGACATGCTTAGTGTCCAAACATGCCCACATCTTAATACAGACGTGTCTTCACATCTCAAGCTGATAAAGTTTAGAAAAGATTTGGCAGATTTGCACAGAATCATGAATGTTGACTGACTGACTGTGAAAGTTTACCGAACAGCCACCGCACCATTGCATCTTCGTTCATTTATTTACACTTTACACCAGCAGGAGGGTTGCATAATGAACAGATGGAGATGGATTCAAAACAAGAATTTAATCATTTAGAAGTTTACTTTCTCTCTACTTTCTCTCATGTAAAGAAAAGTTACGGTTTTTTGTAAGTTAATCAAGTGCATATGATGAACAGGACCTGGCTGTACTTACCCTCTTAGAGTCTGTGAAAGCTTGATGGATGTACTTAGTTTTTTAGATCTCTTCTCCATTTTGGCCAGTCTTTGTTCCATAAGTAATGACCCGGTTATGTGTTTGTTTTGCTTTTGCATCAGAGGTTGCATTTGCATAATATTAAGACATCATATGCAGCAGATGATCTTTATATATATATATATATATGTATTATTGTTTTGCAACATGAAACCTTTAGGAAAATATGCAAAAACTGGATGTAAACTTTATTTTGTGGCTGTGTGAGCACTTTTTTCTCCACTTATCTTGTATCTGAGTCGATTGTTTCATGTCACTGACAGATGTAGTCTGGCAGCTTTGATTGAACACACTAGAATTCAACCCAGTGGTTTGTGCTATTGTTAGCGGTGAGTTCTACTTCTTTTCATCATCATCATTATTATTATTTTGTGACTTAATATAACCATTGAGATATTTGCATTGCACAATAAAGGAAGATATTTCTGTTCATTTACCTACTGTCATTATGAGTCACCCTCAACCCTATTGATGCAAATTGGGGGGAGTAGTAGCTTAGTGGCTACAGAGGTAGGCTTGAGTCTGCAGGACCTGGGCTCAAGTTCCCAGTTTAGCATCAGAGGGGAACCACTGTGGGCCCCTGAGCAAGGCCCTTAAGTACCCAGCTGCTTACTGGTCAGCAATAGATGGCAGCCCACTGCTTAGTAAAATCAACTAAAGATAGGTAAAATGCAGAGCATAATTTCCCAACGTGATCAATAAAGAAATGATTATCATTAAATATGCTACAAATCGTTTCCAATGTTTTATTATCTTCATTTGAATTAATTAATTTTTATTCATTTACTATTAATTCTATAATTAGCTTTGTGTTTATTTCCATTATTTTTCCATTTATTAAATATTTAATATAGTTTATTTCATTTCAGTCTTTCTTTATTTCTATTCATTATTTTTTACTATATTTATTTAGTTTTTATCGAATTATAAATAAACGAGTGCATTAATAGTTTAAACTGAACTAACTGTTTGTACTCACATGCTGGATGTGGTATTTAGTGCATTGATGTGACTGTGAGCGTTTTCACCTCTCTGGCCGCATCCAGCTGCGTGTGTGTACTTATGAAATCCTGCAGCAGCTGATACCGCCACAGGTCTTTGCCCTTTTTGTTGGAAGAGGCGGTTGCTATAGCAATGACGCCAGAGTTAGTGTCTGTGACACCTAGCGCTTTGTCTGGCAGATATGTGTGCGAGGCCATTTGCCTTGTGATGATTATGAATAATGCTCACATTTCCAACCACATGTGCAGCCAAATAAGTGACCTGAACTTTTACAACATCCAACAATTATAAAGCCAGAAAAATAAAGACGTTACTTTTGTCTAATGCTTTTCTACATTACAATTATACTCTGTGGTTACGTAACAGGCACTCTTTCCTCTTCCTCATGCTGTGGATGGCAGCTGCTCACTTCAAAAGATCAACGCCAGGTTGTTTGGTGTATTCTTTGGTCTTGTCTTTTTGTGGTGAGTTTTTTTGAAGTGTAGCGATGCATAAAATCATGATATTTGCCTTTTAGATTCAGGTGGGACATGGCTTAGTCATTTAAATGTCAGTTAGCTTTCATCAAGATTCAAGCCTTTTTTTTCTCTCTTGCCATTTCCCTGTTTTATGGTGTAGACACAAGTGCTGCACCTACAGGTATGCAATCTGCTTATGTGTTCAACTTATAACCTGAATCATGTAGTAGATTCTTATCTTACATAATGAAACACACTGACCTTTAGTCAGAGGGAGGCAGAGTAAATTTAGTTCAATATATTTTCTGTTAGTCTGATCATAACTAGACTTCAATGCATGTAAACATGTTAGTCTAACCAAAATCATACAAAAATAAACCTTTTAAAACCAGGCTAACGCAGTGAGACATTTGATTGATCCTGTTTGATTTCTTGCTTGTGTTGTTGTCACTCGCAGATGCAAGTCCCTTTGGAGAAAAGCGTACCTGCTAAATGATTGTAGAATAGAATATTTGCAGGTCAAACAACTCAATTAGACGCAAACTGAAGTACAAACTCCAAAGTTCCATAAAAGTTTTTGCATAATTTTGTATAAATAGTAATATAAAAGTATTTATTAAAGATGCTGGACAGAACTTTTGCAGATTTTCTCAGTCATGTGCTCCCTAGCAACCGCAAATTCAGCTTATCCCGACTCTTGTTTTATGTCTTGCTCTCTCCCTTTCTCCTTTTATTTTTCTCTCTTCCTCTGATAATGTCTTCTTGCATTTCTTTGCGGAATCAATCGCGATGCACATTCAAAAACAACCTGTGTGTTTATATCGATTTGCTAGCGTGTGATGTGGGTGCGTAAAGCAAAACTTGGCTGGAACGTCACGCAGAGTGCCAGAGGAAGAAAGTTGTATAGTGTAGGGCAGCAACGGATCCAGAAATGCTCATAACAGATGTCACTGTGCCATCAAATGAGTAAGTAATGCAGAGTTTTAAGGTCGAAAAGTTACATAAAGGGTCTGTAATGCAGCCATATTCCAAATAAAGCCAGTTACATTTTTTTTTATTTCTTTTATCAAACCAGACAGAAATTATGACCGAAAAGGAGATGTAAACATTTTCAAGCCGTCTCTTTGCTTTGATAAGATCCGGATTTTATAACCACAGCATTGTCTGACAAAATCACCAAAACTCCACTGACAGAGTGTGAATATTTTTTACACTGTCCACAGCAACTGTCATCAGGCATACCTGAGTAAATGACCATTACCCTCTCATTATGCATGTATATCAAGGCAATCAGCTGTGTCTGTAACTATATATGGTAACCACTCATTTAAAAAAAACAAAAAAAGAACAACAGAACTTTAATGTGAAGAACATAGTTGTGAGATTTCTGGTTCCAGTTGTCTTGTCTTTGTGACAAGCAGAGAGGGTGAACAGATGGTTTCATGTAAGATTCCAACAGTGACACTGGTGGAAATACAAAGTGTCACTGAACCAGCATGGACATCTTGTCAGACACGTAGTTTCATCTGGTTAATGCTTATTGGGGCAGAATTTGTTTTCCACAAAGAGAATGAGGCAAACAACCCAAACTCATATGAACTGTACTTATTTAGCACTTTAAAAAAAATCTTTTTGACCACTAAAAGCTTTGAAGTTAAGTATCATTTGTAAGAAAATGCTGACCGCAGGATCTGGAAAGTAAGTCTGATTAGTGGATGACATGTTGAGCCACAAACACCAGGAAGCAGAGGGAATTAGATCTGTGTTAGATGGTTCATTCTCCATAATCACAGACTCAAAACCAGCTGAGACATAACCTCACAGCAAGTATGTTCCTGGTTTGAATCTCCTTTCTGTGTGAAGTTTGCATGCACGCTCCATGCATGCATGGGTTCTCCCTTGGTACTCTGGCTTCCTCCCACAGTCCAAAACTTGCATGTTAGGTTAATTAGTGATTCTTTATTGACTCCAGGACTGAGTGGAATCATGTTTGTTTGGTTGTGCTTGAAGCACCTTGAACTGTTCTGTACATGAAATGTGCTTTACAAATAAATTTGCCTTGCCTTGTCTCTGTGTTGGCCCTGTGATGGACTGGTAACCTGTGGGCTCATTGCATCTTTTTCAATGGCAGCTACAATAGGCTCCGCAACTCTGAACAGGATAAAGTGGTGAAAAATGGATGAACAACATCAAGAATACATCTGAGTGAGAGTAGATGGAGGACCAGAAAACACTAATATATATACAGAAGATGTATACTAGTTAAATTGAATAATTACTCCATGAGCTGATGGGTATAATGAACATGTACACTCAACAGCCACATTATTGGGTAAACCCTGATAGTACTGGGCTGGATCCTGTGTTTGTCTTCAAAACCACCTTATTTCTTGTCATAGATTAAAGTGTTGAAAATGCTCAGACAGTTTTGATCCATATTGAAATCATCACACAGTTGCCTCAGGTTTGTCGGCTGGACATCCATGATGAGAATATCCCGTTGCACCACATCCGAAAAGGTGCTCTATGGGATTGAGATGTGGTGTCTGTGGAGGCCGATGGAGTACGGCGAACTCATTGTCATGTTGGAGATGATCTGAGCTTTGTGACATGGTGCATTATCCTGCTGGTAATAGCCACCACAAGATGCTATACTGTGCTTATAAAGGGATGGACATGGTCAGCATACTCAGATAGGCTGTGATGATGAAACCATGCAACATTGGTAGTAAGGGCCCCAAAGTGTGCCAAGTAAATACCCCCTACCTCATTACACCATCAGCACCAGCCTTAACTGTAGATACAAGGTAGGATGGATCCATGCTTTCATGATGTTTCCACTAAATTCTGAACCTACCATCTGAATGTGGAGCTGAAATGGAGACTCATCAGATCAGACAACCTTTTTCCATCTTCTATTGTCCGATTTGGTGAGTTTGTGCAAATTATAGCCTCAGTTTCCTGTTCTTAGCTGACAGGAGTGACACCAGGTGTGGTCTTCTGCTGCTGTAGCCCATCTGCTTCAAGCTTGGACAAGTTGTATATTCAGAGATGGTATTCTGCATAACTAGGTGATAACCAGTGGTTATTTGAGTTACTGTTGGCTTAATCTCCAACCAGTCTGCCCATTCTTCTCTGACACCAACAAGGCATTTTGCTCTAGACAGCTGTTGCTCACTGGATATTTCTTCTCTCTTAGACTATTTTCTGTAAACCCTAGAAAGGATTGAGGCCATGCAATAACCACGCCATGTTCAAAGTCACTTAAATCCCCTGTCTTCCCCTTTCTGATGCTTGGTTTGAACTTCAGAGAGATTTCTTGAACATGCGTAAATGCAGTGAGTTGCAGCCATATGATTGGCCTATTATCTTGTGTCAATACGCAAATGAACAGCTGTATGTTGATAAAGTGGCTGAGTGTATATCAGCGTAGGTACACAGAGAGCTGAGACTGTAAAATCATGTTTTTGTGTGATGATACTGCAAGCCAGTCATTCCCTGTTTTCCAGATTCATGTCTCCTAATGCATGTTGTCAACACTGACATGTCACTGCTGTGTGGGCAGGGAATGAATATAACAGTGTGTATGTGTGTGCACATCACCCTTGCACTCATAGAGAATTGCTGCTTGTGTATGTCTGTGCGCGCCAATAACTGTATGAATGTCATAAAAAATAGAGAAGGCTAAAGTAGGCCAGGGGTTCACAGCACAACGGGAGCTGGTGGAGTTAAGGAGATGCAGATAAGCTCCTCTCCTCCTCCTTTCTTCTTTTATCTTGTCATCTCCTCATAGTCTTCCTCCTTATTTACAGTCTTACCCTTGCATCGTTACACAAAATATTACGCTTTTGTTCAAAAACATGACAGCGATGATGATTGGACTTATGCATAAAATCCCACTGCATTGAAAAACCATTTATTTTCAGGATCTTGTAGGATTCTGAGATTCCCTCAATGGGCTTTGCATTCATTTTGTTGATGTACCCATTATGATTTGAATACTGGAGATGCCTAAGAGTGTGATGCTTTCATGTGTGCAGAGCTTTACTTTATGAACAAGCTAGAGTGAATGAGCAGGTCTTTCAGAAATCAGTAACACAAGTGACTTGCATGAAGAGATTTATGGTTTAAAAAAATCCCAGAAGAATGGAGTGGCAGGGATGTTTGAATACACACATAAATGAACTGCAACATCTGCCAACCTCCTTTTTTGCCTATTAAATCTGAAAAATATAACTCTTAAGATTCAAAATCCATTTCCAAAAGTGTCCTAACTAAGATTTGCAGCAGCTCAATCAGCACTCATTGCACATCAGAACATTATTTACAGACAATGTACATTAAATATCCATTCTATGAAGATAAGCTACAAATAAACCAATAATTATACATAAAAGACCTAGAGAAAGTAAAAATATTCGAAGAATTAGTCATCAGTCATTGCAAGAACGGAACATGGGCAATCATTGTCAGTTTTCACACTTGCATTCAAGTTTACTTTACCCTGTGGTTTACTTTTTAAGATCTCTTATACATGTTTATTATGGCTATTTCCATTTTTTCCTGTCAACATATTTCTAATGAGCAGTAGCACACCTGTAAATATTGTACCATATCATACTTGTACTGCAGTGAGCACACTAATGATTAAGGCAAACAGTAACTGAGAAACAGTAACAGGGCTCCATTTTTGTGTTCATATAGTGCACAGAGTTGATTACAACTCTCAAGGATGAAAGCTTTTAGATCCTATTCTTGATTAGAATAAAGCAAGACAATCAAGCAAAACAAAATTTTTACAAGGATCAGTTCAAGGGTTT
>JAOXYM010000006.1:4756894-4768734 GCA_028567055.1 Leptatherina wallacei
CATGATTTTTTTTTTATGAGACCAGCGTGGACATTAACTTCACAGATTTATGCAAAACCAGGTACTATGGCAGAGCTGTTGGCCAAATTTGGCTTAAAGCCACATTCAAAAAGAAAGTTTAACAACTTTCTTGTTTTTTTCTTTGTTGCCATTCGAACCATGTCGTCTCCTGGAATGACACTGTGACTTTAACTGTAATCCAAACCTTAATAATAATAAAGGTCAATATGTAAAAATGAAAATATATCAATACTTCATTTAAATAAGATCATTTTTTTGGTCATATTAGAGGAGCAATGTCACTACAGTGAGAGAGGACTATATGTAAAGGAAGCCTTGCTTTCCCAAAAGGAAAAAAAATAAAGAACAAAATAAAATCCACCTGCCAGCACTTTTAAAGCTCATTAATAAGCATGTAATTTACATAATCTGATGCAAATATTTCTTGGATGGGCACAGTAAGTTTCTGTGTGTGCGTCTTTAATGGTTTCTCAGCATCCTCAAGATATTCCTCTAAACGTGCTGTTGTGTTGTTAAATGTGTGTTGCATTGCAAACAGTTGCAGTTAGTTCCGTCATTTCAGGGCCACAGATCTACAGCAAATGATCAGATCTGAGAGATCTGGTTATCTTAGCAAGACATCTAAAAGAGCTATCTTAAAGTGCTTTACAAATCAACAATAAACTTTAAAAATGAATCCTTAGATGCACAAAAAGCAAGTGAAATGCATCTTTAACTAAAGTCTCCCTTAATCTTTCAGGGACCACAGTAAAACATTGTAGACCATCAGCAGCTGTCTGCGTATTTAGTTGAACATCCTGTGATCAAAACCTTTGAGATGGACATTTCTCAGTGCAAAAAGAAATAAGAAGATACCTTCATATAATAACTGTAAGATAATAACAAGATGGCTTATGAAAGTCAAATTTAATCCCCCAAATTTTTCCTCGAGGTGTATTTTTGTCACTTATCTTTGTCTTTGCTGCAGGAGGCATTTGCTGTCAGTTCAAACTCAGGTGCGTGTACAGTAGAGCAGAAAGAGGTTGGCAGATCTGGTGCAGACAACAACCTCAGGCTTACCCTCCACCCCCCTCCCATCACCACATATACACCTTCTCGCTTCACCGGTGAAGTGTGGAGGCGGCAGCTTGCCCCACATCTGTGAATGATGCTCGGACGACCAAATCCAACAACCCTGAACTGACAGCCGCCAACCATAATGCACTCATTTCCTCAATTGTTTTTCCAGCGGTGGCCATTTGCAATCCCCTTCCCTGTGTGTGTTTAGTACTGATGACATGCAACCATCTCTTGCCTGGGATGATGGATGGTGTCCAGTGCTCATTTTTACACGAAAACTCGTGGACTTAAACCCCTCTCCTTCTTTCTGTGCCTCTTCTCTTCTGGCCTGCTGACACATATCTGCTATTTGACATATTCTCTTTGATGCACAGCTGGTTAATCTTTAAGCCAAATCCTCCCTCCATGACTCCACTAACCCAGTCCTGCCTTTTTATGGCAAAACAACAATCATAAAAATTTACTCAGTCTGCAGCTCTGGTTATTTACGAACAATGCCTCTGCACTCACTCTTTCACCCCCTCCTCCTACTGGTTTCCGTGGAAACCACACACATCCACTGATGCTGGCCAGCAGCACAGTGTGTTCATATGGCCGCTATAATGTGCTCACATTAGGAAATTCATTAAGCTCCAAATGTTGGTTGGATTTTGGCACATGATCATATTTTTTGCCAAGTTGGACGCTTCTCTGTCCGTTGGCCACTCCAGGGTGTGTGTGTGTGTGTGTATGTATAAATGTTTGTGAGGTGTGTGTGTATGTGTGTGTCTTAAACCGCTGACAATGGGTGGAGTCCATCACTCCCAGCTCTAATTTGAAGATGATATCATTATTCGTTGTGGTGTATTCATTATTTCTGCACAATGATTTCATAGTCTCCACTGCGTTTGGTTTCCAGCAGATTAGTGATGTCTGTGCAGACATCACTGCTTCACATCGTTGTGGCAAATAGACACTGGAGCAACATATTTTTTCTTGCAGTTTCACTGTATGTCCGATCTCGTCTCAGCGCCTTTTCACGTTCGCTTTCACCCTTCCTTCTAAACCTTCACAGACAGCAGAGTAACGGATGTTTGAGTGGAGCATTATTCGTTTGACTTTACAGATCAGATTGTAGCACTTCTTCACAACAGAAGCAGCTTTCAGGAATCAGAATGACATTTCCTGATGGAACTATATTTTTTTAAGAAAAGAAATCCTGTCCCAGCCAGAATGTCCATTTGGGGCCCATAAGGGTTCAATTTGGGCTGCAGATAAGGGTCCAAATGGGATTGTCTGGAGGTAGCCTCACCTGTGTTTGCCCATATGGGTATTAAGTTGTTTCTGACTTGGTTTTAGTTGGGGCCCAACTTGGTGAGGGCCAATGTGGGGCCTATACTTCTAAAAAAAACATTTGAGCCCTGTTAAAATTACCCTGCATATGCCATGCACATTTAGTTTATCTACATCCCTGTTGTGGCTCATACAGCCAGCCCACATGGGCTTTAGATATGGGGTATAACTGAAACCACATGGGACCAGCAAAATGTTCCCCGTCCAAGCCCATGCCCACTCAGTACGCACATAGTCCAAAGCTAACCTTTGCGGATCCCACACGGACATGCTGGCCGGGTATATTTGCTTCATATTCGAACATTTCTGTGGCGATGAACATCAGAAACTAATGGAAATGTAACTTACAATGTTGCTGTTTCACATGGAATAGTTAAAGCATGTTAGAGAGAAATAGTTGCTTAATGTCTCTGGATGATCTGCAAATTAGCATATTTGAGACATCATCTACTCGTATTTGCATTTCGTTTTATGCCAGATGGTGACACATCTCTTTTTTTGTGTTGTATCCTAGTGCAAACTGCCAGCAAAGTTGCCATAATTTACAGATTTTTCTGCATTCTTTCTAAGAAGGAAAAATGAGAGAAACTAAAAAGGGTCCTAGTAAGACTGTTAACGAACAGAGCAAGTTAAGACTGTTTTTCTGCTCTAATAAAATCCTGATTTCAAACACACAGTACTATAATCTGACAATCTGCCATCTACCATATAAGTTAAAGATGACATCTCTACTGTGATTGTATTCTTAGTTATGATGATAATTTAGACGATTTTCTTTCTTTTTCTCAGTCCACAGCCTCAATACACAACATAATGACAATCCTTCACACGTGCCTGTACCTCACACGTGTTGCTGCAATTTCTGTCTGCAGGTGACTGAGCAGAGTGGATGCAGAGAGGAGCTCTCTCCAACCAAAAGTAGACAAAAGGGGCTTGATTTATAGCAAAAGGGGGTCTGACAATTAGCTAAATGTAGCGACAAATGCATCAAGTTGGCAACACTGCCTAAAAAGCGCACTTTTCTCAAGCAAAGCCACTCTGTGTGTAATATTTGATCCCTTTTGCAAAGTTTTATTCTTTACATTACAACAGGGATACTACAGACAAAGTCTTTTCAGCTAAGGTTTGCAAATGTAACAGTTTCAACTTGGTCTTTTCTAGCAAGCAACAAGACAGATATATAGCGCTGGAACGGCAGCGTGCTGGAGGAAATAAACCCACTGGTCTGTAACAAGTCACAGAAAGATGTAGGAACTCTTAATGCTGACATGCAAAGCAAAATAAACAATATATTCACAAGAAATTAAGAAAAATTCAAGAAAAATCCAAACAGAGGACTGTCTCTGCAGTTAGAGATATACCATCCCTCCCTTCTACTGATTTGTAAGAGATGATTGAGAGTATATAATTTGATTTGAGTCTTTATGTTTTTGATATTGATTTTTTTAAAGGAAATTACTGCTCCTTCAAAGTCATGATACACATTTTCATACCTGTGGATAAAAGTGTAAATGTAGTCTCTGTGAATTAACAATCTGATTTTAAGTGGTTTTCATCCAAATATCAATTCTTGATATCATCAATACTTTGTAAGCCATCAGGGTTCATTATTCACAGAAACACATAATGTGGAAACTTGACAGTTCTTGTTCAGAAACCCTGACAACGACTTTGACTAAATGTGACACTTTGTCTCCAGCAATTAAAGCTGTGATGTGACTATTGATGCATTTTTAATCCTAAAACCTTTAATAGAGGAGGATGAGTAAATGTTTAATGTGATAATGCAATACATTTGAGCTGCAAATAGGATTATCTTTTTTTAGATCAATACCAACTTTTGTTGAATTAAATATAAAACAATAACCTGAATGATTTCTGCACAAAAGTATACAGCAGGATAAGCAGGTGTTTGTCATATGCACATTTAAAAGTGTCCTAAAGTCTTTATGTATATGACAGCTGAAATGTGTTTTAAATGAAACGTGTAGTTAGATAAATAAATAGACATAAAATAAAATCCAGTGATTGAGTCTAATGCTGTGAAACTAGTTTCTGTGCTTTGTTTAAGAATAACTCTATAGACCTTTATGTATTTGAGTTAAACATAAAATTCTCCCACTTGGGTCAGAAATAAGGTCGACTTTGTTGTGTTATTTGCTAAATATTATTATTGTACCTTACTTTTAACACTCAGTCAAATAAAATAGGGCGAAACAGTTCATCCAATAATGAAAATATCTGGTTCCACCAAAGGAATAGCCACAGTAGCAAATACAGACTCATGTCACCCTCTGAGGAACGAGGAAGGACAGAAATATTATTTTGGGTATAAAACTTGGAATTTAGGTTGTTTTAAAGCTCCTCATCCCAGAAAGTTTTTTTTTTTTCGTTGAAAAACTTAGTGATCCTCTTCTCATTTGTAATATCCTCCCACTTGGATCTCACTGCAGGCCAACATTAGCATACGTAGGTGGCCCTAGGCTTGACCTGACCAGCTGCTGGCTTTTCTTTCTGCTGCTGTCTGTTTATGCGTGTCATGAAGCTGCACAGTGAATGTGCGCGCATTCGTTTGTCCTCATACAGGAAAGCATCAACTCAGCCTATAATTTTAGATTATTGTTACATAAAATGAGTGTTTTCCTTCAAAGCAGCCACTGGTCCATTAGGTTGCCGCCTGCATCTGATAAGCTGCAAGCTCTTCAAACAAGACATTATCTGAGGTAAAATGGCTTGGACAGTTTCTAATTTGCATGCAGAAAATGTAGAATTACAAATTAAGTTGGAGACTTGATTGTTTATCAATGTAAAGCCAAGCCAAGCTCTTGGGGTTACTTTTCAGAGGCCTGGTGTATTTTTTTTATTGAATTTAGGAAAACTCAGTGGATGGCTATGTGATGCATTTGTACTGCAACATGTCTGCCTTGCAACGTTTCTAGATTTAATAACAGTCAGAGAAGTTTTTCATTGAAAAAGCAGCTGCAGATAGTTGAAAAAGTTGGAAGGAAATTCATCTGACACATTTTACACATTTTAGTTTTACTGACAACATCTTCCAAAGTGGCATTGGAGCTGCATTGGGCCAAAATATCTATTCTTAGCCGTCACATTTGAATGAACTTCCTACCTGTACAAGGGACACTTGTGCCTCAGCATCACTCATCTCGCTCTGTTGAGATCCAATCAAAACCCTCAGACACTGAGAGAGCAAATGCTGCAGAATTATCCACCTACACTGATTGTTCCTTGTTCTGCATCTGTAAATTACCACCCACATCTGACATTTCTCCAGTGATTCAAGCTAATTGTGTTCTTTGACGGCAGTCTATGTAATCTTTGCCAGCAAAGGGACAAGTTCGTTGCACGAAACTAAGCCCTTATGAGGAAAAAGGTGACAGTTTTGCAGACATCTTGGGAATGACTTCATGATTAACTTGATAGTTGTGACAGGTCAATGATGTAGAGGAAATTGACGTTTGTTTCTACTCGCATAGTGTGAGACAAATCAAACAAAATTCCTGTAATTCTTATAAAACTAACTTGTCACCGACTTATTGAATAAGTGTCCTTCGGCACCTTTGTTCCTCCTCCATGCTGTCATCCTGTCAATGTGCAGGTTTTCTTTGTTACCTTTCTGAATCACAGGTATGACAAGTGCTTGCGATGGTTGTCCTTGGCAGTGGTCCTCCCAAAGTTTTTTTTATCGTATCACGAGAAGGTCATAAAACAACCCTGACAAACTTTCATGAGCGCTCCTAACAGCACCAGGGTGTTCATTTCCATCCTGACTCAAAGATGATGCAGTGTGTGGGCTTTTTAGCAATGCTGAGCTGGCGTGTTCTCAAACTCTGGATGCCCTTGAACATTAATTTACATGTTTCTGTGTTCCTGTGGGCGATAAGTGTTTGTGTGTGCGTGTAAGAAAATAGGTGAAAATATATGTATGAGGCAAAAAAAACACCTTTTTGGTTTGTATATAGGCTAGCACCTGCCTGGATGTGTCAGTCTATGCTTCACAACGGCTGCTTCAACTGTCTATATGCCCTCAAATGTTAGTTTTTAATGAGTTATGTAGGTACTAGACTTCCTGTGTGTGTGTTTTGTGTGTCGGTGTGTCCTTGGCGAAGCAAGTCATCGAGTTCATACTCGTGCACAAGCTTTCCTCTTCTTGTCTGGCTGCACATGCTCGCTCTTCTACTGCAGACTGTCACATTAGCATTCAGTCCGCTCGTCACACCCCTCTGCGAACAGAAACACACACACACCTGTCATGGCAGCAAACCAGGTTCAGACAGATGATTAGACAGCTTAATATGTTTAATTTGTATGATGCAGTTTCTTTTCTGTGCGATCTCTCTGTATATATACAGTGTACTCTTTCTTTAACGTGTGTCTTTGCATGAAAGTCAAAAGGAAGTTCTTTCTTTCCATTGGTCCCTCTAATATCTGATGTGTAAACCTCCATTTTTGTTTTGTTTTTTCTTCCAGAAATGTTCAAGTATGTTAAAATCCTCTAACTTCGAACGAACGAACGAACGAACGAACGAACGAACGAACGAAGAAAAGGGTGCTGTGTGCCAGGAAGTTAGATCAATGAAGTAACTAACAAACTGCTAGCTTGTCCGTCAAGCTTATCACTACACTTTAATAAATTCAGTGAAAACTAGTCCAGAAGACACATATTACACAGAAATATGGATTAAATACGTGTGTGAAAAAATGGGGTCTTAAGCCCTTCTCAGGTATGGAAACTGCTATTTTAATGTTCATCACAACATACCAGTGAAAGAAGTGTGGGCGTAATACTCCCCACACCTGCAACGTTAGACAGAACATAGTCAAGTAATAATGACAAACTCCTCATAATGAGTTCACTCATAACAAACACACTTTGTGAAAATGACTGATGAATGGGTTCAGTAGTTACAGATGAGAGGATGAACACTGGCTTCTTTCTTGTGAAAGTTTGATTGTACTTACAGTTTTGGGTCATCAACTTGCTGTTGATGGTGCTTAAGAACTGTGAATTAATGCTGCTGAATTGCACCTAGTTATTGTGGAAAAGGAAAAAAAACATGCAGTGGGAAAGTTCCAGCTGTTACATGTTCTGGCTGGTTGATAGCATTTTCTGTCTAATTCCTCTGAAATACAGAATATACATAAAAATACAACCCATCCCTCTTGTGTGAGTTTATGTGGTAATGTGACTGCATGCACAACTGAAATGCTGTGTAAAATAAAGTGATTGATATATATTGCAAGATCATATATATTAAGTCTATACAAAGTTCAGCTTTCAGGTTAACCAAATTGATCTGATTTCTTCCAACACCTCTAACAACTGTTAGATTTGTGCTGCAAGAGGTTGCTGGCTGTCGTAGTTAACACACACCTTTCAGTATAGTTAAAAAACTGAAAACAAGGACAACAATGTGAAAACAAAATGTTTCCGTTCAGTATTTTCATATCATTTTCATGAGGATTTTGATCCAGGTTCAGAAATTCTTCGACATCAGGTTGGAATCAGATTTTTTTTTTTGCAGTAGTGGAAAAACTAAATTAACTACAGGTTTACACATTTTCAATTGTCTGGTTGTGTAAAACCAGGATAGGAGGACATGATGTGTAACATAGTGTACACATACACTTATATAAACACACACTTGTCATTTAAACCTTGACACGCAAAGAGACAAAGGCATGTGTGTATACCCTGTGTATCATATGCATGTAGACACGTTTGCACACGCATGCAGATAACAGGACATCTTTTAACCTCATAAAAGCACATTTTCTTCAAAGATGAGCACGACATTATGTTGCGGATGTCCTTTTGTGTATTTTATGTGTGTGCTTGCAGATCTTATTGGGTTTGAAGCGCTGCATCAGCTCTAGCGAGGCCAACATCGTTTCCATGGCTACACATCCTTCCTCCATCCCACCACCTGTGGAGTCAGAAATAAAAGGATTTGTGTGATGGAGAGAGAAAAAGGCAGACACTTAGAAAGCAGAAAATGAGCTCTAAAGGGACGAGAAAAGGAAAGAAGCGGAAAACAAGCAGGAATTGTGTAAATGAGAAAGCGGATAGGATGACACTGATGAAATGTGTAAGTGTGGACATGAAAAGATGCGATGGCAGGGGAAACAGTAGGAAAAAAGGATGTTTAAGAGAAAAGGGGAAGGGTGGAAGAGTGGGAGCAGCTGCCAAATGCAGCCCGGTGCATTTCTGCTTCATATCGACGTTAATGAGCAGCGTTGAGTAAAGATGGAGGCCTCTTCTCCTATTCATTAGAGTGAGTGTGGGAACAGGAAAAAAGATGAGGAATGTGGGCCTATTTCTCTTGAGGTCCAGATGTTTGAAGCTCAAATCAATTAGAATGAGTTAAAGAGGCTCTCACTCCTCCATCTAGCTCGTTCAGCTTTGTCTGTCTCACTTGTGATCGACTCAATTGGACCATTTTTCAACGCATTTGTAAAACCATCTCTGCCATGTACATCCGGTGTGCATTATGTCCAAGCCATCATCGTCATCATGGTTATGAGAGAAACATGAAACAATGCTGACCGTTTCACTCATTTTTGGGCTCAATACCATTTCAGGGATCAGTTTATGACAATATGTTTATGTGTATTAGACTTTTTTAGCCTAGTACTGTCCAAAAGTATTAAAGAAATCCTTTTATTCATTATGTGTTTCCAGAAATATGGGAAATAGTTGCACTGACTTATCCAAACATGTAAATATAGATTAAAAAAAATACTGTTTACAAGACAAAAATAGATTTTGTACAAAGTTGAAAGTCAAAATTTGGTTTGAGCAGCTTTATTCTTCAGCACAGCCTGAACCCTCTCAGACAAGCTTAGTTGTAATTTCTTGTAAGTAGTCTTCGTGAATAGTTCTGCAGGCTTCTTAAAGTATATTCAAAGCACTTCTTTGGATGTTGGTTGCCTTTTGTTCCGCTCTTATTGAGGTCCAGGCTCTAGGGAGGATTCATTGCTCCTTAAGACCTGAAGCTACTGACCATCTTTCACCATCTGCTGTAAATTGTTTTTTTTTCTAGGCATGCCACTTTTGATTTTGTCTTCCTCTTGATTTTTCAGAGGTTAAGGGCACACTGCACAACATGTTAAGATACATTTTAAACTAACAGCTCTTTGTTAATAATTACTTGCCCCAATTTGATCCTATTTCTGCAAAAAAAAACTGCACATATCAGTTTCGCAGACCTTTTGGACCAATGCGAAGATTCCCAAAGTGCATTAAAAAAAACTACTTCAGAGTAGTTTTTTGCACAACACTGGTTTATCCCTTGAGTTAGGCTTTTAGGTTCAATGATTCATAGGTAAGTGTTAACAAAAGTGGGGGGAAAAAAGCATTCCTCTTAAAATAACCAGGTTCAAGGACTGGACTGAAATTAATGCTGCCTTCATGTCCCATCGTAATTATGGTAAATACCAAAAACCGACGACAAAATTGCACACGAAATTCGGGCAGAGTGGTAATTTCCACTGCCCGAGTTTCCAAGATGAGATAAACTTTGACCTTTCAACATGGCGGAGAGCAACAAAAATATTGTGAATGCTAAGCATGTTAAAAGTTCCCGGCTGTTGTTAGTTGGTTAGTTTGTAGCCGAAATACTCTGTAGCATACAGAATTTTATTAACAGCTTAGTGTTGTTTTTAACAAATACTGTTATAGCCTAGTTTTACCCCCAAGAGCAGATGCTAACAGCCAGTTGAGGATAGCCTTGAGTCGGGCACTGTGCGGTCGGAGACAATTTTCTCTGTCTCTTGAATTTATTTGGTCTGCAGTGGATGCCAGTGACAGCATGGTATACTGGGACCAGGAGATGGCCCAGCCCGTATAGGCCAAACTCTCTATCAATGTGAAGGAGATGGCAAGTTGTACATGGACCAGGATTTCACCACTGCTCTGCAGTGGGTCCACCATGTTTCACTTCATTACGACAACAAAAGCACTTGAACACAATGCACTTGTAATTTCCACTTCACAAGTGGAAAGGTTAATCTTTCCCATACCACATGAAGGCAGCATAAGTGACAAAGCAACCATCATAGAGGCAAAAGGGTTGGCTCAGGACTTTTGCACAGCACTGTTATGCCTTAAACATTAGCAATATTATTCATGCAAAACTTTCACCTGTGGACTTTTATATCAGCAATGGCCAGCCTGATGAACATATCTGTCTGATTAATGAATAAGTATCATAAGACATGTTGCAACTAACACTTTAATTTCTAAATTTTACACCTTTAAACTCTGATGTAAACTTATTGGGTTTTTTTCACCACCACCACCAATACAGATGTTGGATTCTTTACACATCCACGATGAAAAATACGATGTTAAATATTCATTTATCACTTAATTCTGCAGCATATTTGCCATATTGTGACTAAATATCACACATGTAGTTTTATGTAAAAAGATTTCACCATCCAGTGAGCCTGTAAGGCTTTTTTTTTTGTTTGTTGTCCACTGTCTAACCTTTCCCCCCTCTTTCCAGTCTGGGTCACTAAACTGGCTGGAGGACCTGAATTGTCACAACCAATCAGGTTCCTCTTTATAGTCTGTCAGGGCCAATCAGTGTGCCCCAGGTCTGTGGGTGGTTTAGTGGTTTTCCAAAATGATCTGGATTAAACAAAAGGCGAGGCCTGGGGATCGGCGGCACGCCAGCGCTGGCTAACAGCACTTGGCCTTGAGGCGCCATCATCCCCATAGTCAGTCTGATACGCATGCACACACACACCAATCCCACTTCATTACGACCATCCACACCCCTCACCAGAGGAGCTGGAAGTCACCCCGAATACCAGTGGGTTGTGCTGGCAGTGAGACAACACACACTCATGTAAACAAAAACCATCACGAACAGACGGAGGGAGGAATCTTCTTATGTAATACTGTTTGATCTTCTCATTTTAAGTGGGAGGGAACAAACAAAAGACTCTTTTATTCTGTCGGCTTTGCCTTGTTTGAATTTGAATTCAAACCTAGACTGAGTTCAGAACCCTGAATCCACTGGTCCCGATCCTGCTAGCAAAGGTCTAGTCTGCCAGGTGTCTGGCTCTAATTGGGAAGACACTGGTCATTGTTGCTGCAGCTACTGGCTTGTAGACGCTCATTTAAAAACTCTCCATGTTAAAGTTCATGTGATCTTATGAAGGTATTCTGTGAAAAATAAGTTTGATTTTAGAGCATGAGGAATTTTTTTACTAATACTTAAAATTTGGTATTCACCAGGAACGCCAGAAGCTCAAAGTTAACTTCTCTCATTGAGAATTTTACTTTGGTTTCTCTTCAAGTTTTAACTTAAATTTCAAGTGAAAAATGTTTCTCTGTTAGTTTTTTAGTTTTGAAACAGCACTCGAGTAATCGGTGAGATCAAAAAGGCTGTTTGGTGGTT
>JAOXYM010000006.1:4792448-4815808 GCA_028567055.1 Leptatherina wallacei
AAAACAGCAGCCAGACAATCATTCTGCTTGCTACAATGCTGGACAAGACAGGTGAAAAAAAAAAAAAAAAAAAAAAACCAGAGGATCTGATGCATCTGTGTCAGGTTTTTGCTGGGGTTGTTTTTCCTTTTTCTTAAAGATATCACCTTTAAATGCAGTTCATCTGCTTTTGTTAGTTTTTAAGGGCTGTCACTTCTTCTTCTGTCCTCCACTTTTCCAGTTTCCCCAAAATGTTTTTAAGGACACTGCTTGGGAATCACCTTGTAGGTACAAAAATACTTTTCTATTCTTGACAAGTTATTATTTGACACTTTTTTTTGTTGATGCTGATTAAGAAAAGTTAAGAAATTCTTCTCAAACTGCAACATGAAAACATCCGCAATCCCATGTTTCTGTTTCCTACAAAAATGTTATTCCTTTAACTCAGTTTGACACCATATTTATCCTTTAACACCCACACCCCTCGTGCAATCCAGTGGGACCTCCACCCATTGACGTAGGGGGTAAAATCATCCAGTTTTCTGGTAATACCTCTTAACTGGAAACCAATGAAGTCACAACTATTTTTCATGAATTTGACTTCATTCTTATTGGAGGACATGTGTCTTTTCCGATGAAGACGAATGAGAACAAGGACACTAAAAACTGTTATTGTCTGTTTTCTTTATTTTTCTTATCTGATGAGATCATACTTTTCACTCAGCCTTGTAAAATCTATTCCAATTTTTTTTATTATCTTGCCCTCATCCTGACCCGAGATTTCTCTTCCCCTCCCAAAGCCCTTGCAAAAAAGGAAAAAAAAAAAAAAACATTAAATCCTTTTATTGGAAAGAGAAACTCAAGAGAGGGTTTTATTTCAGCCCATATCAGAGTCTGTATTTTGGAGTTTTCATCAGCACAGTTTCATCCCCCCCCCTCTACTGTAATTCTTGCATAAGAAAATGTGTTTTAAAAATAGTGCTGTTTTTATGCAAATCTGACTTTTATGCTAAAATATTCAGTAAACACCCTTCTGTCCCCTCTGCTGTCAGCTTTTTTAAGTCCAGCCTTCTGTTGGTTATTCCTTCTCTGACCGTTCTAAGACCTTGTTTAAATAAATTCCTGCTCTTTGCTTGTTCTCACTCCATACTGCAAAAGAAATACAGTTTTTCCCTCCAGGTACGAATGAAATATTTAACAGAGAGAAAGCTCTGTTATCGCGCAATCCCACAGCTTTTACAGCCTTCATGGGTTCACTTGGTTCTCAGCGCGTTACATGGGTGAGCCGGTCCAAATTCTTCCCGGTATAATCTGGTCTGGTAAGGCCTGGTTTTATGCTGCAGGTCTTGGATCTGTGTGTAATGACGGCTCTCTCAGGGATGCTTGTTTTCACAGGCTCTCATGGCTCTCCCTGACTTTCTCCTAACTCACCTCTTTATCTCATCCATTCTCACCCTCACCCTCACCCTCACCCACAGCCAAAAAACCAACAGCGGGTCTTATCAGTGAGATGTGGCCCCATCTGCACCATAGTCATCCTCTGTAGGTTAAATTACTGTAAAGACTTTTTTCTTTCCGTCTGTCTAGCTCGCCCTTTGTTGACCCAGCAGGTCGGTCTAATCAAATAAATATTGAAAGGATTTGTTAACGCTACGTAATGTTGCTCGGGCTGCCCCAATACTAATTCTGCTGATGCCTGCCAAGCTGCAGCGTTGCTTCACATGCAGCTAAAGGAGATAATGATGGTTTACTGGTGGTGGTTGTGGGGGATGGCCTGGATTTGTGGAAGGCTTTATGGTGGGAAAGAATCTCACTGGCCTTCTCATCTCAGCCAGAGAAGAGCCAAGTGCCTTTGAAAGAGTTTGACAGTGCAAGAATTTTTTTCTTCTCTGATGAACAGTTGTTTCCAATTTTACGACAGCTCTTCACATCTGCTCTGGATCTGGGACTTTTGAAGGAAGAAATCCATTTGTAAAGACTCTTCATCTGAGTTTGATACAGAATTTCCTCCTTTCCTCAAGTTAGGATTTAACTAAGTTTAAGAATTAGGCCTTGGATATGTGGATATGTATGTGCTTTATCATTTGCGGTTCTTCCATCCCGATATAAACGAAAACTACAAAAGTAAAGCTGCACAAACGGAAAGAGGAGATGTGATTTAGCAGGAGGCACTTAGCAACATGAAGGAGGGACAAGGAGGCAGTGACAGAGATGGAGGGGGGGGATGGAAACGGTGGAGAAAGAGAGAGAGGCAGTGAACAAGAAAAGGAATTTTGAAGAAGACGAGCAGCAGGACGGGGATGGATGGAGGGAGGCAAATAGGAGAGGAAGAAAGAAAAGGAAATGGTAAACTGGCCGCTAACACAGAATTTTGTCTCCCGGCGGCTCAGCGAACATGCCTGCCTGTGATGGCATGACATGTCAGCGGCGCGTCTGCTCCGTTTGCTGCTCAGCTGGGTTGCCATGACGACTAGCACATCCTCGTTCATCTCCTTCCTTTATGCATTCCTCTCTCTCTCTCTCTCTCTGCCTTTTATTTCCATCCCTCCCCCACAACTCACCCTCCCTCCATCTCACACTGACTTACATAAACCTCTTTGTGTGAACACTGAAACACTCGGAGGTTGAGTGCATTGAAGTCTCCTTGAAAATGTGATATCAGGCTTCGTCGCTTTTCTCTCCTTCTCTTACATTCTCTAGATTCATCCTGGATGGTTGCCAGTGTTTCCCCTCAGCTGGCAAAATAAAAAGCATTCAGGAAACAAATCTGTGAAAGAAAGCTACTTAGCATGTGGAGAGCGTAGCTGCAGCGTGCACACACCCCAACACCTTCATTCACTTTACACTACTCAACTCTGTGTGTGTGCGAACATCAGCTGTCCAATACAGGACAAAGAGAGTAGGGATAAGTGGAGGATTGCTTTCTCAGTTGTTAATTAAAGCTGAAGAGTTTCACCCATGTTTGCAGTGAAATCAGTGCAGTCTGAATTAGTTCAAATCATCCGAACCATCTGAAAAATGTCTAGCTACAAGTTGTTTACCTGCTTGACCAGCATGTTAAATGCTTTTGTCAACACAATTCAAAGAGGAAATGGTTGTGCAACCATGCATATAAGTGTTATGTAGGTAATATCTGAGGCCAATCCCTCTGTTTAAAGTTGTTGTTTTTTTTCCAATCATCATTAGGCCTGGCTTTCAAGCTGGGACTGATTTTCTTACACAAAGAAAATCTGAATGAGCAGTCAAGGTTGAGCCGCCGCTGATGCCGTTTCTCTGCTAATACCGCAACTCTGACATATTGTGTGTAAGGGGCGCCTTCTCCCTTTAGTATGTTCCAAAGAGAAACAGTGGCAAGTTGGCAAGGACTTTTATCGTGCTGGGAAGGCACGACCACTGTGTAAAGAGAACAATAGATGTCTCCTTTTTGTCATTCCTCTTTCAATCCATCTTCCCTTTCCAGAAAGTTGACATCTGTGTCTGCAAAAGAGCTTCCCTGTCTCTGCTCAAATATTAGAAATACATTTTCCAATGGCTCCTAATCGACACACTTCATATCATCTGTTCAATTTTTACACACGCCATTTCAGAAAGACAGATAATGCATCTTAATCAATAGTGATTCATTCGTCTGCTTAGCACTTGTATGCAGCATCTCTGCCGGTTGCTTAGCAACCTCACTGTGGTTCTTAATTGTACCCTATGCTTGCTCACCTAGGCATCACCTCAGCATGCATTTTCCTTCAAAAGCATATTTTGTGTTAAGTAATGAGCTTAAGGTTTTCATACACTAGGTTTCCCCTGTCTTCTGATAAGCTAAACTAAACACCTTGTGGCTGTTGCTCTAAACATTACACACAGACGTCAGAGTAGCATCAATCCAATCTGTTTCTTTAACAGCTTACGAACCAATCAAGAAAACTCTTTTCAGCTATAGCTGTGACTCAGGAGATAGTTGTAGCCTGGGTTTTGGTTTGATCCTTGACTTCCCCAGTCCACTTGTTGAAGTGTCCTTTGCAAGATGCTAAACCCCTATTGTATTCCTCCTTGTAATTTATTCTAGATTAAGGTGTCTGCTAAATAATTCATGCAGGAATGTCCAATGTTGTTCCTCGAGGGCTGCGATCCTGCAGGTTTTCCTGCTCCAACACTCCTAATTTCAATTAAATAGATCTCCTCGGTAGCTTTTTTGTCAAGTTCTGCCCAAGCCTGTCAATGACCCAGTCTGAGTCAGGTGTGTTGAAGCATCTAAACCTGCAGGACAGCGGTCCTCAAGGACCAAACCTGGACATCCCTTGATTAATGGAAATGACAAAAAAAAAGAAAACAACAAAAGAAAAACACACATAAATGATGCTTCACTTGCTTCCACTAATGTTCCTGGGAGGTTTTTACTCACTAGCTCCATATACTCTCATTCAGCGGTCTGATTGATTTGCCATTTTGCACAGCAAACAGTGTGTAGACAAAGCCATCTGCCTCTGTGCTTTCTGTCCCCCCGGCGGACTCTGTACTCTGCCAGACGGTTATGAAAGGAGCATGGGACTCAGATGGTGGTTGTGTGTGTTTTGTGTGTGTGTGTGTCCACATATGTATTGTGTTAAATGTTGAAAAACACTAATGTCTTTCCTGAATGTGTAAGTTTGACTCCGTGTGCACGTTTGTGTGAGATCGCGAACATGTTTATAGTCGGAAAATCACCTCGGGCTATTTTTCTTTTTCGCTTTTCTATTTTCAGACAAGCAAAGTGAAGACATTATATTTTCTGAACAAAGCGTCAATCAAAACCTGGAGGCGACTAATGCTCCTCCAGAAGATAACCTCACACGGAGATTTATGTAACACACAACAAGTTGTGGAATATTATAAGGCTTTTCTAGCCTCATGAGAAGAGCTGGTTTAGATTTCATACCAGAGCATTAAAAAAAGAAGAGGAATCCTAACAGTTGAAAGCTAATAGTATGAAATATACCTGCCTATAAAGCTTTTTAACCCACTATTTAGTCCCGGTTTTGTTTACTCTCTTTACTCTCCATTAGTTATCTTCCATTTTCATTCCACACCACTTCATTTCTTTTCTTTCTTATATAACACGTCCCCCTTTTCTCTTTCTTTCTTTGTCTTAGATGCAATGTCCAGGATTACATCTGGCACAAGGGTGCCCGCTGCGAGTCGGTGGTGACGGAGTTCCAGGTGATGTGTCTGGCCGTGGGCGCCTCGGCTCTGGTGGTCCTGCTGCTCTTCATGATCATCGTCTGCTTTGCCAAGAAGCTCCACGTGCTCAAGACTGAGAACAAGAAGTTGCGTAAACGCAGGTGAGGCTCCCATCAATCATCTGAGCTGTGTTAAACATTTTGGGAAAAGTGCTTATTTCCTCTCCACCTGTCAGGTAGATGAAACAATTGGCCCCTTTAGGCTTAGCTGAGCATAAATACTACAGCGGACCTGGTTTGATCCAAATATAACAGAGTGTCGTATTGATGTCGAAGTATGGTGAAATATTGCACCATGAGCCTTTTGTAATGTACACAGTGTTTTCATTATCTATGACATCATACACAGACTCCCATCGAACAAAAATTTGTTCTAAAATGAAGAAAAAAAACGGACTTTCTATTCGGTCAGCTAAGTTAATCGATGTTACAACAAGTGACAAAACTTCCTAAATGACCAAAAACAATGTCTAAGTTGGTATACTGGCATCAATAACAGTGCTACAGTTGAATGGACAACCAACTCACACCCACCAGGTCTTCTAAAGCCCTTTTCACACATTAGATGTGTAACATTATTGGCTTCTTCAGTCTGTTGCAGCGAGTGCATTCAGTCATTCAAACACGGGTCACTATTCTGTTAATGTTTTCACGCTTTCTTGAAACATGCCTGTGAAAGTGACAAAAAGAGGAGCGGCGCATGAGCGATGTTTATTACTCATATGAGATTTGACAGTGTATGCAGTAAAAAAAAAGAAAAAAGAAGAAATACATAAAACAACACAATGTAGCTTCGTAACAGTTTGCATCAGTGCGCCAAGCACAATGAGGTTTAGTTAAACATGATAGTTGGTGGAAACAGAAGGAAATAACACTTTTCTACTCATTTAAGATTATCAAACAGTCAATATTATACACATAAGGATTCAATTGAACCACAGTGACAGCATAGTTGTCATTAACTCATGTAAAAATTGATTTCAAGCTAAAAAAAAAACCTGATGCATTGTGTTAAACAAAAGGCTGGATGGGAGCTGACAGGCAGCAAAACCTTAAGCTAAAGTTCAAATAGCTTTCTCTCATTCATTTTACTTTTGCCATCATTGGCAAAACAATGAAGAAGAACAGTTTTGACAGCAGTGTTATTTCTTTAGTAATCCAATCGGTTTGATCCCTCTGAACAGCTGATCACATGTCATGTCAACTCATCCAGTTCACACCTGTACTGTGTTGTAAGTGATACATATCTTGCTTGGTGTGACTTAATCAGCTTGCCATCTCTTAATGTTACAGAAAAGCTCCAGAGGGGTTGATTGACACATGCCACCAACATTAAGTTAAAGGAAATGATTGGATGAGTGAAAAGGGCTTGTAACTCACCAGTTATATCTTTATATAATCTTCTTTACATTTGGGGACACTCTTTGCTGCGACACGTGTTTATTACATAGTTTAAATAACGTGATATGATGTTGAAAACAGAGAGATCCAGGTGCAAGTACAGGTATGAAGTCTGCTAGTTAATAATTAAACTGAAAGTTCATGGTTCAGGTTTTGGTCCTACTTAGGGCACGTAGTGATAAAGAAAACTGAATCTGACATTAGTCTGAATACCCTGCTGTCCGTGCTGAATATATCTCAATATATAAGTGTCTGATGAATATTAACACAAACTCAGTTGCCAGTCTTCTTTTTAGTGCCATGTATCATTTGGGCTCCACACTGTTTCAATCAGTGGACTCATTTGTCAAAGTTTAAAAGATCAATAAACAAAAACTAAGAACTGAAGCGTTCACCCTGCTCAGAGGTATTTTAGTGCAATATCTGTGGCACAGATCCTAAGCCACATTACCCACCCATTGATGTCAAATTTAGAAAAATACCATGGCAGGCTGGTCAATAGAGAGATAATAGAGGAGAAAAATTTGGTTGAATTAAAATCTAAAGCAAACTAGGACTCTGGACCCAAAAACTTTAAACACCTCAGCTACCTCTCCTCAGCTTCTCCAGAAGGTCTCCCAGATTAAAAACTACATGTTTATTGGACATATTTAAACCTCAGTGCTAACAAATGTAACATTTCATTTGTAGTGGTCTAACATTTCTAAAGTATTACTACAAAATTGGCCCAGCAGACAGTTTAAATAATCTTACAACCCTTTAAGGGGCTTAATGACCTAGATGGAAACAACATAACTTCTGATTAGAGGGAGGCTGAAGCTTTTAAAACCCAAACATTCGGGTGTGGTTTGCAAAAGAAGCTGCGTTCTTTCTTGAAATTCTTTATCCAATTCTACATTTGCCATTGAGTCATAATTAAAAATGTGCTCCGGCTTAAATAAAACAGATGACGACAGTGACAGGAGTTAAATTACCGGCTGGGCTGAGCTTTCATGAGATGTGAGAAAACAGCTGCTTGAAGGAAACGCAACAGAAGAAAAGAATAACAGCGCTAACAACAGCATACGTCCATCACAGGAGGGAAGAGAGACAAGGTGGGAGGGATTGTTGTTGTGCCCCGAGTGGAAGAAATATTTTTCACAACAGTAACTTGTCACAACTGCATTTCCAGGGAAAAATGACTCAGAATGATGGAAGCCGTAAAGGTTCAGTGCAGCTGCAGTATGAGCAATGTAGCAACTATACAACCACTGATCTAATGTTCCACCGATCTAAACCATTGAAACTCGTATCAACACATCAACCAAAGTAATTACACAGATGTTAGTGGAAGCATCAGGTTGTGATGCTTCAGTCTGAATCTTTCAGCCCAAGTTTGTGCCTTTTGAGTAGCAATAACATGAATGACAGCACCAAGCATGCAATGAAGGAGGTTTGTTTAGGGATTTAATCAAAGATTCATCATCTTAAAATCTGCCTGGTTCTGTCTTTGTCTACTGAAAATGAAACATTTCATTGCTTTGTTTGTAGAATTTAAGGGAATGCTATTACAAGATACCTACAGTATTTTTTATCCAAAGTATTGTATTGATATTTTACACCTCTTTTACATACAGAGAAAGGGTATAATAGCTGTGTCCCAATTCATGGTCTGCACACTTTGAAGTGCGCAGGCTACGTAGGCCACTCGGTAGCCAACGTAGGCCGTTTATTCGTTTGTGAAATACAGCCTGCCTAGTGTGCAAGAATTTTCCATAGTGCTCCAGCCCCTATGCAACTTAGCAACTTAGCAACCTAGCAACTTAAGTTTTGATAGCTATCCAATTAAAGCCTTCTCATTCTTCCTGCTAACTCTTTCAGATAGCTACATTCATTTAAAAAAACAACAACAACAAAAACCCTGAACTGGAGCTGAACATTTGCTTCAGAGGCTAGCTTTAAAAAAATTTAAATAAAAAGTAGCCGGTGGACACTTCATTAACCACTTACAAATCCACATATATTGAATATTACACAATTTTAATGCCACAGTTCAACAAGCTTAAAGCTTTTTATTTATATTTAGTTTCTCTCACATCTCTAAAGTAAAAGAAATACTTACACTTAATACTCCTCTGCACTTTGCTGCTCATTCCCTACGATTTTGTTCTAAATGAATTATGGGGAAAAAAGAGGACGCGAAGGATACACCGCCAGTAGCCTTCGCTACAAGCCAAACGGAGTTCGGGTTTGTAGGGTGGATTTGGAGGATCCTTCGGAGGCTTTTGAAATAGGACACATACCACTGCGAGGTATGCAGCCGAGGAATCTGACCCTGAATTTAGATGCAGCTAATATCATTTCTAGCTTCCTGGACAAAAAAAAAATTTCCACGTTGAGAAATATCATTTTATCATTCAAGTGGATAAAAACATCTGTAAATATCTTGGAAAAACCCTCAAGACAGTGGAAAGTGTTGCAAAACAACCTTCTTCTTAGTTATTTCTTTAATTTATCAGATTGAATTTATTATTATTTATTAGACTTTAATTTAATTGTTTGTATCATCATTATTATTGTTATTATTTGAAAAAAAAAACTCTGCTACAACAATAATCTCCCTCTAAAAGGATAAATAAAGTATTTTTCATTTCATTCATTCATTCATTCATTTCAAATTTTGTTAGAAAAAGAGATTATTGTACATTGACATATGACAATTTAAAGAAAAAAGAAAAACCTGCTTTGGATTCCACTTAAGCTTTTTTCTGTTCTTTCTTTTTACCCTGGTAAAAAAAAAAAGAAAAAAGAAATACTAACACCCACTAACGCTTGGTTTTTGAGTGCAATGGGCAAAGTGCAGCCAAGGTCAAAAGTTCCATATAAAGTGGAAAGAGGGGTTAGAAGATGGTGTTAAATCCCTGCTCTTAATTTTCTGCCTTTTGAGAGAGAAATCCCTGATTTAAATCCTGTCCTGCACAATCTTCTCACAGTCCATTTTCTTTCTACTTTATCTATACTTAGTTCATTATTTATATTCTACTTCAATCCCACCTATACTTGCCTTAACTAATGAATGTCACAGACTACACAGTTTAATACACACTGGTCGCTGCTCCATGTGACACTAAACAACTGCTGACCAAAATGTTCTTGTTTCACTATTTCTAAGCCTGGATTGTGAAACTACTAAGTATTCAACATGTGGACAAATGTTCTCTACAATTTCTGCTGAGTCAGGGCTCAGAAACTCACCTTGTGTAACCCTAACATCTCACACAAGCTTTGATGCTGACAGAAACAGCTTGCAGACTTGCAGGATACAGGTTTCTGGACCAGGTCTGAATACATTGTAGCTTCCAGAGCATCACTATCCAGAGGATAAACATGCTACTAACATGAGATACATTTTAAGCGATATCTTTAATGACTATAACATAAAAAAAAAAGAAAAAAACATTTAAACATGCTATTTTGGTGTAAAAAGGACATTTGAGGGAAAGGTCTCTTTAAATCAAAACAGAGGTTGCCCCGAGTGATCATCTTATGAAGATAATTCCACATAAGAGTGGTCTCCTCCATGCCAAAGAATGGTTTTGATGATCGTGAATAATGTGCATGTCCTTGGCAGCCCAGCTGAACACCTTTGGGGGGGGGGTTGTATATTTTAATCAGCACTCTCCTTCTCTGTAATTTAAATTTAAACATCAAATGAGTTTTTGAAGGAATGGTGTTCAAATCCTTCCTGCAGAGTTCCCGAGTTGAGCCAATGCTAAGATTAATTAAAACTGCATGTGGTGGCCAAACACCTTACGAAGATATTTTAGTTTGATTTAATCCTTTTTTGCCCAATCTCTGCTCCGTAAATGGACGTCACAATCGGAGGCTGGTTAGAATCCAGACAGAAAGCAGAAATAAAAGGAAAGTGTCAGGATATGATGATGGGATGACGGATGAGGAATCTGAGAAATAGACAATGAGGGGTTTGGGTGGCAAAGACGAGACAGAGACAAGGACAGTCTTAGGGAGATGGGGGGGGGGAGTCAAACGGAGGGGGCACAGGAGATAAAGGGAGAGGAAGGAGATGGAAGAGAGTTTGATGGTGATCAGCTGGCAGAAAACCTGACAACTAGAGAGATGAGGAGGAAATGCTGATGTGCAAATGAAAGGGTATCATTTTTTAACATCATGCATTTGTTTGTTGATCATTAAACTTATTCAGTGTCGTGTCGTTCAATCTTCTGAGTGAAAGGTGTAAAAATGTCCTCTTCTAAGTCCTACAGCCCACAGCTCAGATGCTGTCAGACAGATGAACTTTAAATCATAAAAACCTCACATTTAAGAAGATGATACAGGGAACTTTTTGTTGTTGTTGTTGTTGATCATTGAATTATTGTAATCAACCAAATGATTACTGGGGCTGTGGTTGCATGCATGTAGAAGAGAATACTGCATTGATTGAGACTGCAGTCTCTAAGTTCAAGCATTCAGATGAAACATTTTTCATTTGAAGCTTATTAAAATGCACCTTTAAAGTTTAATGTGATCAGTTATTGGAGAAACTAAAGGAAAAAAGGGGTTTTATGTTAAATGAGCAGATTTGTGTAAAAACCTGGAGTCAAGTACAGCACCTCTATGACAGTATCATATAACTAGATGTTATCAGTATCATAAAAACGGGGCTTTATAGCAGAACAGTTGAATTTAATTGCATTAGATGCGTCACAAGTTTAACTAAGAAATTATAGCAAACACAGCATAGAGCCCAGTTAATGTTGTTTCTAAATATAGGCTACAATATATAATGTGTATGTAAAGATTACACATTCATGCTCCATGTTACAAAGCAAAAATGCCCTCATATCGGATGTTCACAGTCCTCTTAAAGCTGCTTTATGTTTGCATGACTCTGAATGCCGTGATAATAATACAAAAAACTAAGAAATCCTCCTTTAAATCATCAATTTTTATTATTTGTTTATGAGCACCATATTAAAATAGAGGATAATAGTCTGTAGGTCAGGATTATGGCTGTGCAGATGAACTGCAAGAAATCTCTAGTTCTGTTTACTGTCGCACAGCGAGGAAATACAAATGGCTTAAAACTGAGGCACTTTGTGATTTAGAAGTGGCAACAAGAACCTTCAAGAGTTTATCATCATTTGACATTAACATCTTATTTAGGGTTGAGTTCCAAGAAAAAGAAAGAAAAACGCTATTCATCCTGAAAGTTGTCAAAAAGAGTTGAGAAATAAGAGCAATGATAAAAGTCCAGCTATAATGTAGCTATAAAACCTTTTCAGAATACGAAGTAAAAAAGATTTTTGTGGAAAAAATCGGTATATTGGGAAAACCAGACTCCCCTGACAGACAGATTGAAGGGCTGGGTTGATTATACATGAGAGGGTGGGGGTTGTTTAGGCATTACTTTGCCGTTGCCTGTGTTTTTTGTTGCCATCTCCCTAGCAACAGAGCCGTTGTGGATGAGCAGGAGTCCGGCGATCCAGCACCGTGGATGCAAATGTGAACAAGAGGGCCGAATCCACGCTACCAGCTCCCACGCTGCAGGGTTTATTTTTAGCTCTAAAGGGAGGGTTATCATGCTAGTCATGGTGGAGGAGATTAAGCATGATGATGAAGACGATGGTGAAGAGGAAAAGTGGTGCAGTGAGTTGCAGCTTTAACGCTGGCTAGCAGAAATGCAAAAAAAAGGGAAAAGGGTGATGTCATCAGTACTCTGGATCCAGCTGAAAGTAGGGCAGTCTGAACAGGAGGAGGGGAGGGAGCGAGGAACAGGCAGAGGAGGGGTTGACCTACATACAGCTGTGCGACCTGAGGGGTGTAAGCGGCAGGGTGCATGCAGCATGAGAGACAACACTGCCTCATCAAGTGGTCGGCTTAAAGAAATCGATGAGGACTGAGAAGGAAGAGGAGGACATCAGATTAGACGAGGGAAAAGGAGGGCAGGATAAAAAAAGGGGGGTCTACGTGGGGGGAAACTGTTACAGGAGGAATGGAAATAAAAAGAGAAAGAGGAATAAGAGAGGACAATTTCAGAGACAAAAAAAAAAAAATCCGCCTGACACATTGAGAAGAGTGTGTGCACTGCTGAAAAGGTTCATGAATACATGAAACTCCCACATTCCCCATCTGCTGTGAAAGCGTTTCTGTGCCCCAGTCGAGATCAGACAAGATCCTGATCAAGGATGGAGCCAGAAAGAAAGAAAGAAAGAAAGAAATGCCGGTTTACATGAGAATGAATACACAAGTCAAATTAGATATGTTCAGTACATGTCAGAATAGATCTTTTAAATGAGCTATATGCTACCTCTGGTCATGATTATCTTTTAGCTGTGAGTTTATCGGCCTCAGCTCAGATGTTATATATGGGTCATTACTTTCGCTTATTAACCAAAGATGCAACAGAAACAAACATAATCCGATAAATGTTGTTAACAATAACCTGCCTGGCTGTTAATCTAATGCACAGTGCTTATAGAATTTAGCTGACGTAAATCTCAAATTGAACTGAATTGAGATCCATTTGCTTATCCAGTGCTGAAACAGTACAATTAAATGATGATTCAGGGGTTTGGCTTATGAGAAAAACGATTTAATTCATTTGTCTGACAAATGTTGACCTAAGCAAAATGATTCACATCAGCAATGGAGCACCCATGATGCTGTTTTTCTCAAAACATTTTAGTTTCAGTTATAGATATCACTTTGCTAGATAATTTTTTTCTCACCTATAACAACAATATTTCTTAAAATAATTCTACACTTCTTAGAACACTGTTACAAAGAGTGCGGCATTGAGATTGGGGTCCTGTGGATCCGGACACATGGTGACAATAGAGGGTATTTGGTTCATTTTGATATCACAGCAGAAAACAATGAGAGTACGGTACAGTATTTTACCGCTGTCCATTCTTTTACCTTACTTCTGGTCAAATTGGTCCTGATACTGCCCCAGCGGGGACTAACATATTGCAGCTTGTGAGGACACCCAGAAACGACGCTTTGAACAAACATAAAATGTGTGACAGCCATGATAATCATGTGTGTGCGTAATTAAAAGCAAGTGTATTTTCAGCCAAAGGGTGGAACAAAAGTTAGGAGGTTATTTCCACACATTCAGTTAAGTGTTACGCATTTTCTTCTTCTTTTCGCTTTCCTCAGTGGACATCTGCAAACAGCTCATTACTGCCACTTGCTGGATTGGAGTGTATAACACACTTTGTGACTTGACTACAGTTTTCCTTGAGTTGATGTGGCTTCATTAAAGTGGTGCTACTGAACTTTGAAGGATTCCATCTTGCATCCTGTCTGTTCTCTAAGCCCTGTACAGCCAGTAAAAGTTAGTCTGATGTTGATTCTTGCTCTGTTATTCTCTCTCTCTTTCTTTTCCTCGCTTCTTCCGACTATGTCCTCTTGCGATTCCTTGCTGAATCAGCCATGGTGCATATCCAAAATGGCCAGTGTGTTGATATCCAGCTGCTAACATGTGACGCGATGTAAAAAGGAGCTGTCAATTGATGCTCCAGGCTCAAACACAAAGTTGTGAAGTGTGATTTCTCAGGTCCGGGACGCTGCAGGACAATGACAGCTCCAGGAATGTGCTTAATGAATGTCAGTGTGCCATCAAAATAAGTCAGAAGCTCCGCGTTTACCCTTTGTTTATTCATTCTTGTTATTTATGTGATTTAGTTGGTTTCCAACACATACATTCCTTTCTAATCATGGCTCCATGCTAGCATTATGTTTGGGTGTCAGCAAACTTAATTACATAAATACTGATATTTTGGTGTCCTTCTTTATCACTGCTGTATTTTGGAGCTATAAACGGCAGTGCATTTGTTAGATGATTCACATTAGAGGGCTGCATTGGAATTGGGAACCTGTGTGACCCGACGTTAAATCTCATGGGAGTGGGCGATGATGTTAAAAAAATGTAGCTGGAGTGGGATTAAGGAAACAGTCCCACACAAAGCTCTATTACAGAATGGTTCACAATAACCAAATAACCACTCCGCTAAGGCTAGAAAATTAAAATAGGTGTTGTTCATAAACTCTGTAGATCATTTAAATAAAAAATATTGGACAATCCTGCTGCATCGGTTGTGTGTGTGTACAATATCTGTCCCTGTTTGGCTATAAGTCAACTTCGACATGTTTCCTCCTTTGCTTCCAATAGCCATGAGTTGTAATTCCAGTGGCCTCTGCATGGTTTAATTGAAACCAGTAGTGGTTTTGTGGACCTGCCATACCTGTTTTTCTCCAATGCTCAAGTACTAAGCGTAGCTGGAAACTACTATTATCGAAGCTGCAGAGCCATACCTACCTGGAGCTCTACAGTACAGTAATTAGCAGCATGTCATATCTTGTTTATTGGGTGAAAAATGATGTGCATGAAATGTAAAAGTACAGTCCACACTGTATGTGCAGGATTGTTAACAGGCAGCTATAGAGTTTGTTGAAGGGGTGTAGAGTGATCACAAAATCTGTGATCACGAATGATGATGGGAAGCATATTTTCTCTCTGCCTCTCCCTCGTCACCAGTTCGTCTTTGATAGTCATGTCACATCGCTCATCAAATATAGATATGGAAGCTCAGCATGTAGATCAGAGAAACAGTAGCTGTTTGAACAGAAAGTAGATCACGGCCTCTTTAACTATACATATGATGGGGGAGCGAAATGATGATGGGAAACGCAACAAGACATCTGAGGGTGCCTGATGCTTCTCTGAGTCTTAAAATGTTCACAGTTAAGGCTCATATGAGCAAGGGGCAAATGACAGACACTTTACATATGAAAAGGAAGGCTTATTAGAAGAGAAGAAACAAAATCTGTCTCATTCTCAACAAAGTTATCGTCTCATTTGTCTTGAAGACAAACATCGCTTTGCTTTGAGGAGTCTGCAACAAAGGGGAAGGAGGACAAATTTCAAAGAGCTCAGTCTGACTTAGTCAGAAGTGAACTCCAGAAGTTTGTTTCCTCCCAGATGAAATGAAAAAGAAGTCTCTGTTTAGTCGTGTTGTTTTAAAGTAGTTCAGCAAAATTTCAGGATAGTGTCGTCTTGGTGGGATAGGATAATGAATTATAGAAGCATGGGAGCTTGCTATAAATAATAAAAGTTTATCATAAGGAGTTGGGAGCCAAGTGGGAAGCCTTGTGTAATTTAGCTATAAAGCCATAAAGTCTATTTAGAGAGAAGGTTAAAGTGGATGGCTGGGTCAACAAAAGTGGGTCTGATGCTACAAGCAAGCAGTCAAAGTTTTTGCATCAATATTTAAGGTGGTTGATAGAGTCATGCCAACTGATTCATAAAAACTTGAAGATAATATTCCACCTTAAAAACTGACTGAAATTGTTAGGATGCAGAGTTCAACTGTATTTCATTTAGAGGTTTAAGACGTCTCGTTGTTGATTTCATAATCCTTCCCATCAGTAATGTGTTAAATTTGTTCCAATTTTCCAAAATGCAACAGTGTAGTTAACTATGATAGTTAACTCTTTGAACCTCCAGTGAGGAGACTGATATTTCTTGTAGTAAACTTTAGTTTTTTTAAGAACTTCTCACATAAATTAAATGAGAAATATTGTGCTTAAAAGGGAATGCAGCAAGGCTGTCCCTTGTCATAAAAGGGCATATTGAAGAATAGACGAAGGTTGCTGCAGTAGCTGTGGGATTGGATGTCTTACAGAAATCCTCTTTGGTGTGCAAAGAAATGATGAGTCATGATTATCCATAGATGGATTAATATGATTGTGTAGACCAGGGATTCCCAAACGCTTTGAGCCACGACCCCTAAGATAACATACATTGGTGTTTGCGACCCCACCTCTTGCCACCACAGACTCAGTGGTTACAATGTTTTTTTTCCCTTAGAAAAAAGCAGCATGATTATTTCTCAGTTCCAGTCCTGAAGTACCACTGCCCTGCATGTCTTAGATGTTTTCCAACACGCCTGATTCAGATTAATGGACCTCCTCATCAACTTCTTTGCAAGCCTGTTAATAAGCCATTCATTTCAGTCAGGTCTGTTAAAGTTTGGACACCTATGGCCAAAGAAATCTCCATCTTATAAAAAGGATGGTAAGTGGAATAAAAGACCACATAAACTCTGTCACACCTGTATTTTCTAGATTTCATCTTAAGCATTTATTTCCGCTACCTTGAAACTTTAACCGTGTTATACTTTGAGTGTGTGAAATGATCTCTGAAAGCAGGTAATTTTGTTCAATTAGAGTCAATTTCTTTTAAATAAAAACCTGTCACGTAAGTGCTTGTGCTCCCTATAAACCACTGGAACCAGCAGGTTCCTGAAGTCGTGCGGCTTTTTATTCCCAGATATGTTGCAGGTGGACAAACCAGGATTCCCTACAGTTGCTGAAAATTTCAGCCGGCACATGCTGAGGATCAGATATTTGTTCAAGTCTTGCAGATTATGCACATATGTGATGATGATGTGAGGTTGCATTTATTGTTTTTTGCTGTAGCATTAACAATACATGAAATAAAAACAAACCTAAAACCTTATATTTATAAATATAAGGCTATAATCTTTTTTTTTTCACCCTTAACCTAAGCAACCACAAATTACAGTGAAGTTGAAAAAGTGAAAATTCAACAGGGCTTTAACTGAAGTGTTTACAAGAGTTTTAGCTTGTTATTGATGTGCAATAATTACTTTAGTAAGTTTAACATTATACAATGTATGCATGTTTTCATTTGTAAAGTAAAATGTAGGCTTGGAATATTTTCAGATAACAGAGTATTAGTGTTAATTCTACAGTTTCATATAAAACTGCAATGTTTCTTGCTATGGATAAATGTAACAAGCTTCACATTCTGGACAGAGGCTTTGCTGGATTTTATCTGGAGTTAATTTGTGGCCTATTTATGTGTTAAGAAAGTAACATTAGTTCCTAATGTGTTGCATCACAGATGAATGGTTGTCTGTTTTTTCTGACAGAAGTCAAAATCTTGCCAATTAATGCTGCTTTCTTGCTTTTTCTCCCCACCCTCTTATTTTTCTCTGAGAATTCCCTTTCTTCCTACCTTTACTTCAACCACGTAATCTTTTTGTAATTTTTTCCTTTTTCTTTATCTCTCTTTTCCCCCCAATCTCTCATTTCACTATCTCTCCATTTGTCTTTTTCACCTGTTCTACGCCTTTTTGGATTTTCTCAAATAATAACTTTCCCCTGTCTCTTTCTCAAATGTCATCATTCTTCCTTTTTCCTTTTTCCAATTCTACCTGGATCCCTATCTTGTCCTTGTATTTCACTTTTCACCTTCTTCCTCTCTTGTCCGTTTCAAATCTGTAATCCTTCCTTTTCCTTGTTTTTGACCTTGCCCTCTTTTTTCCATCTTCTCTACTCCCCTTTCACTCCCCTCCATCCCTGCCGATGCCCAGCAGTAAGTACCGGCCTTCATCGGAGCAGCACAATGATAATTTCTCGCTGTCCACCATCGCTGAGGGCTCCCACCCAAATGTAAGGAAACTGTGCGACACCCCTCCTAACGTCCCTCATGCCCGTGCATTGGCTTACTATGATAACATTATCTGTCAGGTAACGTGGTTCTCGCCTCTCTCTCTCACCCCTTTTTCTGCATCTCCCCCTGAGTCCTGCCCGGGCCCTTGACTCCCCACCAAATGCATGGGCATGAGTATTCTCTGATACTCTAAGTGAAACGCTAAAAGAGGGTGGACGGGAGGGGTCAGAGTGCAAGGATGGATGGTGGAAGTTTTCTCAAAATGGTGCAGGAAATCCAACACAAAGGAGATGGGAAGAATGGCAGAAGAAAGTCAAACACTAAAAAGCTTTTAAACTTTTCTTTCTGCTATACAAAAGTTACTAAAGTCTTAAGTGTTTATTGAGGACAGCTTGTAACCATGGCAACGTATGGTCATTATATGGTCAATTCCATTGTGTTAATTGATTTAGCTTCCCAGGTTATTGCCTACTGATCCAGTTTTAAAGTCAGCAACATAAAACCTTGTTTTTCGAAAGCATTTTAAAGTAAGAAGTGTTAAAAATCTTCCACTGTAACATCCACTGCAGAAAAAGGGGCACAAACACATCCAAGGTTAGAGGTTAAATTCCCCCTTAATCCATGCAGACTGAACATTTATGGACTGTCATCATAATGCAGCTGCCAACCCAGCCTTTCTGGCTTCAAACCAACCATTTTAAGAGAAAACTCCTTGCTGTGACCCCTCCCCATCCTGTCTCTTTTTCTAATGTGCTCTTTCTCTGATCACTTCATGCATCGGTATGTCATGGCATGCCTGCTTTGTCGCTAATATGTGCCACCCAGTGGCCATGTCAGCCACTGCAGCTTTGCTTTGCTGTCTGTTTATAACTCTGTACTTTTAACAAATTGTTTGCTTGACCTGTTTATCCTGAAAGTGGGTGGTAATAGCGGGAGGGATCATTTTAAGAAACGGTTTATTCTGGGTGGGAAAGGATTGGCGTCACAACCAGGTAAGCTAACTGTGCGTAGGGTATTTTGGGACAAATGGTGGCGGTTATCAGGATAAACATCTGAGATGCAACGTCCTGCTGCCGCCTGCAGGTGGCAGTAGAGATCTGACAGGTACCTGACTAACTGAAGCATGGGTAGCTAGTAGCGCTCACGCTAACGTTGTAGCAGCATGGGTAGTTGTAGTGCTACAACTGAGACGAAGTTTGTATTTGTTTTCCAATTTTAAGTCTTAAAAAGTGTGGTACCACCTTCTAACAACTCCATCAGTAGTTTTGTTCACCTTTTAAGCTAAAGTTTGTAGTCATTGAACTTGTAAGTCTCATTTCTTTCATGCAGTAATTTTGCATTTAGTTCCTTTAGGGGCAAATGTGTCTCACCCATTCACTGTAACCACAATTAAATGCCATTTTCATCCTCCTGACATGCATCGAACCCCAAAACACACACAAACACACAAACATGCACACAACACATCATCACTTCTTAGCAACATATTAGAAATGTCAATCTTTGAACTCACTACAATGCACACGTCAAACCTTTAAAGCCTTTCTAGTACACTGGATTGAATGGTATTTGTGATATAAATGGTTTTATAAATAGTTTAATTTAAAAACATGTATATGTAGCTTGTGAAGCGCATATTTCTATTTCTGTTGCCACTTTTGCAGAAAGCCTTTATCACTGACTGGCTTGGTAATGACAAAAAATGAGTAAAAGGTAAATCAGTGATGAAAGAAATTGTTCATGTAGATTTCTTTGGAAATATTTGATATTGTCAGCACATCTTTTGGTAAAAAAAACAAAAACAAAAAAACTAAAGATAACTTTAATAACAGGGGGGGGGAGGTTACTAGAAAGAAACAGGGTTGTGATTTTGATACCTGCCCCCAATTTAGATCTTTTTTTTCCTTTTGTTGGCTAGACTCAATGTGGAAAACTTAAAAAAGTTTCAGACTGCTAATTATTTACATTTAACTAACTTTATTTCTAAAACAACAAGATTAAACTTGGCAAATGTCTATATAATATAACCAGGTACTTTTCTAAATATAGTTTCTTCAATCAAAATGGTTCATTTAATTGTCTCATGTCACTTTATTTGGTCTAAATATCCCATTTTTGCTGTGTTTCCACACAAAATAATATTTGGAATTAAACATATATTAATATTGACATTCTGAATTTAGAGCATGTGAAAAATAAGAAAGGTAAAAGTTTTCCATACTGTTCAATCTGAGTTGTTTTTTTTAACAAGTTTTCCATCTGTAAACAAAACTCATGTGAGCATATAGGCGTCCCTAAACCAAAACCAACACCAGCTTTCCCAAATAAACCCAAAATACACCTTCTAATAAAGCAAATAACATGACTTCCCCTACAAACTAACAACTTCACCAGAAATATCTAAACCTGTATGTGCTTTAGTGATGTAGACTAACTTTCAGGCAGCACCAGAGAGTCTGTGTCTGAATGGATTTCTGTAGCCAGCTGGGACTATCAGCTGACATATGAAAGGAAGTGAAGTTACTCCTACTATTGGTGTCTGTCTCCAAAGCTCCGTCTCTTTCTGTCTATTTTATCTCTGTCTCTTTCCATCTGCCTCTTCTTGTCTCAGATCTGTCCCTCCTCCAACTCCTCTTCTTACTTTCTGTCCCCTTCCCGTTCCTGTCTCTCTCTCTCTCTCTCTCTCTCTCTCTCTCTCTCTCTCTCTCTCTCTCTCTCTCTGAGGATGCCTTGTATGGTTTTTAAGGAGTATAACCCTTTGCCCCATCCCCCTCCCCTCAGAAAACCATGAGCAGATACACCTGGGAGTGTAAGACCAAAGAGGAGTCCGACTGTGAGGTAAGACCAAATTCCAAATGTCAGATAGTCCCGACTCCCCCTCACCCTCCCAAACAGCTCTCTCATTGTTACTGTGGCCCTGTCAGTCACCCCTCTCAACTATCAGTGGATCAACCTGAACCTCACTCCCACTCGCCAAATCAAAAAAAAAAAAAAACGTGTCCAAGAGAACATGACTTTCTAGTGCTGAGTAGATGTACAGAACAATTTAGTCATGTTAAAACTGTGCACATTCATAAGGACGTCGCTCATTTCGAAATCCAGGGGAAAGCAAAGAAACACCATTTCAGAACCAGCCTTCACAGACTTTACTTTAGCTCATTAATAACAAGGAGAAATGAACTTTCAGTGACATTAGTGTTAGTACAAAACGAGAACATTTATAAACCTGGAGCAGACAAAACATCTACTATATGAGAGAATACACCACAAATGCATATGAATGTCATATAACTAGAGCATGTTTAGAATTCCCTTCATTTTTACACTGAATAAACTATTGAACAGTCTTCATAATTTAATTTAATTTAATTTAATTTAATTTAATTTAATTTAATTTAATTTAATTTAATTTAATTTAATTTAATTTAATTATCCCATTACTTCATGGAGATTAAATGCAACATTTCATGGCTACCTGTTTGTGGAAACTCCTAATTTAAAAAAAAAAACTCTCAAATATTGCAAAAACGTTTTTACCTTCTCATGAGGTGGTTTTTCAGACACGTCGATATAGAAGTATATCGCAAAAATGTAATGGAAACACTTTTTCCGCATTTACACGTCACCTGACGTGACGTAGGGGGTCACGTGACCAGGTCAATTCAAGTAAAGATGGCGCAGGTTGTACAGACAGAGGAGACAGAAATCTTTTAACAAATAATTAAAGAGAAGAATACAACAGCCATCCTGAAAGCAAACAACAGGGAAATGCTTCAAAACGCAAACTGTTTTGTATCTTCATCCTCCTCGAGGTGCAACGAGATTTTATGAGAAATATGACTTATGCGCTAAACACCATTCAACGGAAACACCTGCAAATCGCAATTATGCTTTGTTGAAATTATAGAAATATCATTTTCATTTTGCGAAAAACTATCATAGAAACGCAGGTTTGTTGATTGGAGGTGAGTGAGCTTCATTACATTGTGCCAAGAACTCACTAATCCAACAAGATTAATACCTTGTCCAACATAACCATATAATTCAAAAAAGGTAAACTTTGTTCTGTTTTTGTAATCATCCACATGTAAAAAGCATTTTTGTTATGTCTTGTAGTTTAAGATGTGACCTGGCTAAGATGCCAATCCGCTGGTATGCAAACTCTGTCCACATTTACTAAGATATTTCAAACTTTTTCCAAAGTGAAGAGTTTTAAAAACTCAATTTTGGAAGTTTCGGTAGATGTCTTGGACTACTTTTAGCTCACCCATTACTACTTGGTGCAGTGCACGTGTGTATGGAACCTCAACAACAATGGGGCTTATATACCAGTTTCTTTATATTTAGCTAGCATAGTTTTGAATGTATAAACGTTTGAGTAAAACTAAAGATTATGCTACAACTATTTGAGTTTAAAGTTACAACAAAATAATTATCAGCCCACTGAGCATGCTCAGAACATGCTCTTGTATTTCGACATATCGTCATCGTGCATCTAATGGCCCAACATGATTACTACAGTATTTCTATGTTCTCATCTGATATTTTGGAAAGCAAAACTCACATGGATGTAGAATATTTTAAAAATAGAAATAATAATATCAATTTGGGGGAAAAAATGTCCATAGTAGTGTAATCAAGGCCTCAGCTTAATCTGTTGTTTATGTTTTTATTGCTTAAATCAAACCCATTCTTAGATATAAATCTTTCTGGGTGGAAAAATATCCATGAAAATAATGTCAATGAAAAGACTCCAGTTGTCCATTTCCTGACCCCAGCTGTTTATATTTACTTTGTAGATATTTCTAATATTTGCTTTGAGATAATACCTGGAACTCATGGTTTAACCAGCTTTTTCCAGCGTGGCTGATTATGCAGACTTTTATTAACCATGAGACACAGGGAGAATTCTGTAATATCAAAAAAGAAAAGGAAAAACTCACAAGCTGACAGAGTTCGTGCATTGCTGCTGAACCAAAAGCAAAATATAGAGGTAATGCTTGTTCAAGTTTCTGTTTGCAATTCAACCTCCCTTTCTCCAAAAAGGAGAGGAATTAGAATTGAATGAAATTGTCCTTTAAAATATTCTTCAGATGAAGAGCCTAGACATAAAAGCAAACCTCCACCATAAATGGACATAAAAAATATCTTCAGTCTTGAGGCAGGAAGCTCTTGACCTTGTCATATATCCAGGTAGCGGTATTTCTTCCGACACACACACACACACACACACACACACACACACACACACACACACACACACACACACACACACACACACACAC
>JAOXYM010000006.1:4815908-4843836 GCA_028567055.1 Leptatherina wallacei
CACACACACACACACACACACACACACACACACACACACACACACACACACACACACGCACACACACACACACACATAGAGGTTTAGTAGCAGCAAGTATTTACCGAGGAAGAGAATCACACATAAGTGCAACAAAAAAAAAAACTGACATCCGAACAGTCAAGGCACACACACACACACACACACACACACGCAAAGAGCAGTTATTTCTACGCAGTGACACAAACAGCAGTTGTGTTTCCTGCAGAAACAGAATATTTCGTGTTTTATTTACAGTGGAAGATTGAACCCACTTGTCCTCAATCTTTCCTTCACAGCAATTCAGCCGAGTGCAGCCACTCGCTTTCCTCCGCGGCAAACGATGAAATGGGATTGTTTTCTGTCAATACTAAATAAATTCTACACAGAAAGTGAATTGACCAGGCAGAGCTGGCTGTAATTTTTTAAGAGGATTTCATTTCCATTGACTGGATTGGCGCTCAGTGACTTATCAGAGCTGAGCTGACCTGAAGTCCAAACTCTGCTGGTATCTGGTAAAAATTGAACATTTCCAAAGACTTTTTAGGATCTTTCAAATGGAAACATCATTATTATCCTTAATGAAATGAGAATGAATGTTTCTGTGATCATTTAGAGCCACCAGCTTCTGTGATTTAGCACATCATTAAAAAGATCTATAAACTGTTTTGACTTACAGGTTCGACTGCCAACACACAATGCACCTCCAAAGGAGAAAATATGGAGTCGAGCAAGAATTGCTAAACGATAAACAAGTCCTGAATTGAGAGTAAAGGGCATCAGTTAGTTAATAAAAGTTCAACATTTAATCAGAAACCTTCTCACTTTACTCTGTGATATATAAATGCTCTCTAGGACACCTCTAACCTTTAACCCGAATTTATCTAAATTGAGCAATGACACAAGGAATCGGTTCCTATATTATGAAACATTCTCAGTTATTTTTTGAAGACATGTCCAGCTCTTAATGATGAGTTTCATAAATGTACCTTTAAAATAAAACTATAAAACTTTACATGCTTTAAGGGCTGGGTTATATTTGCTGCTGGCGACGTGTCCATGTACGCATCATGGCTGCCAAGCATTCCTAGCGTCCGTGCAAGGTAACGTGTCGAGTGCGTGAGCTGCAATATTGACTTGAACGCTAGAGGTGCTCATGCAACATTTTGGTCAATGGGCCCCACATCTGCCGCATATACCGCCTCTGACGGCGACGGGACCTTTTACCTTTAGTTTCAACAGTAAGAGTAAAATAATCAATTCTTTTTCCTCGTTACTAAAGTCTATTTTCAACACGAGATCTTTGTTGTTAGCAGAAAAAAGCCCAGAAATACAATGGACTGGCAACTTGACCCTTTTAGAGTACAAGTGCTTCATGCTCCCCCTAGTGGCGCCCTCCAGTATTGACCGCTTTTGGCCACGTTGTGCCTTCATACTTTGCAGCAAATGTAGAAGAACGTTGGCGTGAACGCTTGTGTACACAGCAAGTATATCCCAGTCCTAAGACAGCAGAACACAGAAACAGAACTACATATTCAGATTCTGTCGAGTGGCGGTAATGTTTCTGGCCACTCTGCTCCCCTCTATGGCAGTCCCACAACCACATGTCCCTTTAAAACCCAGTAAGGATCTGTTCTGCCCTAATATTGACACATAAACAAAAGGTGGCAAACATCACTCTGTAAACACAAACAAAGATGTTCGCACGCTTGGCGGCAGGAAATATACACAGACACCTCGGTGCAGTCTTGCCAATCCAAATATTTGAATCTAAAGTGTGCCAAAGTATTAACCACTAATGCTTATACTGTACAAACACAGGGGCAATCTGCTTTAAGGAAAGAGCTCACCACAAATACTCAATCCAGTTACAGCCAATGCACCATGATCTAAATGACCAGTAGCTGCTATCATACAATTTTACATTCAGGGCAGCCGTCCTGTCACTGCCTGAATGTATAAAGTAAAAAAAGAAAAATCTTGTATCTTTTTCATAAAATCAGACTGCAAGGACAAATCAATTTTTTTGCCGTGTGGTCAGATTGATTTCATAAAGTTTGGACGAGAGTTTCTCAAGTATTTTGCATCACTTGCTGTGTTTTGTATTGTCAAATCCAGGGTGATGGAGGTAGTGAGCCGAATCAGTGCTGCTACCAGCAGCGCAGGGTAGCACTCATAATGAAAAGAAACAACAGCATTTAAATTGATGCCAACATAGCATCTGCTTACTCTCAATACCTGTCAGGAAGAAACAGGCTTCCCTGAGTGGCAGTTGCAGAGACAAAAAAGTACTGAAAATAGCCTATTAAACGGGAAAATAGAGATTTTTTACATGTAGACGTTGTTCTTGTCTTTATTTAAAGCAAATAATTATGTTTCCTAAACCCAGTCATGTTGTTTAGATGCATGAATTAAACCATCAGCGACAAAACTGAACTGAGGTGAACTCAGGTCTCCTGAAAGACACTCCTGAGTGTCAGAGCAACTTTACTCTTTATCCTTCCTATGAGTCTTAACCTAATGTGAAAGTTCCAGCTTCTAACATTCAGGGTGGTATACTTCTAGAAATCCGGTAATATGCTAAAACTACGTTCTTTCACATAGAAACACATTAATATGACTTTTTTCTTAAGCTTAAAATAAGCATGGCTCTAGTGTGGGCCTTTAATTTTTTTTTTACCAAAAGATATTTAGTTGATTGCTGTTTACAGTTTTAGCCACAAGATGTCGCCACATTTAACACACTAGAACTTTACACTGTCCTTGTAGTCTTTTTGTTCATTTCTATATGCATGAAAAAAAACAAAAAAAAAGTCATGTCTGGACCACAAAATGTTTCAACACAAATTTTTAAGGTCATATTTCCTGACAGTATACTAAATTGGTACGGGTTTATATTAACATGCCTAACACCTCTAAAATAGTGATGTTTAGCTTTTTTGATATGTTACACATCACAATCTGAATGTATTATGTAAGCATGCTAACACTGGCTATTTAGTAGCACAATATAATTTTGGTAAAAAAAAAAAAAAAAAAAACCTATTGAAACATTTTCTGTTGAAAACAGAAATTCACCAAATAGTAGTGCTGGATAAAGAGTTGATAGCTTTCAAACGTTGTTAATGGCAACTTGTCCAATTCATAATCACAAAATTGTGGTTAAAGTTAATATTTCTATCCTTAATGCCACATTGTTACAAAGAAAAAGCATCAATTACCCAACACTTAAAGTTCTCTAATTTTAATCTGATTTTCAGAAAAAAAAACATATTTATTCACATATATTTTAAAAAATCCTTTATTCTCTGCACTCATAATTCTCTCGTTCACTTTAAGCAATTCAACAGTTATCGTGTTTACGTATTAGAAATTAGCATGAGAATGATTTTGTAATGCCTCATTAAATTGTCTCACACATTGAAACCAAATTACAATTCACTACATGACAAAAGGACATCAGGAACTATCCATGTGCCTCCATCATCATCATCATCATCATCAGAACCCTGAATATCTCTGTTCCCACCCCCTAAATTTACTCCCACTCAAAAGTCCTTGTGACTCTGTGCTCCCACTCACTGCCCGCACCCCTCCACCCATGCACAGCAACAATGAAATCCAACAAACACAAAAATTTTCCAGTTTCATGCTGACGGGAGGACAGAGGGCCCCTATCCCGTAACCATGGAAGTGACATACCCACACGTCCTGCCTGAAGTTACTATCTAGGCCAACAGCCATCGGGTAAATCCTCTCACTGCTCTTCCTCTCTAAAAGTGCCATTGACTTCAAATGCAAACATTCAGTTAGGGAGTGTTTGCAAATGGCACAGGCCTCAGGGTTTGGAATTTGATGCCTGTGTGTCTGAGTGTGAGAATGACTGCATCTATATCTCACCATATTGTGTGCGTGTGTTTGTGTGTGTGTGCGTGTGTGTATGGGTGGGCTCTCTCCAGTGTGGTTGTGATTGTGACAAAGAGGTGCAGCCCCAGGATGCCTCAGTGCAGCTGAGTCGATGATGCCATGCAAAATTAATGGGGATAAGAGACCGGAAAACAGAGCTAAAATGGACTCTGCGATCAATTTTCCCCATCTGACCTTAATTAAATGCAGATGAATTAAACTCTAAAACCTCTAAACAATGTTTTCTCCTCTCGCAACTGTTTGGGTATGTATGATGGTGGTACGCACAGATGATCAGCCAGGATGGACTGTTTACGTGCCTTGATTTCGGGACAATGGAAGGATGATGGAGACGGGAGGTGTTCTGCATGAGCGATCATTACAGTCTGTGGGGTGCATTGTGAGGGTCTTGCATGTGGATGTGCATGTGCTTCCTGAGTTGCCTGAGGGGGAAAGGGGAGGGGAGTTGTTGTCGCTCATGCAGCTCACCTCTGTGTCTCCTCACCCAAACGCAACATGCCGGTCGAGCATGATGATATAACAGTGGAGCATTCAGACCGCTGAAATGGCTGCTACCAAAACATGTTACGACTGACAACAGCTGCATTTTGATTTTCATCAACATCTTGTAGTTTTTAAAGGATTGTTCTTATGTCTTTTTTTTTTAAGTTTTTATCCATAGAACAAATGCTTTAACACTTTTCTTTAACCACTGATAATAAGCATGAATTAAATAACTGTAGCTTCAACGTAATTAAATGCCCAGGAAGACACCCTTAACACAATACTGTGTTTATATGTTCCTCATAATTTCCAGATTCTAAAAGTTAAAGTAAAGTGTTATTGACAAAGCATTCAAAGTTTTTTTTTTGGTTTCCATTCACTTCTATACATTTGTTAATCTAAAACAAGAAATATTTCAGCCATTGTCTTCAGTGTCATACTTGACCAGGCGATCCTCAACGTTCTGCATAGTGATTTGAATGCTGTACAGATGTGAATGGAAGTTGGTGTCTTCATCTGAAGATGTTAAGATTTGTAGTTGAGTAGATAAATTACATTAATTCATTAACAGAACTTTATTGGGTCATTTTGGCTGGTCAAGCATTCCCTAAAAAAAAAAAAAAGAAAAACCTGCAGAGAGGAGTATACAAGAAGGTCCATTACTATAGTTGCCTATATGACCCATCAAAACTCAAGAAAGGACAATTATTGCAAATGTTAAAGAAACATATAATACGGCTTAAAATAAAACAGAACTTTGTTTGTGTAGGAATAATTTCCTTCCTATACAACTTATTTATGTGCTATTTCTGTGACGTAGCAGTACATTTCCTCAGTAGCGACACCTATTCTTTATGATAGACTGCAGTGAGCCCCTCAAGCAGCAATATAAATGGTTATGGTGTTGATGATGACCAATGCTGCAAGCATAATGCTAACTTTATTCCAAGCGATTTTAAAACATTTAAAAATTTCCCAAATTGGCATCGCATGTTATCGACTTTGGCAAGGAGTCGATAGTTTAACTTTCCTACTAATCAGGAAGGTCAGTGATGCATCTGAACATGAATTTAATAATTGTTGCTGTTGTTCTAACTTTGCTCTCCCCGCCCCCATCACTCCATCTTCATCCTTTCTTGGGTAGGATGATCCTAATTCCCAGAACAAGCTGGAGGATCCGGTGAAGGCTCCGCCCAAGGAGGACGACTCCCTTAACATCCACAACTCCCTGACCCCCAAACATGAGAATCACAAGGTCCTGGGCGAGGAGAACTCCTCGGAGGTAAACTCACTGCAGAACAACATGATGTGAAACAAAACAAAACGCAAAACAACGCCAGCAACCCGACAACATGACACAGAAAACGACAGAAAGGTGCGCCGGCAATGGGAGCCCACAAACCTCTCCCTGATTTCCGTCCGTCTGCCGCCAAGTGCGCCTAACCGGTCAACCAACCAACAATCCAGTCTACCAACGTACCAGCCAGCCAACACAATCTGCAACCGTCTCCAACACGGCAACACTGCCACAAGCGTTCTGGGTCGCTGCTAAGAAAAATAAAAAATAGATAAAAATCAAAAGTAAAACACTACCACCGCCGCCGCCGTCACTGCCCCAGCTGAAAGTAATCCCACCCCTTCCTGCCTCAACCTGCAGCCTCCTGACGACACCCCATCACATCCAGTCGCACCCCTGTTTCTGAGCCCCGCCCCTCTCGTTGCTGTCACTCTGCTCTCCCTTTTCTCTCTTACCTACACACACACATACACACAGACATTAGAAGCATACACGTACTGTGAAAAGATGAAAAAAAAAACATGCATAAATGTGTGCACATGCATTCACACACACACACACACACACACACCTCCCCTTCCCTGCCTGCATTGGTGTATTTTGTAAAAAAAAAAAAAAACAGAAATCATACAGAAGTTTAAAACGTACGTAAAAACAGTCATTGTACAAAAAAAAGAAAAAAAAGAAAAAAAAAGTTAAGATAAAGCTACTGAGAGGTTTTTGATGTTTGTCTGACTAATCCAGTGAGTATGTATAAATATTGGAGAAAAAAAAATTGCTTGGATTGATTCAAAAGAAGCAACACAATGTGTCTTGGTTTTCATTGATGTGATTTCTAATCCTTTGATGTACTTTTTTTTTATTTGTTTGTTTGTTTCGGGTTTTTTTTTTGTACTTTTTTGGGACTTCAAACAGAGAATAAACAAATGAGATTCAGACAGTTGTTGAAATAAACCTTTTTAACATGACCTCTCTGGATCCTGTGTTTTCCTCAGTGTCGCCTCCCCTTCCTCTGTCCCCTGAACTCCAGCGCTCTCTGCATGGCTTTGAATGCAGCTTCTTCAGCCCTTGTCATACATGTGCTTCCTCGCTGCCAGTCACAATTAGCTGCATTTTGATCGCTTTATTACAGCTCCCACAGTTAAGAGTTGTTTTCTGCAGGTTATATAACATGTTCTAACTTCAATTTGAATTTTTTCCTTACTCCAGATTATCAGAGCACATTTGGACATACAGTACCTATTGTATCATACCACAGTTCAAACTATATGGTTGCTACAAAGGGGAAAGTATCACCATAAATTCCTCTCATTAGTTTTTTTATGGAGGTTTCACATGCATACAGTAATGTGCAAAAGTCTTGAGTCAACCCTTCTTTTCTTAAGAGTTTGTTCACTTTTAAAAAGTTTAACCCTTTAATCCCTGTGCCTACTTTTTAGGCCTCTTCTTGAAAATTGCATTCGCATAATGACATCAGTAACCACAAGGTCTTTTTGATTTATTTTTGGAGTCATAAGATGTGTGTATATCAGTTTATGTGTTACTTGTGGAGAATAGATGAAAATGGCACATAGCACAAATTAAAAAAACCTTCAGGCTTGCCTAAAAAAAACACTTTCAGATTGATAAAGTGAAACAGAAGAAAATTAGAGACGTTTTAGTACAGGCAGTTCAGATGAGGTCTCCAAAATGACCCTTTTGGCATCATCTGTTCTCAACGTCCTCCCAATCAGGGTCCTCAACAATCTGTGTTCTTTTATCCTTGAACACAGTTCTTGTAATTTCTTTAAGCAGTCTTTAAAACTATTTTTCCAAAATCTTGAAGGACTCTCCTCCTTGGAAGTTGGTTGGTTTTCTTCTGTTCTCTGTCAAGATGATCCCACATGGCTTTAATAATGTTGAGGTCCGGGCTCTGGGGAGCATTCATCACACCATCAGACCTGCTGCAACAGTCCAGTTTCAGTCCAGTTCAGTGTCATTTGGCATACTTCTCCTGTCCTCCCCGTTTCCCTTCCTGAAGAATGTCTTCTTGACACCCACTCTTCCATGGAGACCATCTCTGATGAGATTTTGGCCGACAGCAGATGAAACGACTGAAGGTCCAGGTGCATCTCTCGAGTCCAGTGTCAGGTCTTTGCTAGACAAACTGCACACCATGTTAAGATTTGCCAAGTTTTGGGGAATCAGCTTGTTTGTGCAAAAATATTATTGAATGTCCGTCTAACTGTGTTGTTTTTCATATTTTACATTATATAAACAGAAACAGAGTTTTTTGCCGCCTGAAGACAACATTTAAAACCGGTTCTTTACGAAGTTGTCCATTTTATAGGGAGAACACAGGTTTATCCTTTGAGTAAGATTAATTTGTTACGCCTGAATGATTTATAATTCAGTGTTAAGTGGCTTTGTAAATTGTAAGGTGCAAGGCCTGGACTTAAAATAATTGAAAAAGCAGCCAATGTCTAAAGAAAAACTTTAAAAGACCCTCTTAAAGCCTGGAGAGCTTTAAAAGTCTGGATGCTTGCAAGCAAAATGTAAAGTAATGAGGGGTGACTCAAGACTTTTGCATATGGTGCAACTTAACTGGTATCTCATAAATCTAACACCAAACTTATGTGATAACTAACCTTGTTTTTGTCTAAATGGATACCATGAATTTAAAAAGCACCCTTTAAGATGTGTTCATTAGGTTGCTGTCTGTATATTATTCATCCAAATATCACATATCAAACTGTGGGTGTAGACTCAATTTTAGTATAGAAAAGTTCCCACTACTCAGAATGTTGTAAACATTGCAGCAAGGAGGATCCTTTTAAAAAGATATTTTTCCCTTTTTGCCCCCAAACAAATAGAGCCAAAATATAAAAGATTGTTTGGCACAATATTTTAACCTCTAATGCAAGAATTTAATGCAATAAATGGGTTCATATTCCTAAGACATACGGATGAAAATAAAAATTCAGAAAGTAGATGATGTGACTGTGAGGTTTTCCATCTGCTGTTAAAGATATTGTCTTCAGAGCACATAAATCACCACAGCAAACACCAGGAACCAAACTGCTGCTTCTGCATGTTTCCTGCCTCCAGAGACTCTTACCACGTTTCCAGCTGGACACACACGTGCTGACGTGCTCACGCTTGCAAATAAATATCACTTTTGGAGCCGATTTATTGGAATGAGATGAAAAACACAACTGCAGAAGACCCTTACTTTCAAGTTTTGTGTATAAGAAAAAAAAAAGAAAAAGCTTCATCTGAACTATTTCACAATCAAAAGGGAACATTTTATGATAGTTGCTGGTTGACAGGTTTTTAATTGAAATAAGGTTCAATGTTAAAAACACAGAATGAATAATGTTCTTCTTTTTTTTTTACCAGGACATATAGGAATGATTGCATAAATATTTGCATGCACACACACAGTGAGTGCATGCAAATCAAGATCAAGATGGAGTCATCCTACTTTGGAATGAAATTTCATGTCGCCATGAACAAGTTTGCATGAATACTTAGGCATTTTCTACAAGCCTCAAGACATTCAGAAGGATTTCAACTAGTAGGCCCAGTTCCCTTTAACTTCTTCAGTAAGGAAGTTCAAGCCATGTCGGGTTATTAAAGTCACTCAAGAGTAACTTCAGACTCTGGCTTTGGCTTTCCTCGTGTGTCTCAGTTTAATGCAAGATCTTTCTCAAATCCAAAATGTTTCAAGTCTGAAGTTGGTTCAAAGATTCTCCAAAACTAGCGCAAATGAAACTTCAACATCTTAAAGGTAAGTCTTAAATAAAAACTTAAGTCATTTAACCCATTGGTACCAGAGGTCCCATGGGCGAGATGTGACAAATAAATATGTATTTTAGTCAGTCGACCTTCCAAGTACCTACATATTTAATACACCATTAGGAAGCTGAAATTCTTTAGATTTGAATGATGTATACTATTCCAAGCTACAATCATATTCAGTAAACATTTTTTCTGACCAATGTAATTCATCTTTGAAGCCATACTGTCCTCCAGTAGCAGATGATACTGCAACAAGAACGGTCCAGTTACATCAGCAAGGGTGCAGTAAAAATAGTCCAGTAAAATATGTGGTCCACTACAAGATTTTATCCATAAAAACACGTTTTAGGTAAAAGTTGAAGGATGTTAAGGGATTAACTACTATAAAGGCCTTTTTTGTTTTATTTCTCTTGGATTTGATTGTCTTTGCTTTAACGTCACAAGTTGAATTAAATCATTTGTCGCAGTCTAGATTCCCAAAGTCCAAATCTAAAGTCCCTGAAACAAAGTCTTGGCACTTTGGTTTAGAAGTGGACTTTAAATTTTAAAACACAAAGTGGTTCCCACAAGCACACACACATTCTCCCAGAGCTGATAAACAGCAATGAATGTGTCTGAGAGGAGGCTGCAGTGGCTGTAGCCTTTTGTCGGGTTTCTCCTTTGGTTTGGTGCGAAAGCGGCGGCTTAAACAACAGCATTGTGGCGGAGCCTTCCCATGGTGGGGTGCAAATGGTTAGGGGTGGGGGGAAGGTCTGGGTGCCCTTCCTTTTCTCTAGATAAATAGGCTGAGGGGCTAAGGGTGCATTTCAGCCCCTAGAAGGTGAAATAAAGGGCTTTTTATCAACGCAGAATAGCAAACAGCAGTAGGCAGGCTACAAAAACAGCAACATCGATGATTATCACTCTCTTTATTCCTGTCTGCCTATTACACACACTCACACTTGTGGAAGCTGGCACATGACTGCACATGCTCAAACACACACTGACACCAAAGGAGGCTCCTCTGAATTGAAACGAGCGAAGCTAGAAACACCAGCGGACACCATGGCAACAAGTGGGCATTACATTACCAACAGAGAGAATGGAAGCAGAATGGGGGAGGTGCTGCCGTCCCTCTGAGAGCAACGCTGTGAAAGACTGAACCTTTATGTGCTTGTTTATATGAGTAAATGAAGTTTCGACACGTTATAGAAGTCTTTATCGCTGGTGTTAGATACCCATTACTCGACCGTGCCTCCATCTTTGGGGATCGGCCGTCAGGAAAACATTCAATCAAGAAGAGCTTTGTCTCTTTTCTCTTGTGGGGCAGAATGAAGGCGAAAGCATTTAAATGCGAACAAATGTATATAAATTCTTGACTTCATCCATATGTTCCTCATTTCTACTTGACTTCTACAAACTGAAGATTAAAGTCACTGACATAATGTAAAAGTTAGTTAATTGTCTTTTATCAAACCAGCCAGCTCAAGTATTCTCATCACCTTCGCAGATGATGTCAAATGTTTAATCAAGCTACAGTAAATTGTAAGTAACTTACAATCAGGAGGACAGATTGTTTTTGACATCATGATGTATCACAGTTTGGTTTTTTTTCTTAACTGCGTCTGTGTTTACATATCAAACCAAGGTTAGTAGATCACCTACAGTACCAGCGGCTAATTTTCCTCGGCTAATTTGCCTCCGAGTGTTAGGGCAACCTTTGACTAATTAGATTTTTTTTTTCAATTTTTAATGGCTTGTAAGCTGCATCAGATGTGTGGTCAACTGGATGTTAAAAATACAGTGTACCAGAACCAGAGTATTCTAGATGGACTGAATTATATATTTAAGCCTAACAGGAAACCAAATGTCTCTGGCTGCCAGGGATGGCTTTTTAACCCTTTACTGTGAATAATTGAAAGCCTTATAACACGAATAAAAAAATTGACTAACTCGAGCTTCACTCACCTGAGATTTCTCCTTTTCCTGGTTATACTTGTATCTTTGTCTGTCAGTACCTGTTAGTGGCTACACAGTCTGCACAATATAATGCAATCAAATGACTTAAAGTTAGCCAGTGTTGCAGTCTTTATCATAGCAGGAGTCAATGCATTACTGAACATGTACATGACTGTTTGATTATGTAAAATCAATGAATGGAAGTCTGTTTCCATTTCAGCACTGGATTCTAAGTGGAAAATGTGGATGCAGCCCGAGGTTAGCAGCTCTTTGGTCATAATACGAAAACTGCTACTAAGATTTTCTGCTGTTAATTCCACTCACTCAAATGTCTATCAGATATTTTCTCAGAAAAATCCAGATCACGTATAATGAAAATAATAATTCAGTAAGGAAAGATTATTTAAAAATTAAATAGTCAACTAGAGCTGTTCAGTATTACTCTCTGATATATCACAAATATATGATCTGTGTATGTTTGTCGGGGCCAAAACACTGTTTTACAAAACTGAACACAGAAAATAAGTTGAGCTAAATTTGAATTTGTGTCATTGCACAGTTTTTGGTGTCACAATTTACCAGAGATTATCAATTTCTGCAATAATAAACGAATCCACATCCTCATGATTTTATATCAGGGAATACAATCAAAACATCATTGAGTGCAGAAAGTTTTTTTAAAAATTTTTTTTTTATGTTTTTGAATTGCCGAAATATTTTATAAGTCCGATAGCAATGTATATTTTTTCAAGTTTATCACAAGGATATTGTTAACATTCATACAATCGGGTATGTTTGTATGGTCTCTCAGCACTGCTTACATGGCACGTATGAGAAGACATCACATTTTAGTGGATGGTGCAGAATCAAACAGTGTCTTCACATTAAATGGCTGACGGGTTTGAAAAAATACATGAACAACAACCCCATTATTCTCTCATTTCCGACCAAATTCAACCAACTGTGTATTTGGATATTTTAAAGAATATCAACTGATACATCATGTTTAGAGGTTTTCACTCCAGTGGGATTGGCTACCACAAAACCAATTTGGCCCAGAAAGAAAGTATGTTTGTTTGTTTCTTTTTTGTTTGTTTATTTCTTTTGTACTGGAGGAGATGAAGAGCCACAGCAGACTGGTGTCCTGAAGGAAAGCAGAATAAACAGATGCAGGGAGTGATGGAATGGCGTTAGCAGACGACTGACAATCAGGCGGAAGTGGAAGAGGACTATGTGGTTTAAAAGTACGAATGTACACAAACAGTCTGCGAGAGTCCAGAGTAACAATGACAAAATTGAGAAAAAGGTGAGTTCTGTTACAATGTAGAAGTAATTAACACAATAATGAAGCAGAAACACCCAGGGATGAAAGCATAGGGACAGAATAGTTCTTCCTTATCTTCATTTTGATACGGGCACATGCTTTTTCCAAAAAGTGTTAGACATAATGTAGGTAATAGTAAATAATGGCCTAAATATGGAAAATGAAAATATGGGATTTCAATTCAACACTCAAAGCTAATGGATAGCTTTCCAGGCATAAGATTATGTAACTTGAAATGTGTCACTCCTCTAAGAATTAGTTAATGAGGTTACGGGTCAGAGATTCAAAATGTTCCATAAAACATCCACATAACTGTGACAAGGATGATACCAGCAGCTTAGAATATATGAAAGGGATTGCTTTTAATCAGAAGCTTGGATACCAACATCCTAACACCCGCTCCATCTGAGTGAAGACAGAAAGGCGTTGATCCATATTCATCGCTAAATGACACACTACCATGATACCATGATACCATGATACCATGGGAGTGTGTGCTGTGTCCGCTAAGCTTTTGAGCAGTTTCACCGCGTCCCTCTGCATCTTTTCTCTCATGTTTTCATTCTCACTTATCTGCTGCTGGCAGCGATTTTATGCATCTTCAGACAGAGGGAGTCGTTGCCATGGAAACCCAGACTCAAACTACACTTTTAGATCCAAACTCTGTCACCTCTGGCCTTTCCTGCTTTCACTCATACACACACACACACACGCACACACACACACATACACACACACACACACACATACACACACGCACACACACACACACATACACACACACACACACACACACACACATGCTCTCTCAAACACTGATGGATGAGGCAGATTAACAGACTCTTATGCAGCTTTACTGTCATCTAGTAATAAACTGTGGACTCAGTGCATTAAAACTGCTCTCGGCTCTACTTTCACCCCAACGTTGCACTGTGCGATCTCTGTAGACACCTAATCCGATTTTTTTCTCCCACACCACGGTCAGCTGACGCTTACAGTGGGTTCACGGCACGAGCACATACAACAGCTGTCCCCAACAGGCCTCTGTCTAGATTTGAGCTTTTTGTCTGTGAGAATAATTTCATTTTTTTCAGAGCAATGGTCGTTAGTAATCAGGATGATGATGATACATGATTGAACATTTTTAAAAAGCCTCAAGGTCAACATTTTTCTGTAATCAGAATTTTTATTTTTGCATTTTACGGTACAAAACTACGCAATATCATCACCACCTCTGCAGCTCCCCTGTCTCTCTATCGAACCTTTTAGCTCTTTGCTTTTGTTTAACAGGACAAATTTGTTTTTTTTATTTAATCGCACTTTTTATCAGTCATTTTAGTCAGTCAGCTATAACAAAATAAGTGATTCTTTGCCTTATTTTTTGTTTTAAATCAGTGTGAAAGACCAAAATACATGACATCAAAATAAAATGTATGAAAAAAAAAGATTTACTTCATTTAAAAGCTCAGATTTATGTTTTGAGCAACTGGGTGGCTCTTGGGGGTGGGGGGGGTTGTAGTCCTGTGGTTTGATACATAACATCAGCATCATATATGGATTTATAATGTTCTGTTCTGCAAGGGTTTGGCTCACCCAGGGCCAAACTAGTTGTTGGAGTAAAAGTTTACCTGATTTTCACAAAGTAAACATTTTAAATGACACAATTCTTATTGATAATAATAATAATAATAATAATCTAAGAAATACTAACATGTACATTTCCATGGTTTTCAATATTTCAGTAAAAGTAATCCCCTCTTTCATAAGTGTAAAAGCCCAAAACCCATTTTGAGCTTCTTTGTTGCAGTGTTGCTTTGAGTTCTGTCCACAGATTTTTAGAGTTTGGGAATCGTGAGCCAGAGATTCATTTTATGGTTCATTGTGGATCTTGAATTCTGTTTAGAAAAAAAAGAAATAAATCTTTATTGGTCAGTACATATCTCAAGCAAACAAATCAGAATGAGTTGAGTCATCACAAGTTACACTAGGAGCAGTGAGCTGCTGTATTCCAGTACCTGGGGAGCAGTTAGGGGGTTAAGGGCCTTGCTAAGGGGCCCACAGTGGTACACCAATGTTTTCAGTCAGGTTCATCACATCCAAGCTGATCTATGAATTTAGATCATAAACTTTTCTGGTCAGTCTTGTGAAAGGTATTCAGTCTCAGACAGTTCTTGCAAGTCTGTTGTAAAAACATTTCTTTCACATTTAATTTGTTCTTCATTTAAACAGCTGGTGTTGTGTTTGCTTCCCAGATTTGATGCGAAATTGAATCCATCCTTCCTTGTGCCACTGAAATGTTCTCTGTTCTACTGGCTGCAACACAAGCCCAGAGCATGATCGACCCAACACCATGCGTAAAACCTACAGAGTTGTTTTCTCATTAAAATCTTCAAAACATCCAAACATCTTTACTTGTGTTGAAAAAAAGAATGCTTTGAGTTTTGATGCACATTTTCTTTTCTTTTCTGTTTTACTCTAACGTGTCTTCCACCAACATTTCATTTTTGTGGGTTTGCTGTTGTGTTTTACAGTCCCTCCTCAGATAAAACTTACTGAAGGTCTTTTTTTGTTAAACAATGGGAACGTTTTCTTGGTCATACCTCGACTTGACCTTCATTGTTGCTGAAAGTTGCCATTAATTCAGAAGTCAAATCTAAACTAATTTCCACCTTCTTCTGCTTTGTATAAATGAACTATTTTCTTTTCCAGAGTGCACAGTTGCACAGAGATGATGACTTCTGAATGTTGCAACATTATTTCGTAGAATCAGAGTAGCCTATGCAGCTTGAAAGTTTTAGCCTTTAATTAAGGTTTGAGGCTTTGGGGACATTTATATAAGAGCTCAAATCACTCGTCCATGGCACTCTGTTCAGTTCTTCAGTTGAAATGTTTAAAAGATTGTGTTATCTTCACCTTTAGGATGTTTTGAGATCTTTTCATCGTCTACTCACAAATTTATTGCACATAAGAGAAACTGTATCCTGTCCCAGCAGTAGAATAAAAAAGTACCTTAATGCTTTTTAAATGTAATGAAGAAGACAGAGGACAATTAATAATTGACAATAACCTTAAAACTACACAACCTGCATGAATGCAGTGAACTACTTTCATTTTCATTCTTAATAAAACGCAGATTCCTCTTTGCAGCCGGCCCTTAAGGAAAGAAAGCAATATGAGGGTGTGAAGAGCGTGAGAGGAGGTGTAAGAAAAGCAGAGGACAACATGATGAAGGCATGTGAAGATTATATTTTTCTCTGCTGCTCCAAGTGAGGCCAGATGGGACCTGGGATTCATCAGCAGCCGGTGATTGGCTGACTGTGTGGTGGAATGATGGTGTTAGAATCCTGAAGTGGATGCTGTGATTGGCTGGCACACACAAGTAGTAGTCCATGAAGGAAGCATGCACACTCGAGCACACATACACAGTCATCCATATATGCATGCAAAATACGCACATGCTAAAATGAACACAAAACCTACAATTTTAGATTAACATGTATTTTAAAATGACGATTTATACATATATATTTATACGTATCATAAAATAGCAAAAGTGCTGCTTGTTTAAATGTACATGTATGCATACAGAAGCAAACTGTGCCTTACAGAAGCTTTTGGTTGCAGGAATTGCAACCAAAAGGAGCAAGGAAAGAAGCAAGGGGGTGGGGTTTGGAGAGTATTTTTTTATTCTCTAACCAGCACCCCCTATCCCTGTAATTCTAAATGAATCGTTCTGGCACCGTCTGGTTTACTAATGAGCCTCCGAGGAATGTTAGTGATCAGAACAGGACCCTCTGGCTTCTTTCTGATGGAAATCTGGTGATACATTACCAGTCCAAAGCAGAATAGCTTGCCCCAGTCCTACTGCATAACAAGTGTGTGAGTGACTGGTTTGGCAGCAGGACAGCGTGATGGCAGCAACTTCACAGGGCTGAAAGTGGTGTGACCCAACTGTTTGCCTCAGAAGAGATTGCTCTCTGATGAAGATGATGACGAGGCCCCTGTGACTATATAAAGTCTTGGCTTGTGCGTTTTTAGTTGCGGAGGAGTTTTTGCTGAATGATTGGATGCGGTGAAGTTTCATATCTAGAAAATCACCTGTCAGTCAAAAACTTCATGGCGTGAAATGTGTCTTTTCTTTGTAGGTTCCATTTATTTCAAGTAGGTAACATTATTTTCTCTCATCTTTCGCAACTGCAACTCCTCATGCAAACTACAGTTCAGTTTATATTTAGCTTTTTGCCTCTCTGACAAAGTGTGTTTTTTCTGTTTTGTTTTTCTATGATGCAAAGGGGATATTTCAGACTTTTCCTTGAAATCATCACGCTATGTTACCAATCACCTGGTTTTCAACCAAGTAACCACTTAGCTAATGACCCTCACATCAGTTCTTTGCCCTTTGGCTAATCCCAAAGAGCAAGCTAAAGATAAACATGGGCTCATTCTGAGGATAACTTAATTTGCTTCAGCCTCAAGTGCAGCATTACAGTGCTTATATGTGGCCTTTTTTGGTATATTTGAAAGGAAATTTTGGATTTTGAACTAACGTTGCGTACCTTGTGATTGCTTACAGAGGGCTCTTTTTTTCAAATTATTTAATATTCAGGACTTACTTTCAATATCTATGAGTACATTATTTCTTTATCAATCATTTATATGTGTATGTTTATGTATTGTGCATTTTTACATCAGTAACCAGTCTCTTCCTGCACTGTAAGGTGACCATCGACTTGGAGCTCTACTTCAACAAGAAGACTCAGTTAAAGCCTTCCAGAGGACCTTTTGCAAAATATGATGTCTACCTCTACAGGATGCCTCAAGCCAAACCACAGGTCCTCCAAGTGCCAAAAGCTAAAGCTGTCAATGGCCCCAGTACAGCGAGACGGAGAGTCTTGAGATGGGAGGACGACTTGTACCCGCCGTCTCCTCCTTGTTCCATCAGTACTCCCAGCCCAGTCAGTACTCGCTCGCTGCCGGCCTCTGTGATCAAGGAGCACCAGCAGCCCAAACCGTGGACACTTAGCTCCTATAACCTCTGAACAACTTATTCCAGAATATCTCAGTGTCTTGGCTAATCATGAAAAGTGTAAAGCTGAAATTCACATAATTTGTTGTGAGCATACTTTACCTTTTCATCAGACTGAATCAAGGGCTGAATAATAGTGTTTCTATTGACCCAGGACAGAGCAGTCTGACGGACAAATGTGGACCCAGATGAAAAGGATGTTTGCTTATATTTGTTGCAGGGAACCACCGACTTCTTCTGGCAGCTGACTTAAATTCAGCAGTCCCAAAATGTAAATGTCAGCACCTGAGAAGGACTAAATGTTGAGGATCAAAAATGGGTTTTTAGACATAAATACTCCATGAATGTTCAGCTGCACGTTATGTGAGAAATGTTATAGCCTGTTTGATCATTAAAAATGAAATATTACTTTTATTTATACTTGTTTGTTTACATATGGAGGTGACATATACCTTAACATCAAGCTAATATCTAGGATGTAAAATTATGGTCTTAATATGTTATAGTTATTATTATATCTAATTTATTCTTTTTGATATATGGAGTAATAACTGATCTGGATAATCATCTGCCAATAATAACTAAACTTAGCACAAAAAAAGAGAACACTTCTGTTTGGTTGATTGTTTCTTTGTTGAAACTTTTCTTGGCGATGAATGTGATATTATTGGAAAGCCTGTTTATTTCCCCTTTAAATGGTGCTGTGTAAGGAAAACACATTCATGGAATAAGCAGAAGAGTTGAGTATGCAATGATAGGGTCACAGCTTGGCACTGTTGTGTCACTTCTCTGAGCTGTTCTTGACATGATTACAAATGCTGATTTTCCTGTGCTCATCCTGTCATTTCAAATCCAGTTTTCAGTCACCAAAAATTCACACTTAAGACATTTAAAAACCTACGAGGCTTAATGCCTCTTTTTCTTTTTCTTTCTCTCTGTTTTTGGTCTGTAAATCTGGATGATGAACAAATCATGCTCCCTAGTGTCCAGTGTATTGAAATGCATTTTTGTCCATACAAAGGAAAACTTACTACTTCAAATTTTTTCCCCACTAATTTTTTTTTAATATGTGGAATTATAGCAAATAAAGCAACACTTCAATAAAGACAGAGGTAAGTTAAAAGAGCTTATTCCATGTTTACACATGTAAACATGGCATTGTGTTTGCATGCCAGTGCCAGAAGTCTATTCATTCCTATGGAAATCCATCCTGTGGAATTTGCCTCCAGTTTGCAGAAAAACTGATATTTTTACGTCGGACTCTAGAGAGAAAGTGCTCTGTGTGCCAGGAAGTTGGAAGTAGTGGACTGGCTAACTAACACATTTTAAAAACATTCAAATGAAAACTTCATACTTGAATTTAGTTAACAATGAACAGTGGAACATACAGGATACATGCATATTCAGCTCCTTCATTGATCCAACGTCCTGATGCTGTACAGTTTCTCTCCAAATTCCACTGCAAAAGTCAGGATTTTTCAATGCACTTTAAACCAATTCTGGTGGGGAAAAACACACGAGGTTAAGAAGAGCAAAAAGCCCCCCCAGAGCTGTGAATAAACAGCAGGTAGAATCACATATGTACACACATTTATGAAAAACAAGATGTTTTATTTCCACTTTTGGAGTTGAAAAATTCATTTTTTTCAGTTTATTTACTTTATCATTTAATTGTTTAGATATTATGAGAAATGTTCGACAATGCAGAAAATATTCAAACTTAAAGTAAATCTATGTTGATTCGTCCAAACATTTGCCAACATTTACTAAACAAATCTATACATTTAGCATCTTTAAATTATATTGGGTCACTAATAGTTATACCAACACATGAGGGATTGTAGGAACTTGTGATTTTGTATTACAGTAGAAACTCCAACCACAAAAGCCGCAGGGATCCTTCAGAGAGACGGAAACAGGCGTCTGTGATACTGTGCCAACAATTATGCCAGAACAAACAGCTATTGAGCGGAAGTTTGTGGGATTGTTCTGCATCACTCGTCTCCTGTCACACCGATGGTGCTCTGAACTCATCCCACTCATGTGTGACTCAGCATGTGTAAAGCAATACGGACGTCTGTGCACATGTGTACAGCTTTAATCATGAGACTGTGGATCGCTACCGGAAGTTTTTTTTTACTTAAACTAGCTGCACTTTATTTTCAGTTATACCTTTTTTTTAATGTAGGCTGCTACACTGCTGGCTGTAAATACAGTAGCTTCATAATGCTCATTCATGAAGAATTTGTTGATATTTCTATAGAAAAAAAGTAGATTTGATCATAATGTTTGATGTGAACGATGCTGACCACCATGATGATGCTGTTTTGAAGTATTGCTTTACTTTCGATGCAAGTATCACTAAGCTTTCTGTCCTCTTTCAGCTCATTGTTTTGGTTTAGTCACCATTAGTGTCACACCTTTCAGTATAAAATTTTCAACCATAGCCGGTGGCCTTGTAAAACTTGGCTTTTTAACATTTTATTAGCAAAACTACAAACCTTTCTTTACATATGGATGATGAAGTATTTGTATGACAACACGTCTACAACAGAATTCTACTCAGACTTTTTATTCACATCAGCACAAATACAGTATGTTGAATTATAGAAGCAAAAAACTCTTGTTTGATGCAAAGTTTCAGCTTCCTTAGGTCCCTTTACAAAATAATCTTACTGAACGATAGATCTGTAGAGCAGGCAGGCCAGTTTAACAGCAAAACATTCAACTGGGGGGCCATGAGGATGTAATACATATCGCCTTGCTGATAAGAGCAAGAATTTTCCTGGAAAAAGCCAAAGTCTGGACGAGAACATTTGTTTCTCCAAAACACACGTGCATGTCTCAGCAGTGATGGAGTCTTCATAGACATGCAAGTTACCCAACATCATTAATGTGCCCCTATATTATCACAGATGCTAGTCCATCCTAAATGATCCTGGACCAGGGAAGCCGGCAACATTTGGCTTGGGTTTGTATGGTAAAAGTTTTTAACTTACATTTGTAAAAACATTGAGCAAAGGTGTTCACTGACAATAGTTTTCAGAAGTGTTTCTGAGCCCTTGTGGGGTTTTCTACCATAGAATCATGTTTGTTTTTAATGCAGCTGGGCCTGAAGGCCTGAAGATCACAAACAATAGATACTAACAGCCTTGTCCAGGCTTGTATGTGCAAATGGGCTAAAATCAGAAGTCCCATAATAGGATCTTTTCTCTAAAATGAAAAACTGAGAGTATCAGTGTGTTCGTTAAATTCATATCTACAATGATTATTTGAAAGCCTGAGAGGCATTAACATACTCTAAGAGATGCATGGACTTTTTATTATTATTTATTATTATTTAGTAATTTTTGTAATGAAATAATGTTCAATAATTGCACCGATAAAGTCCACTTGACATGACAACACTGCAGAATTGCTTTAACACGAGATTTATTATATGTTACTGTATGCTTTCATTTAAAGGGTGACCTGTTCAAGGTGTACCCTGCCTCTCACCCAGTAGCTGCTGGGACAGGCTCCAACTCCCTGCAACCCTGCATTGGAATAAGCAGGTATAGAAAATTAATGGATGGTAATATTTAAATGTCAAAATTGAAATACTCCAAAGAAAAAAACTGATTCTGAGTTGAACAGTGAAGAGAAGAATCCAGGTTAAGATTTGTCATATAAATGATGGAAATGATCTATTTACTGAAATTCAACTGAAAATTTTGCTGAATGTAAATTCTTGTTCTAACATTAAAGATGCTACTTTTATCATCTCAAACTCAACCACTCCTCTGCAACAAGTGCTACTAGTACTCATTAGCACCAGCAGGTGGCGTTGCATGCAAAATAAACTAAAGGAAAATATCGAAGAAGTTACCATTGTCTGCAGAGATCGTCTATAAACAAACATTCTCTGTAACCACTGTGTCGCTGACCTGAGATGATTCTTTATCTTCTAAATAACTGTGAATACACTTTTAGGGGTGCTTAGAATAATTAGTTATTTGTGATCGAAGTAGATTTAAGCATAAGAATAATTTGAGGTATTTACAGTTTCTGATTATTATTTACATTTGATTTACATTGCATTAGTTTTGCAATAAGTGATTGGTAAGATTACAAAAATGATCGCTAATTCTGACTCTGGTTCTGTAAGAACATTTTCTTTTTATTTAAAAGCACATTTTTTGTGAAAATTATTTTTTTTAATATATTCATCATTTATATCTCGTTGTTAAATTGTACAGTATAATTTATCAATCTTGTAAAATGTCCAGTGTACCTATATGTATATTTACATGAATTACATTGTTAAAAAAAAAAATTTGTTTTGATATTCAACATTAATAGAAAATTGTCTGCATGGACAAAACCAACAACATCAGAAAGTCAATTTGCTTTCATACAAAACAACAGTTTATCTAGAATGTGTCAAAGACGGTCTCCAAATTGTACAGTTGTGCAGTGTACTATGTAAGTATAATTAAAGTTTTTTTTTTCTCAAACAAACAAATGGAAACTGGATTGATTATTGTGTCCTTTTTTCTCTCTCTTTTTGTCATAATTCCACGAGTTAAATCCATTCTTGGAAAATAAGAGTTGTTGAAATGATTTTCTGTTTGGAGACATTTTCCCCTCAACCCAAAAAACGTATTAGAGTGAGACCTCTTTCTATAATAATGTATCCTTGACAACACATTCACACACTCATTCAAGCTAGCAGAGAGACACAGGTTAGCCTTTAAAATCTTTGTAAAGACAGAAGTGTCTGACCATTCTTCTAAACTTCTTCATACGCAATAAACATGTTAAGACTTGCATCTCCTAACAACTTCTTTTCATAATGTTGTTTTAGTCTCCTGCAACTCTTTTCCTTGACATATTTATTATTAGTGTAGCTGGTTAGTTTAGCGATGTTTACAGAGCTCAACAGTATCCTGAACACCTCCCCGGAGACCTTAACACGGGTAAGAATAACATGGGTTTATCTTCACGCTTTTCTTAAGTGCTATACAAAACAGTGTCATACGTGCAAACTTCACACGTGGATTGTACTTGCAGCAAATAAGACCACATGTTTGTAATAATGTGTTCATCCGCAGGGAGAGTTTATCTTATTGTCTGACCGGCAGAGTGATGCCTCTTTCCTCATTCATCACTTCCTCTCTTTCTACCTTCGAGGTGAGCAGTGTTACCTGTAAATAGTTACATACATTATATTCAAATTTAACATTAAATGTCTCTCTTTTGTCTTCTAGCGCGTTGCAAAGTGTGTTTTCTGGGTCTGGTTCAGTCCTTCAGCCACTACAGTGCAGTCAGTCAGAGACTGGTGAGTCTCAGATGAGCCCTCATCCAGCTGTTTTATTATTACATATATATGACATGATACAGTATATATACTTCTGTAATTAAATAAGTTGTTTTAATTAATTAAGTCTAAAACTTGGAGCAATTAAACAACATAGAAGTTGACTGAGGAAACCTCAAATTAAAGAAATATGCCTGAATAACACAAAATACGCACAGACAAGCAGACTGGTGGCCCTTTTTATTGTTTTGTTTTTTTACTGAAACTGTAAGAAACTGGTTCATAAAAATGACCGTCTGAAGAACACATGCAAATTTCCACAGTTGATGATAAATAGTTGGTGTTGGGTAAAGGACTGGGGGGACGGGGGGGGGGGGGGGGGGGGGGGGGGGGGGGGGGGGGGGGGGGGGGGGGGGGTGAAGATCTTTACAGTCGGTGCAAAGATGCACGTTAAAAGTTTGGACACCCATCAAGTGAAAGTGTGTATGATGTTATTTTCCAGGATAATAATGTGTCTTATCATAGAGTAAAGGTTGCTTAATGTTTTATATTTTCCTTTTTCTCACAAACACATATAATCTCAATGAAGAGACAAGAACAGGGAGATCTCAATCCAGCTAAACATTGATGGTACACATTAAGAAAAATGGCCCATGACGGGGCTGCGTTCTTCCAATCGGAGCTGTCGACAGCTGATTAATGAAAAATTTTGTTTTTCATCAGTAAAGTCCATCATGGGGAGAATTCAAGCTGTCTGAAAAAGCCTGGGGAGCTGCAACACGGCACTAATATTGATCTTTATTTTTCACCCACTTCTGATTCAGTCAATTTCAGCCTGGGGGGAAAAAAATCCTATTAAACACGACAATTAGATGTTTTTCTGTTGTTGTTGGACGACGTCAGCCTGTCTAGCTGTTGTGATGCTTCGCTGCATGACTAATGTCGTACGGTTGATCCGGTAAAACTGAACTTCCAGTGTACGGTTATTTGTATATTGTTTAGCATCTGTGTATATTTGGCTGTGAAATGTGCGTCTTCAGGGTGTCAGTTTAACCCAAGCGAAGGAGAAAGGCCAGCTGGTGTTCCTGGAGGGACTGAAGGAGTCGCTTTCTATTTTGATTCCTCAAGAAGGAAACGCAGCGTGTCGAGCCATGGACTTTCTCAGGTGTAGTAAAATAATACCGGCTCTCTTTTTTTTTTGTAGTTAACATTTACACCTTTTGTTGCTTCCTTCTTATCACTCTTATCTTCTCCATCTTCCTTTTATCCTCAGGGACCCTGCCGTTGGCCTGCGGAGTCTGTATGAGTTTGTTCAGTCTGGCGTGACTAGATGTGGTGGTGGAGAGGAAGTGGCAGAGGAGTGGGGGCCGCCCGTGCTGCTGGTGGACGACCTCAGCGTACTCTTGAGTCTGGGGGTCGGCACCGGAGCCGTGTTGGACTTCAGCCACTACTGCAGAGCCGCGGTTTGCTCTCAGCTGCAGGTTTGACTCTCGGAAACGGTCGTCTCACAAATGATAAAACCCGCGAATGAAACGGATCGATCGTTGTGACTCGTGTGTCTTACGACAGGGTAATATGGTGATGCTGGTACGATGCAATAAGGAGGAAGAGGAGGATGGAGATGATGAAGGCTCGGAGCGGCTGTTGAAGGGCCTGACCCACCAGTGTAGCCTCACTCTTCATGTTCAGGGTCTCCCGACTGGCTACTGCAGGGACATACACGGGCAGGTTAGAGGCTGTTTCCGGCAGTACTGACAGACTGCTCCCTCTGTAATAAGCAGGCTGCCTCTCTGGCGGTGGTTTCACTGTCTCCGCCTCCACCTGTATGACTAAACTCTGGGTCACTAATTGATTTAATTGATGGATTACTAATGATTAACTATATCCGCTGTAAGCTTGAGCTTTTGTTATGACATAGGCCTTTTATAATGAGTGACAGCAGCGGTCTGGAGAGATCATGTGCACATCAGTCCGATGTATCTGATACTAAATCTCTTATAGACATCAGCCTGGATCAGATCAGTCATTTCTTCACCTTTTTATGTATGAAAGAGAAAGTCTGACGTGATACTTAATTTGTGATGTAGAGATAAACTTGCCTGGGATTATCTCGAGGTTTGAAATGCACCGCTGTTGTAGCCATTTTAGTTTTAACTAAAGGAGCTAAGCTCCCTCTAAAGCTTGATCTGTTTATTTTGTTTATGAGATTAACTTTATCCTAAATGGCTTAGATGTAACTCTGCACCTTTGCCTTGACCCGTGGATATGCAAATAACTTTAGCCTTCATTTCCACTGTTTACCTGCAGCAGCTGCTCAGTCTCTGACTCTCGACTCTGTGGCTCGACTACGTTGACACACAGCTGCGGATGTGCTGATAATGTTAGATTAAATTTGCTCCTTGTTATGTTTGAAGGTCCGATCATGTGAAGTTATGTTTTCTTTAGAAATCTGCAAACTCTATCCACACAGTTTAGCTTGAGTATTTTACTCATGATTGTCTTCCAGCACATGGAAAATCCCCACATGAGCCTGGTTTAAAATCTTGTTTATTAAGTGGAGAATGTCTTTTAATCCCAAAACAGAGCAATTAAAGTAATCGTTGTTTACAACACTCATTGTAAATTTGAGATCCAGCATTTTTCTGATAATCTGACAGAAAAGGATCTTTTATAACAGCATAGTTGTAGAAACTGGATGTTTATTGTATATGACATTTAAACAAATGCATAATATTAGTTGATTTGTAAATATAAAAACCATTGCATTTAGGGGGGGGGAGCTGCAAAGAGTGAGCCAGGAAGCAGCAGAGCCCATTTCTAACCGATCATAATTGAAAATGTGGGCCTGTTACAGGACTTTGATTCAATAACAGATTAAGCGTCCGGCAACAGTATCAATACTCCTTGTTTTGCAGGTAGAGGTACGTTGGAGGAGGAGACAGGGTGATGGGCAGCACGCACAGAAGAAACTCTTTCAGTACAAGGTCCACGATAAAGGAGCATCCTTCTTCGCCCGTGGAACATCTAGCGCTGTCCTCTAGCGATCCACCTTTCAGCATCCTCATTTGGCTCTTCTGCATATTACAACTATTCGGACACTTTAACTACGATATTTTAATAACACAAAAACATTAAAGATGTCATCTGGATGCCTTACATTTGGTTGGTGACTAATCTTAGGAAACACACCGTCTGGAAGAGGGACTGTGAGATACTGATGTCTTATTTACAGCCTGGCTTAAGATTATCAGCAAAACCATATACTTGTGCTTTTGTTAATAATTTATGCTTAAATAAAATATTTTTTTTGTATTTTGCTTGCAGCTGATTTCTCAAAGTTAAGGGACAGCAAATTGACAAAAAAAAATCTGTCTGGTCTTTATCTAGTGAAACCAAAAAATAAAGAAGAAGGCTGAAAAATACAAAATAATGAACATTTCTATAGTGAATTGTTTTAAACTGTGCAAACATAAGATGTAGTTATTGCATGTGTCCACTAGAGGTCGCTCCGTCCCTGCTTTCCAATCTGCGGGTGAGAGGTCGAAGTGGAGAGGTCTCGCTGGGATTTGACAACCAGTAGTTTTGACACGGTCCTCCTGCATGACAACATTAATTACAAGGAGTCTGCCTGTAGCGGATTTACAGAATTAAGAATAATACGGCAGATGATCGTCAGTCCATCCAACAAGACCGCACCGATAGTCACGTTTGGGAAATCCTGAAGTTTGCCCAGGCAAGTGTGTATAAGTAAAGTATAACCCGTTAGCATTAGCTGCTTTTGCTAAATGGGAAACATGTAAGCTGTCTGTTTTCTTTTTTATAATGATAGCTTCTAGTAGACATTGAAGCAGTAAATCAATAATGTTTGGTATCTGGATCAGATTGGCCCCCAACATCCCAAAATAACCTGCATAATCTAACATTTTGCTAACTTAAGGTCGCGCTAGCACCATGCAAGCTAACGTAAGCGCCACTTCTGCAAGGTTCATTGTTGAAAAGACTACTTAAAAGTTTCTCCAGTAACAACTCCAGTAATAAGATTTTGGCCCACCCCCTAGTCCTTCGCCTGTTTCTAACTGTAAGCTTTGAAAGTAACAAACATACAGGTAATTGGTAAGCTTGCATGGCTAACTGCTTGCTAGCAGTTTGTGAGCCATGCCCTCACGAGCTCACTACAGGTTCTCAAAAAGGTGAAACACTTGTGAATCTATTATTATTAATAGGAACAACTATGTGTACTGTACGACTGGTCTTTTAATTACTCTTGTTTAAGGGTTATGTTTATTATGGCGACCAGTTCCGATGCATCACAAAGGTAACGTTAGCAAGCTAACGATTTGTGTATATTAGCTACAATTTTTATTTTTGGGGGGTTTGAGAACTTTGGTTTAAGTACCTGCTTCCCCAAGATGCTGTTAAAACACTGTTTTACAGATAGGTCCAACAAGTTAGATCTAAATTCACGAGTTTAAGGAGACGCCGTTGTTACAAATGTATTAGCTCAAGATGGTAAGGGTACAGAATATCCGCCTGATAGGTGACTCAATCTAATGTGACCTGCTCTGTCTTGACTTGTCTTTTTCTTCCCCCGAAAACTGTATGAGATAAGTAGTTCAAATTTCTCAATATTAATGTTGGGCTAATAGACTTCTAAGGAAGCCTTAGATGTTGGCAGGTGATGTTGCAACATGGTTGCATCAGACCAGCCATCCCCACATGTGCTCACTGTCATGGCAAAGCTAGTTAAACATTTTGAGAGCTATGATATGCTTTAGATTGTAAATGCATCTTTGTTTTTTTTTTTTTTTTTTTTTGGGGGGGGGGGGGGGGGGGGGG
>JAOXYM010000006.1:4868875-4886584 GCA_028567055.1 Leptatherina wallacei
TGTAAAAGGAGCCCCCCCCCCCCCCCCCCTCCCCTCCCCTTAGAGCTACTCCTTCATCAGGCTACCTCCATTCCCAAAATTGCTTGAATTTTGAATGACTGATGTCGCTCTGCACAAGTTGTGATTGGCTGGCGTCACGTTCGCGTCAGCTACCTTGTTCTTATCAAAGTTGCCCTTTTTATTTCTAATTATTTTATAACATAACTGGTTTATTTCACACTGGTTTCAATCCACAATTCAAAACAAGAAAAAAAAGCCAAAACTAAATTGAGTTTTTCGATGCAATCTTGAGCCTAGTTTATCTAAAACCTGTCCAACTCGTTCTGCAATCATTTATAAATATAAGGAAAAGCTTCAATTTAACAGATTAACTAATATTGTAGGAGAAAAGCGGAGAATCGTGTTGTAGCTTGCAGTATGTATGAAAGGCCAAGTCTGATTTTTCACTAGTCAACTGTATATCTGTATGACAAGCGAGAGCTTCAATGAAAACTTATATTTCATTTGACTCCAGATGCCTTCAAATGTCATCTTTCTGTTAAATTTGGTCTTCCCTTCTTTAACTTGAAATTTCAAACTCCATAAAAAGGATTTGTTGAACGTTTCTTGGCTCCCCCAATCCTCTTTTTAACATGTCAGCTGTTGTGTACAAAGACGTTTTGGTTCTGCAAGCATCACATCACATTAGCTCTTAGTTGTGACATTTTTTCTGCAGTTATTCAGTTTGTGGCTGAACAGGATTCATCTCAAGATGCTAAATTCATAACGTTGGAACAACTGCATGTTGTCTGTAATGCAAATGGAAACATAATTATTTATATATTCCAGCAGCTTTTTCTGCTCCATTTAAACCATCAAGGTTACACTTTTTTTTTGACATTTTTCTACTGATATTTCACATGACAGACCTATGAATGGTGGCTGTGGCTCAAGTCCGTATTGAACTGTTTTTTGAGGTGCGATGAAGCAATGTTGCCTTTTTATGGTGGTTTTATTGTTATGGTCAATCAATTAATATGAGTCCGATAATGGTAGTAAGCATTGAGAAGAGGGAAAAAAAACTGCTCAGACTTTCTTGCTAAGTTCTAAATCAAGTGGCAAGTTTATGGGTCATTTAAAGCTCCACGCCTGAACTTAACCTTTTTACTCCGGATAACTGTTGACAGAATGTAATCATCCATATTTAAGACTTTTCCCCAAACGGACATAAACAACATCCAGAATGTTCTGATTTTCTAAATCATCCACCGTCTACTGTGTCTGCGACTACTGAATGTCGTCTCAGAGGATGTGTTGAAAAAATATGTGAAAGACCAGCTATTAAATTCTTCTCAGCATTGATTCAGTGCACTGCTAACCTTGTCTGACGCTCACACACACACACAGGCAAGGCATTTTTACAAACATCCGCTTGTTTGACGTGGACGCAAGCGTCGACAACAGTACTGGTTCCTCTGGGATGCAGTCAACGTGTTTACATTCAGGGAACAAGCAGCAGAAAACTGGAGCTTAAAACAAATCGAGATTTTTTTCTTTTAAACAAGCAAACCTTCGTTGCATCTGCATCCCTGTGAAACCAGTGATGTGGCCTCCTCGGCACTGTAGCCGTGTTCATTTAGTAGCTGTGTGTTTTCTGTTGTGTAGCTTAAAGCTTTAGAGATGGAGTTTTAAGATTTTCTTTTTTTATTTGTTTGTTTTTCCAGCAATGTGAATTTGAGTTAAAGCTAAAGTTTGACATCTTGGTAAATACATGTTGGCTTCGTTGCAGATCAGGGATTATTTCCCAGGGAGAGCAGCATCAGCTCACCAGTTAAGCCAGCCAGATATGCTTTTTTTTTTTTTTTAATATATATATATTCCTTTGTTAATTCAGTCGATTAAAAACTTGTAAAAACATTTTGCAATTTTCAGGCTATGTGTATATGTTGCTCTTAATAGTTGCCAAGCAACCAGCAAAGCAGACAAAGTTGCTGATCATTTAAATTATGTGGAAAACTTTATATTTTTAAGTGCACCTTTTGTGAGCGACACCTATTTTCAAGAAAATCGACTGATGTATTTTCCAAAATGCCAAACTATTCCGTTAAGGGGGGGGGGGGAAGGGTTGGTGGGGCAAATTTTATTAAGTCTTAGTTTTTTTGTAATGAATGTTTTGGTTCATATTAATGGACTTGGCCTTTTTAACAATCTATATGCAGCAGCACCTCGTCAGGTAATAGATGAGATTTTGCCCAGTTTAAAAACAACACACACACACTTATCTCATGCCCAGCTTCTAACAAACCGTTTCATCCCGTCACCATATCAAGAGTTTATGGATTGCAGCCATGAACTCTTTTTTTTTTTCCCCCTTAAAGCAGACTAGGGAACATTTCCTGTAACCCGTGTTGTCGTCCGACAGCAGATCATGTGAAAAAAATTAAATCAGTGGATCATTTCATACAGCTGTCACAGACCTGATCCTCTTCTCACTTGGCTGGCTACAATCTAAGCAGGCTGTAGTAACTGAGGTAACTTATTTACCATTTTGTAACCAAAAACAACTTTGTACTAATTTTCCAATAAAGAGGCTTTGATACAACAGTTTCTGTCTACTGGATTTATTCAGTATTTTTACAATAATGAATGATTAGTGATTTATTTTTTTTATTATTTATTTCCAGGAGAAGAATTGTTGGACTAGTCCAACTTTAAGATATTTACAGTGTTAGAGAGAAAAATAAATCAACTTGTTAAAACGTGCTGATTTGTTTTCTGTTGTGTGTTACGATGATTGAGCTAAACGTACGGACTGAAGGGCGTCCCGTCCTGCCTAAAGCTCCACATGTCATTTGTTCCAGTCATTTGATTTGCTCGTGGAACCCTGCGGGAGCAGCCGTCACAGCCTTGTGATGCTTTTACACCCACCTGTGATGGTGGCTGTGAAAGTGGAGTGCATGCTGTGATTTTTTTTTTTTTCCTCCGTCTTCTTTGGGCAGATCATGGGCTGGAAGTGCACGTGCTTCCGTCCCCAAACATACAAAGAAAAGCAGCAAAAAGCGACAGAAGGAACCAAGGATACAGACAAGTGCATAGAGATCTGTTCCCAGAAGCCATCAGTGATGGAGAGAGGAGCAAGTGGAATTTGTGAAGGCTTTTTTTTTCTCTTTTTTTTGAAGGTGGGGAGGGGAGTTACACAACTACCATCTGCCAACAGGCACATCTTGGTCTTCAACACCACTACAACGTCTCGGACACTCCAAGAATTCTGTGTTTCTCATAAAAGCAGGATTAGAAAGAGCTCCAGGTCTCTGCTAACACCTGGTGGTAAAGTGATAGAAGTAGACCTGATTCAGTGCTTGCCGAGGCTCCAAAGGGGGTCCAGGCTACTGAGCGGGTCATCACCGTCTTCTCCCCGGGTCCCGTGGAGACCTTGACCCTCTGCCGGCTGCAGAAAGCTCTGCTTGGTCACCCGGTGCTTCCCCTTACCTCCTCCGTCCATGGAGAAGGCCTCGGGTGTCATAGAGGCCAGAAGCTCCAGAGAAGAGGGAGCTGGCACGGAGGAAGCAGGAGGCGGGCTGATGCTGGGCGCAGCCTCTGAGGCTATCTGGTGGTTGGGTTGTGTTAGAGTGGATGGGGAGAGACCATCCATGCCGTTGGGTGGTGGAGGAGAGTGGGTGGGGGAAGTGAGTGGTGGGCTGAAGGAGGAAGGGGGCTGAAAATCTGTGGGAGGACAAGAATCCTGGAACATCTCTATGTCACTCATTGAGTCAAGGCTTGGTAAGTTAGTTCCGATCTGCTCCTCTGGGAAATAGGAGGTGCCGGCTTCCATGGCTGGGTCTGTAGAGCTGGACGGGCGGATGCTAAGCTTGGCGATGGTGGCTTGAATGGAGCTGATGGGCATGTCGCCGCCGAGGACGATGTCTTGCTGGGACTCCTGTCGAGAGTAAGGCTGTACAGAGACGGACGAGACAAATGTCAAAATACAAGTAATCAAAGATGCAGGGTCCGTCTACTGCTGCGACTGTTCTACTGATAATGAGTGAGGTACCTCTTCTGACCAAAACTCGTAGAATTCCTTTGGAAGAATCAGCGGTGCACAATATGAGCAGATACATCATTAAAGTCAGATGGAATTAGCTAGACAGAGAGGAGCTGTGAAGGAATGGGACTCAAAGACTAAGAATTTCTTTTCAGGAAGTCGTCGAAATCACAAGTGAGGTCTGTAAATTTGAATAGAAAGAGAGGCTACAACTTTTCTTTAGGATACTGAGGGTGGGGGGGGGGGTTCTCAAGCTACATGTTCTGGCTCATTTCTACACTACAGACTAAATGGTGATAACGATTAGTGAATTCAAAAGCCAGATGACATAAGTTTTATATAATGAGCGTGGAACCTTTGTGGCTGCAGCGTTGGTGTTCTTGCTGTACGAGGCAGTCGTGATGCCATGGCGCTGAAGAACCTGCTCAGTGTGCTTCAACACGGCCTCGTAGCAGAACTTCAGATGAAGCTGCAAAAAAAAAAAAAGTTATGTTTTTACAGGTTTTAAATCTGCAGTATGAACGTTTTCACTGTGACCAATGTACCTGTATTAAGTACCTGTAATCAAGTTTTTACATCTTTACTTCTTATGACCTAAATAAAACACGTGTAAATCAATATTTGTGTAAACTGACCTTCTCTTGTAGCATGTTTTTCCTCTGTTGTCTCATCTTCTTCACCAGAAGTGGAAGGTCTGGGATTCCATTTCCTGCCTCCAGCTCCTGCAGGGCTGCATACAGCAGACAGAAGGCACCGGTGCGTCCAACACCCGAGCTGAAACGGAGGGTGTGCAAGATGATGAGGAATGCTGACACGTGGCGTTACATTTCACTCAAAAATACTTTGGTATAAAGATGAGTACATGCTCTGCTCAATGACTAGAAGGTGAGCAAGTCCTTAGGATGCAAATTAAACCCAAATCATCAGCACACCACTCTGTGCTTGACAGTATGTGTGAGGTGTTATGCCATCTTTGGTTTGCTGTACATTATGACTTGTGTATTCAAAAACCATCGCTCCAAAAGTCTTGTGATTTGTTCAGATGCAACTTTGCAAAGCTAAGCCATGAAGTTACTTTCTCCTGCAACCCTTCCAAACAAGACATACTGGCTCAGTCTTTGTCTAATTGTACCGTCACGACTTTTAATATTTAACTAAGGCCTGTAGAGTCTGAAATGTACAAAGCTCTTGAGTTTTTGATCCAAATTTCTCTCAGCATTGCACAGCCTGACCATTGGCTTTTCAGATTTTTTTTCTCACTGTAAAATAATCGACTTGTTTGGAAATGGCCTTATAACCTTTCCTAGATTTATGGGATGCAACTGCTGCTTTTCTGAAATAATTTTCAATGTAATTCCTCCTAGACTTTTGAACACACACTTGAATACTCAACACCAACAAACTGTCAAGAGCTTCAGCTTCAATAGAAGTGGCTCACACTAGACTAGATGATAACCAGTTGCAATCAAGTTAATTCAATAGCAGTACATGGCTGCTACAAAAACTCTTAATTCCTATAGGTGCAGGTTTTTGTTAAATAATTAATGATAGAATGTAAAATGTCACATGCTGTACAACTGAGGTTATATTAATGTACTTTTCAGACCTTGTAAGGACCAAATCCTTGTTATGTCTTTAAATGTGAAACTTAAGAACTTACAGATGGGGAGTATCCTTGTTGACATGACTGTACCTATAAAGTGATGGATTTACAGAAACGCACTCACCTGCAGTGCACCACAACAGGTGTGTGTAAGGGCCTTTGGTGGAGGTAGTGTCCATGAACCTCCTGGATGAATCGCAGCAGGTTGCTCTTGCTGTCAGGAAGACCCCTAATGACAGATGAGAAAATTATGACCCCTCCACAGTGAAGCACATTAAAAACTGGATTTATTTTCTGCAAATGTTTAACCATTTAAAGCCTGACCCAAGAAATAATGGGCACTAAAATCTTTATTTGTCCTTTTAACAAAATGTGAAAAATAAATAATTACTTTGCATAACATGTGCCATTCATTGCAGTGATGTCAGAATTACTGTAGTGCAAAATGTATCCACCAGGGGGCAGAAGACAAGCATCGGATTGTATACAAAGAGGTTTTGAGCAAGGTTTTTACCAATAAATAATGCAATAGATCTCAGAAACCGTATGCGTATAAAATATGATACATGTGGTGTTAAAAGATTGAACATTATTTTTTTCTTCTTTGATGTAAGAAGGGACAACTTACAGCTCTGGCCAAGAAGTGAACTGGAGATGGACAACAGTACGCTTCAGACTTTGGTCGCGGTACTGCAGACTGATCATCCGTTCTACATGTGTCGGTGTTGTTTTCTGTGTGGTTAGGCTGAGTGTGATTGGTCCCTGAGAGAGCTGCTGGCCGCGCTCCGTTGGGAAGTAGCGCAGAACTTTTCCCTGGAAAACATTGAGGATAGATTTTTTTTTTAAAGAAACCAACAACAAAACTAAGATTACCACATTTACGCTTTTGAATAGATCTTTGTACCTTTTCGAGCTCCTGCTCCGATACAAGCATGACTATGAGTGACACCTTCTGCTCGAACACCATGAGCCAGAAGTCTGCTGCTGTGCCGCTGAGCGGAGCCTGTGTGGCAATAAGGCGTGGGCAATATGGCGACAAGTCCTCCACATAGCTGGCGTTGATGTAGTCATCTTTGCCTGACTGCAGCACAACACGGTTGAAATCATAGGGCATGACGTCCTGGTGCCGGTTTTTCATGGTGTAGCAGCGGGCGATAGCGATGGAGAGCTGACGGGCGTCTTTCTCTTGCTGGTCCTGCAGCTCCTTCCAGCGGGCATCCAGCACTGAAAGACCCCCCTCAATCTCTGTGGGGTGCTCCAGGGAATCTACTTGAGCCCTGTAACGTTCCAACTCGCCATGAAGATGCGCAACCCGCTCTGGGGCTTGGTATGGGTCACCCTGTATCAGAAGAACTCCCTGGGTGCTCTTCTTTCGACGCTCCCCATCCTGTGGGTCGGCCTTGGTTGGCTGGAGGACATTAGTGGGAGTCTTGGTGCCTCCGGGCTGGCTCTCTGGGCTTGAAGAGAGGAGGTCGTCTGTGCTTGAGTTTTGCCGCTGAAATAGACATGTAGAAGGAGAAACAGAAGAGGGAGAGGGAAGAGAGGGTGGCGCTGTGCATCCAGGAGTCGGGGTTGGTGTGGGTCTTTGTTGGTTCAGACCCAGGGAGGCAGGACCTGGAGAGGGAGACGGTGATGGGGAAGGTGAAGGAGAAGGTGGGATGGCATTGGGTGGTTGCGCTGCCGGGGGGCCTCCTGGAGGGGGCTGAATCATGTGCTGAGTAGGTGGGGCATGTGTGCCTATAACAGCGGGTTGTTGTGGGGCACCTGGAGGTAAACTAGGCCCCGGGGCTGAAGGATACATGGGAGAAGGTTGTGAAGGGGCCATAGGAATAGGAGTGTGAGGCTGTTGGGGGGCTGCAGGCTGAGGAGCCAGGGGCTGCTGGGGCATCACTGGAGCACCCCCAGGATAGCATACCCCACCAGAATGTGCAGGGTGAGACTGGGACTGGCTGGGCATCTGCATGGGCTGCTGGGGCATGTTTGGTATTGGAGGCTGTCCAGGCAGAGGGTGATGCTGTGGGGGTAATGTACTCGGGGGCATTTGGGGCATAGGTCCTCTCGGCAGGTGAACCTGATGACCAGGGGCAATGTGGGCTTGTGAGGGGGGAGGCATGTGAGGGCGCATGGTAGGATGAATGGGCTGGCTAGAGGGAGGAATGTAGTTCTGCGAGATCTGAGGCATTGTCTGACTTGTGGGGGGCATCTGCGCTCTGGGACCACCCGGCATCTGCATCTGTGGGTGTTGCAGAATCTGCGGGGCATTTGGTGGAATTGAGATTTGCTGCTGTTGTGGCAACATCTGTTGGTGTGGGGCGAGTCCAGGGGGTATCTGTTGGTTGTGATGGGGCAGATATGGCTGAGGTACAGAAGGTGCTGGCTGAGAAGCTACGGGTGTTGGCAGGTGTGCTGTGTGAGGCGGCATCTGAACCTGAGGTGGCCTTGGCATGGAGCCTGGCATCAACTGAGGGTGCTGTTGGGGTATATAACCCTGAGTAGTCTGATAGCCTTGGGGCATCGGATGCTGGGGCTGAAAGCCATTTTGCTGATGGGGTTGTAGGTGACCTGGAAATGTCTGCTGGTAAACAGAAGGAACACCAGGCTGAGGGGGCATATATCCATGAGGATAGACTTGAGAGGGATGAGGGCCAGGGATACTTCTTGGACCAGGCTGGTACCCCTGAGGGAGTTGTTGACCAATGGGCTGGGGGTACTGTTGTGGATGTTTCTGCTGCTGCAAATGGGATGCAGGTGTATGGCCAGGGCCTTGAACTGGTACCCCTGGTTGGGGCACAAACTGGGGGTATGGTCCTATCTGTGGAACTGTGTAGCCAGTTGAGGCTGCAGGTGGGACAGTGTGGTGTGGTGTAGGGGTGTAGCTGGGGATAGGGGCCTGGATGCTGTCCACAGTGGTGGTTGATGGTCGGACTGGCGTAGGACCCACAGGGCCTGGCTGGGGAGCTTGAGGATGAGGTGGCCGATAACCAGATAAACCTGGTTGGGTTGGCATTTGTGGAGGCCGCTGTGAAGTCATCTGAGGGAGGGGCACATGTGGCAGGGGTCCCCGTGTTGCTAGGGCCCCTGAAGTGGGAAACTGAGCAATCCGTGCCAAAAGCTCTGGAGGTGGCAGGTTGGCAGGGAAGTGAGGAAGACCAGCAGCTGGCGCACCAGGCCAAGGCAGGGAGGAACTGCCACCCAGTTTACCACCAGGTGGAATGAAGGCTTCAGGACCTGGCTGACGACCTGCAGTGACGGGGAGGGAAGGAATATCAGGAGGAAGGCTGCGGAGGTCCTCAGGCAGGTCACCCCCCAAGGCCAAGATGGCAGCACTGAGCTGGGCGAGCTCTGGATCCTCTATGCTAGAAGAGATAGAATCAGCATCAGAAGCCCTTGGCTTCAGGGAGGGCTTAGCTGCTGTAGGCCGTGCAGGAGGCTTCTTCTGGACCTCTCTGTTGAGAAGCAGAAAATGAAAAGGATGCATTATGAAAAATTGTAGAGAAAATGTAAATATATCCTATAATGTAATTTCTTTTCAATAAAGATATTGGATTATTGGTCTCTTTCTGTTTGGAGGCTGAACTTAGAAGTTAGAAAACTGCTTATATATATTTTAAATTACTGTTTGTCCTGGACAAAAAGTCTGGACAGAGTTCACAATGGATGACGGATTTAACGCAAACTAAATATGACCTTGACAACGATATATAGCTTAAGGTAGCAACATGTAATAAAACTTTTGAAATTGAAACATTACAGACTGATCCTTACCTTTCCAGGATTGGCTTCCTCTCCTCTGCCCTGATCTGGCACAAGGTCTTTGCTTTCTCCAGCAGACGTGATGCTTTAGCTTCCAGATCGTCATAGAACTCTTTCCCTTCCTGTGATTTCTTCATCAGGTCCTCATAGGCTTCGTATGAGCCTACCAGTCCCTGAACTGTGATGTTCCACTGTTGCTCAGTCTGGGTCAGGCCCTTACGAACAGAGGCGTACTGAACGTTTGCCTCCGTCAGAGCCTTTAGGATGTTTTCCTGTGCTGCAATGTTCTGGTCAATGTAGACCTTCACCTGTTCATACTTCTTTAGTTGCTCCTCAAATATCCGCTGGAAGAAATATGTTCAATTTAAGGCCTTACATATAAAGCAAATAAATTTCTCTCAACAATAAACACTTAAAATAATTGTAGATGTCATCCTTTGGTACTTTTTCAAACGATAATGTCCCTGTGTACCTAATGCCCCTTTCACACTAGCACCTAGTCAGCCCAGCCTTCATTCAGCCGACTCCACACTACCCTGGTTTCGTCTGTTCCCATTACAGTCGCGGTCGTCCTTAGTGTGGGCGGGGTCTTGATAGCGCGGCTCCATGAAGTCATTTGTTTGCGACACACGCGCACACCGCCAGCTAGCAAAGGAACGTCCTCACTTCTATATTTGACCACGGTGTTGGTTTTCAAGATTCTATCGCTTCTTTCTCTGTTTCTCCTGCTGCTAATGTTTTCTCTGGTCTCAGCTTTGGGTTTTGTTTTTGGCGCGGTCTGGAGTCGCACTAATGAGTCATCCCATGAAGTCAGATTCTGGCCAATAGCGGCCTGCCATCTGCACACGTCACCATTTTCGGCCCCACTCAGCCCCTTCAGAACCTCGATGGAGTAGGCGCTAAAAGAGTATCGACTCGCCCCGGGAAAATGGTAATGGGAACTCAAACAAACCGGGCGGTGTGGTGCTGGGCCGGGCTGAGTAGGTGCTAGTGTGAAAGGGTTATTAGAATGAATGTGTTGCATGTACCTTCATGTCTGTTCTTTCTGTGGTGACAAGCGTGGAGGTAATGTCGTCCTGCTGGATGAGGTCACGTAGTTGTTTTTCCAAAGAGCCTCTCTGTTCCCTCATCTCCTGAACCTTTCCCAGGATTCGCTTCATGCACTGAAGACCTGCCACTTCCTCTGCAAACACACGTGCACAATTAGCTTCATTCAAAAGGAAAATCCATAAAATTGCTCTCAGTCTGAGGCATTTAGTTGACATCAGGATCACAACTACTAATATTAGCTACATATCAGATTGGATATTTCACAACACAATGTGGCAGGCAGTGGTTTCCAAAGAGGGACCCAATTCCTGCATTTCAGTTGAACACCATTAGTTGCTGAAAAAAAAATTGCATTGAACATTTTAAAATTAACATGTGACTTTTTTCTTTAGGTTTTAGAGATGTGGTCTGAAAAAACCAATTAGGTATACCATACCAGATTTTTTTTCACTATTTTCAGACATTTCTTAAAGTAAAAACAAATTATTTGATTGTCGACAAAATCAACTGATTTAATAATAAAAGTTTTGCCCGACACCAAGTTCTACTATTCTTGATTGTCAGTTCTTGTTTTAATTCACAGACTTACATAAAACCATAAAACACCAATTTATTAGTGGATGCAACTCATTACCATCAAACTTGGCCTCACCTTCACTCAGCTGGGGCCGTGGCAAGGCATCCCTCAGACTTTCCAGTGGCCCCCCAAGCAGGCGCAGGTTGCTGATGTGGAGGTTCATGGCCCTGTGGAGCTCCGTGTTGGTGAAACTGGCCTTCTCATGGGCCTCCATGTACTTCTCCAGGTCCCTGCGAATCTCAGCCAGAGCTTGGCTCTGGGCTATCGGGTGCACTTCGCCTGCAGCAGGGCTGACAACCTCCTGGAGGGCTCGCTCACCAGCTTCATCTGCCTCTAGGACGTCTCTGATCTCCTTTAGTGAAGACTCCACATCAGTAAAGACGCCTGAGAGCACTGCACATGCAAGGACGTGAAATCGATTTAGTAAAAAGATGAAGAAGAGAAAAAAAAAAAGCAGACATTTTCTTCATCTAGATAAAGTTGTTTTAATTTGTGCATATCCGCGCAAACTGATAGAGAAAACACAAGAGATACTAAACGGATAAATTCTTCTCGAGATCCATGACAGATTTTAATAAAGTTTATTTTCTAATCTCACAAATGCATTAATCCCTTATTACAGTTAAAAGTACATTTATTATCAAGTTATTATATTTCCTGTAATGGCAAAAGAACCAATAAAACTGGCTTATTAAATGAACCACATATCTTTATATAAAGTGAAAAGTGAGCTTGCTGACATGGTTCAACTTCAGTCGTCGCAGCTGAGAGAAAAAATTACAACCACTGAGGTTTGAGGTTTTAATAAAACAGTCGCTGTATCAGGTGTGTAAGTATTTTGGCTGTTTCTACCAACCCTGCATGGACTGAATGAGGCTCTTGACGGTGTCTGGCCGGACGCTGAGAGCAGCACACTTCTCCATCAGGACCGGAGGGATGTGGCTGTACATGTCCAAGTTGTCGACAGATTCCGGCTCCAGTCCCAGAGAGTCCATGAATTGCCTGCAGGAGGAAGCAAAACCAGCCACATGATACAGGAAGAAAATCTTGACAGCAATACATCTATTCTCAATAGATCCCCATATACTGTAATTCACATTTTTATAGTCCAAAGATCCTCTGTCCTCAGTTCAGAGGTAAATAATTGACCATTTGTAGAGATCAAGCTATGCTTAAGCCCCTTAAAGATTCATCAGGGGGAAAAATATACATTACAAGGGTGGCTAAACAAGAACTTGTAATATAATTATGGTAAAGCTGTCCTCTTTATGAACACCACCAAGGCACACATTCATGAACTCACTCCAAGGTTTCATTCTTGCCGTCAATCTTGGCCATGACGTCCCTCAGCAGTTTGGCTTTCTCCTCGCTGGAATAATAACAGACGATCATTAAACTTTCTCAATTCAGAAAAAACCTCTTGTTTCTCTTGTGAACTGATCATCCACTGATAGAGCCCACCTGTACAGAGAAGAGGCTTCATGTGCAGCCATGGGCACCAGTTTGGCAAACAGGTCTGGTCCAGTGACACTGGGATCAGTGGGATTGACTGGCAAGGCTTTAACTAGGGGAGCACCTGGAGAGAACAAAGAGGTTTCATTTTCTGGATTAAACACCACAATTCAAAGCTTAATAGAAAATCACTCAGTAGAATCACTTGGCATCACAATTGTAATAATTGATCGTTTGTAATTTACGACAGCAAACGTTCAAACTCAGTGGCTTCATTTGCTACGATTTAAATATTTGCTGGTTTCTTTCATTTTCCGGTGAATCTTACTGACTACCTTTGAAGTGTGGATGTGAACACAAACACTCTCAATAACACAAAACTGTGTAGACTATGCAGCTGTCATGGGCGGCTGTAGCTCGGGTGGATTGAGGTCGGCGGTTCGATTCCCCTGACTACAAGTCGAAGCGTCCTTGGGCAAGACACTGAACGCTACGTTGCCTCCCGATGTGCCTATTGGGTATATGAATGCTTAGAAGCACCAAGTATGTTCCAATATAGGTGCTGTATGGGTGAATGAACATGCAGCGTCAAAATGCTTTGAGTGGTCACATGACTAGAAAAGCGCTATACACGTACAGTCCATTTACGCCGAGTCACAAAATTTTAAACAAGAAGGAGAAACCAAGTTAGAAACAGCACAACACCCAGCATGCTATTCTAACCAGTGTGCATGCGTTCATTGGATGAAACTCACTGATATGCAAAACCAGATTTGCATAGAAAGTAAACCCAGTGAATAGAGGGACACATAACGCTTCCAGTTACCTTTTACTGAGGCTAAAGTCTCCAGAGAGGGAACCGTCTCGTGATAAATGAAGTCGTTGTCCTTTTTGGCAGAATTAAACCTGCAGATGCAAAGAAAACATCCTCATTTGCATGCCTTTGTTTTATCAAAACTAAAAACCCAGTGACAGAGAAGAAAAAAAAACATAAAAATTCTGCTTTTGTAAGATTCAATTCTCACTTTCCACCAATTACATCCATGGTGAATCTCAAAGCTTCTTGCACACTGTCAGGCTGACCCTGGTTGGATCAAGATTAAAAAACAGATTAGTTTGCAAGAACAGGGGGAGAAATCACTTTAAGGCAGGTTATACAGACATGAGAAGGAAAAACATTTTACCTTAGCTAGCTTGATGGCTTCAGTGAGTTTGTCCAAAGAGCTCTGCAGGTAAGCCAACTGTGGGAGACAGAATCATTGTCAATGAGCTGTTAAAGAATTAACTATGTCTTAGAAAAGCTGAACCTAATAAACTAAATAAACTGGTTTCCTCCAGTCAGAGTTTTGTGTCTTAACTAGTACATAAAGTAAAATCAATGTGGCAGTTGATGGAGAGACAAAAATAAATAAATATTGCACTAATTAATGTGATCAAAGGGTCCGCACTGACAGCTGATGGATAATTTCTCTTACCCGTTCTCCGTATTTTTGCTGCTCTTCTGCCTGTTTCCCCATATGAAGCTGAAAAGAGACAAATAAGACTGAAACAAAGGTCTACTATGTCCGTGTGTGGAGATAATACATAATACTTACAATTACAAATGCTAACACACACAAGTCTTTCCATAAACACTCACATGTGCGATTGAAGCAAAGTAGTAGATTTTCATCTGAACCAGTTTCTTCCAGTCTTTCTGGATCTTTCCCAGCATGGAAGCCGTCTCAGAGTTCTCCAGAGCCCTGCAAGCTTCTTTATAGTAGTCCACGACCTACAGCATAACAACCACACATATTAACTTCTTAAAAAAAAAAAACTAAAAAAAACTGAATTTCAGCTATAATATCAATAAATATGAAGAATATGTAAAAGTGAAAAGTAAACCTGAGCACTGATGCGTGCAACCAGAAAACTCTTCCTGTTGTCCAGCATGGACTTCTCCAGAAGACACTCCTGAGCCTGGCCCTGGGAGACAGATGCTGCTTAACATCACGTTCTAGCGTGGATTTATGTATGTGTGTGTATGTATGTGTGTAACCTACAAGCATAAGGTTGATGTTGAGGTTAAGAATCTGGTGGCTCATGTCCACGCTGAAGTTGTGGCTGAAATGGTCTCTCAGGTAAGAGAAAGCTCCTGCTGAACACTGGAAGTGTGTGCACGACACCTTCATCCCCTAGAAACAAGAGCACTGTCAGTTGAAATGTGTGTGGGAACATTTAATCTGTTTTTCTGTTACGGACGTGCGTATCGTACCTCCTCGGAAACCCTGTTATCCATGGCTCCCAACATGGAGTGCAGGGCCCCTGCAGAGAATCCACAGATAGATTTGGAGAAGGTTGAAGGTCTTGCTACAGGCTGAGTCTGATCTGTATTTCTCTGCAGTTTTCATAACAGGAAGTACATATTCTGTTTTGTTTTCATGCCATCTCTTGGCATTTTTTGCAATACGATAAGCACAGAAAACAATAGATCAATGGAGGGATGAATTTTCGTCTTTGAGATAAATTGCATTTTACGACAAACCTAAACCTTAGAATGGCTGTATTGCACAAACATTACACACTAAAATCAATAGTGATTACTTTAACTGCTTCTTTATGTTATGATGAAGCAAACTGGGGAGCACAGAATAAGTTCAACGCTTCAATTTCCCAACAAAATAAACCAAATGCATGTACTGAAAAGTTCATTCAGGTAAATGCATCTTAAGTCAAATGTTTGCCACAAAAATGCTCAAATGTGAGCACAAAGGTTAGTTCACATATAGAAAACCCGAACTCTTCAATAGAAGCCTGCATCTGAAATGCTTGCTCATGTTAGGAAATGTAAAGTCCTGTTAATTTTTTAGGATTTCAACAAAAGTGGGTTTACTCACCAAGATTGTAGAGAATGCATGCCTGCTCATAGCTGATGTCATCGTGGGTGACCGTTTTTCCAGAGAAAATTTCTGTCCTGAACAAGATGTAAAGGTGTTTTAGCAAAAACATAAATAAAGAGTCAGTTGTGTGAACAGTGTCACTCATTTATCAGAAAGTAATGCTTACATACACATGAACTAATATCTACTTTTCCAAACTTCTGTGATGATGCACTAAAAAGAAATGAATTCATTCACATTTGAGCAGGACAGCATGAACGAAACGTTTTTAAAAATGTCTAACAAAAGATTAATATAATAGAATATATGTGCTGTGACACCAACAGCAGCATCCAATCTGCTGCTAAGTACTATAAATGATACTTCACAAACAAAGCATCAAAAGAAAATCATTAGAACCTCATTAGATATTTATCCATTATGCATAAGGTTTGCATTATTTTCTCTAATGGCGTACAATCACATTTAGGACAGTGACTAATGCAATCCAGAACAAACTGCCATAATGAACTCATTTAAGCTTCAGATTTCTGTGTGAATGCTTTTGCATCCATGTGTTTGTGTGCATTACTACCATGAGATGGGCACTGCAGCTTCCTGGCCTGTTCCCATGGGTACTCGGCTCTGGACATAATGCAGCTGGCCGAAGTATTTCCTTAGGGTGCTGCATCCTTCGAAATCCCTCGTCACATTCACCGCGCTCTGTAAACAGACACAATGGGTGTGTTTAATCAGCTGTTCTGTGCCTCCTTCTACACAGCAATACGTACCAGTTACGCATCGTGCATCACCCAGTTTTAGTCGGGAATGTTTGGAATTTATCATCTCCTTGATGACACGAGACACGACCAATTTTATGCTTAACTAGCACAGGCGAGGGCACAATTGACCCTCACATCTCTGCCATAGTACTGTTGTCCACTTCACCTCGCTGGGAGAATTTAAAAACACACATATTTTTGTCTGATTTTCAGGTGACTGAAGCGATAAACTGTCCGACATGCGCTCTGTTTGCACAGATATCGGATTATTACATGTAAAAGTGTTTTATGAAATTGTTATCTGAGAATGTCTTTGATATTCAAGAAAACCTGGTGACATAAATATCTGTAAATTAATCAATATCGAATAAAATTTTATCGAATCAGACTGTTAGAAAATTAGTGGTGATACACAGCCCTAGTAATAAGGTCCAATTTCCTAGTCACCTCCACTGGCTTCCCACCTGTCAACACATCCAGTTTAAAGTCCTCCTCCGCACTTTCAAAGCCCTCCATACAGGCCTCCTCCTACCTTACAGAACTCCTCAACCCCTATTATCTATCCCAAAACCTCCCGTCCTCAGACTCCAACTTCCTTCATCCTCTTATCAGGACCAAGCACAGAACCTGAGGAGACAAACCCTTCTCCATAACAGCCCCCTCTCTCTGGAACTCTCTGCCACTTCCAATCAGAAACTCCACAGAACTATCCACATTCAAATCACTACTCAAAACTCATCTTTTTAAAAGTGATTTTTATGTTTAATACATGTTATATGGATGTTGTTGTTCACGCTTCTCTAATGTGAACAATTTAGTTTTTTTTTTTAACTATCTGCATGTAAAGAATCTGAGGATCTTGTAAAGCCCTCTATAAATAAAATGTATTATTACCTTTTTTTTTTTTCTTCAGAGGCAGCTCTACACTTCCGAAAGATGTTACCATGGACACCAACCATGGGCATCCAAACAATCAGACTTGAACCGAAAGTAGTGACATTTATTCTCTGACGTTCATTTCAATAATTTGTGTAAAACCGGTGCTTTATGGCAAGTATCTCTCTCCATAAGCAATGACAGACTGTTTTTAATGGAAATACAACTCAGTTTAAGAGCTTACTCTCAGTTAATATTAGACAGTCTGTAGTTTGTGTGCGGTCATTCATTTCACATTTTTACAACATAACCATCACGCTATAATGTGTTTCCCCTTGGCTGCAGCTCTACATTTCCATTCGCTCGTGATTAACACTATACTGAAGAATTAGTTTATTGAAAGGCATTTCATCCAAACAAATATTTAATGATAATACTACATATCAAATGTTTCCTCAGTAATATGCAGTTCTACTTTAGATTATTATGTTCAAATTTGAACACCATCCACAAGGTGTGATGTGTCCTGAATTACTTCTGCAGCATAACAATAAGCCGAAATGTACAACTACAGCCGTGGGTAACTACCAGTGCAACAGAAAGTCCTGTAACAGATGACACAGTCCCCACAAAGCTATAAGCACATCCTCAGGTATACACCTAAAACACAGGTGTCAAAGCCTGGTCCTCGAGGGCCGCTGTCCTGCAGGATTTCAATGTTTCCTTCTTCAACACAC
>JAOXYM010000006.1:4890669-4912053 GCA_028567055.1 Leptatherina wallacei
CTCTCGCTGGAGCGATTTGCAGCTGAGTGTGAAGCGGTCGGGATGAGAATCAGCACCTCCAAATCCTAGACCGTGGTCCTCAGCTGGAAAAAGGTGGAGTGTCTCCTCCGGGTCGGGAATGAGGTCCTGCCCCAAGTGGAGGAGTTGAAGTATCTCGGGGTCTTGTTCAGGAGTGAGGGAAGGATGGAGCGAGAGATCAATAGGCACATCGGTGCAGCGTCCGTAGTGATGCAGACTCTGCATCTGTCCGTCGTGGTGAAGAAGGAGCTGAGCCAAGAGGCGAAGTTCTCAATTTACCGGTCGATCTACGTTCCTACCCTCACCTTTGGTCCCGAGCTCTGGGTAGTGACCGAAAGAACGAGATCGCGAATACAAGCGGCCGAAACGAGTTTCTTCCGCAGGGTGGCCGGACTCTCCCTTACCCTGTGTTCACACCAGGGGCAAGTAAAATTATTCGCCTGTTTAAATTACATGTTAAGTCAAAGTACAGACGTGAATAGATGCTCGTTTGCTTGGGGCGTCTCATTTGTGGCGAATCTGCCCAATTCGAGCATCTTATTCGCACGAATGAAGCGTCTTATTTGCTAGAATCAAGCGTTTTATTTGTCAGAATCAAGCGTTTCCCGCCTGTTTGCTCAAAATGGAAAAATTTAACTCTAGTGTATTTAACGTACGAACAATACGAACCCATCATTCAAAATGGAGGAAAAATGAATAGTGGCCGTGTGTGGATATCCACTACATAAATGAAAGTTGTTAAATGAAAGTTTTGTTAACTTATGCCTCTGTCCTCTGCCCATCTTGAGCCTGGTTCTGCTGGAGGTTTTCTTTTCTATGAGAATAGTTTTTTCCTTTTTCCTCTCCACTGTCGCCCATGCTCAGATTGGGGGATTGAATCGAAGACAAGATTCAATACAATCCGTTAGTGTCTTTGGGCACCAAGCTACTTCTGGGCTCTGTAGCTCTGGACTTCTGTAGCTCAGGTTGGAAGAGTAGTCGCCTACCAACCAGAACGTTGGCTGTTCTATTCCCCTAACCACATGTCATAGTGTCCTTGGACAAGACACTGAACCCCACTTTGCCTACCGATGTGCCTATCGGGGGTATGAATGTATAGAAAAGCACCAAATATATCAATATAAGCTCAATGAATGTGTGCTTGAATGGGTGAAGCGCTTTGAGTGGTCATGTGACTAGAAAAGCTCTATACAAGTACAGTCCATTTACCATTTACTTCCTATAAATTGGCTTACCAAATTCAATCAAAGAAAAGTGGAAATAAATTTAAATATGTAATTAAATATTTCAATGCTATATTTCATGGTTGTTTCTGAAATCGTTTGTCTATTCTTCATCTTTCTACTGTTATATCATGAGTCCTCTGCCACTCACCTGATAGAAGTTTGAATAAATGCCACAAAACAAAATGTTGTCTTATGCAGAAAAGCTCAGTTTACAATATTTTTTTTTCTACACTAATATAAAAGACTCGGGGCCCCTTGGTTTAATTCCCAGCTACGTGCATTGAAACAGACATCAAGGCGATTGGAAAGGAAATGGCGTTCATCTGGTCTAGAAGAGTCTCACTTAGTCTGGAAAGTTTAATCGTATTTAAGGAAGCCCTACGTAAGGCTAGAACAGATTATTATTCATCATTGATAGAGGAGAAAATAGTTTCAGACAGTGTGACAGAAGGGCTGAAGGGCTAAAGTAAATGTTAACTTCTTTATTCTGAGTTGGGGAAATAAGGTTGAACTTGGGACAATTTTTTAGGGAAACTGAAGAAAATTTGTAGGTTTTTCAGAAAGATGTCTTCCAATATCATTCTTTCTCAATGTGATACAAAGGTATTTAATCATCAAGTTTCTGTTTAATGGCAGAAATAATTATAAATGGCAAAAATACAATATTTTTGCACACACAATATATTTATTTGCCACACAATCCATGAACTAGAATATAGGGCTGGAATGATTTTTAACCTGCAGACTATGAACTATACTGTTGGAAAATTTAGAAAAGATCATCAGCAAACGTCATTATAATAATTTCATTATCATTTCTATAAAAACATCTATTAACAGAATGTTGGTCATATCGTTCCTTTTGCAACATTTACCCTCATGTGACTTTACCTAACTACAAAACAACTGTTAACAGTGTTAAAATTAAATCAATTTCAGGTAATAACATGACCGTAAATAGTGTTGTATTTTAAAATACACAAAAGCCACATGATTGAGTGGATTTATGCCACATTCACATGATGTCTGCATTTTAAAACAAGTGGGAAAATGGAAACTCTCAGCATTTTTGACAGCGACATCCAGCTCATTTAGATTTATGAGTTCAAGATGAGCTATTAATAAAGCGATACGCATATGTCACTACTTTTTCTAAGTAAAGCTGACTGTGTGAATGAAAGTGATAATAATTTAGATTTCTATTACCTTGGAGTGTCAGCTGTGGTTGATTAGCTGTCATGCTAGCAGCAGTACAAGACGCAGACCTGCAAACTTCCAAGTCTGTGACAAACTCCTACATCATCTGCTACGCCTGAACTAATGACAGAATTTTTTTTCACTGCAGTTTGTGTTCATGGATAATCTGATAAGGTGTGAGCACAGCATTAGAGCAGGTTTAAGAGATGTAGAGGGTGGCTGATGTTATGAATATGAAGTGAAAAAATAAATTACAGCACAAAATTTATAAGGGGTTTGGAGTGTAATTCACCAAAACTTTGCTAACAGAAGGAGCGTGTTCAGAGCATTTGTACTGGCTAGGGCCCCTACACAAACAAACACTCAACTGTATTTAACAGCACAGCTACAGTGCAGAAAAAAAAAAAACACTTTCACATATGTCCTTATGCATCCTGCTGAAGCATTACTCCAGTGGTTTAAGGGGAAGTTTTTAAATGTGTTTGAATGGCCTGGTCAAAGGCCAGACCTCGGTCCAGCTGAGAATCTGTGGTGTGACTTAAAGAGTTGCTGTACACCAGCAGAAAATAATCCAGCTGGACGGAGCTGGAGCAATTTAGTCAGGAATGGGCATACATCCCAGGAGCTTGATGTGCTAAACTTGTCGACATACCCAAAGAGATTAGCAGGAAAGTACATATTTTGTAGGGGAAAATAAAGAAAGCAAATAGTTTCTCAAAGTACTGTATCAGACAGAATGCACTGATAAAATCCAGAGAGTGGCAGTGCACTTATCTTACTCCCAAACAGGGCTGAGTGAGGGGGTGGAGGACTTGTGGCTCTTTGGCTTTATATCTCCTTCCTGACAGCAAGAGACAGGCTGCGACCTGAGGGATGTACTACATGGGGCTGCACAGAGGTGTAGTGGCGGTTAGCATAGCCGCCTCACAGCGATGGTTCCTGGATCGAACATCAGCTGTGGAGTTTGCATGTTCTCCCCACGCATGCAACACCCGATTCAAATCAAATGGATTTCCAACAATTTCTTGCCAAGTGGCTCAGGTGGAAGAGCAGGTTGTCCAATGATCGGGACGTTGATGGTTCGAATCCTGCCTCCCCAGTCAACTGTTGTTGTGACCTTGGGCTTTGGAACAAAGCATCAGCTAAATTGACTGTAGATTAGAAAGTTCAGCTCAAGCAGCAGAGAAATATCTAGAATCAGAAGGACAGTAGCGTTTGCAGACTGGAGTGGATGGATGGCTTACAGGTACTTTGGTGGTAAACCCAAATGAATGATTGAGGGTGGTGATTAATTATATAGTCTTTTAACAAACAAATAATTGAAGCTAATGAAGCTGTGGGTCACCCCGGTTTTTGTCATCTGCCTAATGGCGAGGTCAGGCTCCAAACAAGTGTCCCAGCAACCTGTTACATGGAACTCATGACTACACTTTGTGTATTCTGTTGCAACTTCAGCCTGACGCAGTTTCAGTGAGACAAAATAGATTAATGGAGGTTTATATATCAGAGCAATGAAGAGTTTTTCTGATGACCTGATATCAAAGTCACTGCAATGTTTTGTCATTTTACATCTGCCTACTGTGTATACTGATAAAAAACAATATTCTAATAAATACAGGATATCAGATGAACCTCATGAGACCTTTGTTCTCACTTACTCAACATGAACACCTAAATGTTATTGCTAAATATATCATTCCCCAGAATCTAGCAGGAGGAATCAACCAGATCCCACGATGGAAAAACTGTGCCATTTGTGCCACACATTTAAGCAACACCAAAAATAAAATTGTTATGAGATAGCTCAATCTGTGAGGTTACAGTTCACCTTCAACCATACTGCACTATTTGTGTTTGTGCTAGATGTCTCTTTGATTTCTTTTCCTTTTCTTTTGTGCCACGTCCTTTTCTTACCACTGTGAGGCGTTGTGCCTCTGCCAGAGCAACAGCAACGTTAACCAGAGACCTGCTGAGGATGACGGCGCCACACCAGGAAGCTCTGCACGGCCACAGGGAGGTGGCCAAATTCCCTCTGAGGTAGAGCACAGAAATCCTCGGCTTTGGCTGGTACAACAGGGCTGATACCAGTGAGCTGATGATGCTGCCACAGGTGGATAGATGGACAGTGTCTTAGGGGGTGGGTGCAGAGACACTGATGGGGTATGAGACGGAATTTCAATCAGTTGAGAGGAGAAAACAGGAAAAGCCAAAGACTATTAAGGAGATGTGGGGTGTCAGAAAGATGGATAGAGGACATAGAGACAAGAAGGGATGACAGAAGATATAAGTGGGAACAAAGGAAATGGATGCTGAGGAGAGAATAGGTGGATGAGGAAGAGCTTAAAAGCTTATAAAAGGGAGACCAAAGGACACACAGGTGGGTAAGAAATGCAAGGAGGAGGCCAGAAAAGCTCAAACACGTCAAGTCAACTGCTGGCGTCTCAAACACACGTAATACTTTGGTGCAAGGTTATGAAACAAGATAAGAGAGCAGGACAAATGACCAACAACATTCCTGGCAGGTAAAAATGAACACGGGGCGGGGAGGTGATGGACAGATAGATGAAGTCGGGGGAAGATGGAGAGACATAGATGGATAAATGAGAGACTTGCAGGAGAGTGGGGAGGAGGAGTGGTGGTGAGATGTACAGAGATTAGGAAAGCAGAAAAAAAGAGGGGAGGGTCATGGAGTTGGAGAAATGTCAAGGCAGAGAGATGAACAAAATGGTAGACAAATGAGGAGAAAAAAGTAAAAAGAAAAGGCAAGGCAAGTTTATTTGTATAGCACATTTCATGTACAGGACAATTCAAGGTGCTTTACATACAAACATTAAAAACATTACAGCGGGGTGCAGAAAGCATGAAGAAAAATTTCAAACAAAAGTAAACAACAAAAGTGAATAAAGAAAGAAAGAAAACCTCAGTAAAAATATCACTTGTTATCGACATCACCAAAGTGGCATGACCTAAGTCGCATCGCCTAAGCGGCATCACCTAAGTGGCATGACCTAAGTTGCAAAAAGAGATTAAGATTTCAGGTTCCAACTGGTCTCCACAACCCTCCTGTGAGTTCCAAAATGTTTTTTGATGTTTTCTAAGTGCTACTAGACTCTGACTGGTGTTGCTATGGTTGCAGTGGCCATGCATCCTTTTTCTGTCAGACAGCAACATAGCAAACAGTTCTTAACACAGCACTTATTTAAACAGCATTTCACACAAAATCGTATTATAGAGCTAGTCTTTGAAAACAAAGATTTCTCTCGAATAATCAAAATAACACAAATATAGCTGAGGATGTTTTTCAAATAAGCAGATACAAGAGAGGAGAATAATAAAAGGCCCATATGCACTCCTACCAAGGCCTTGCATAACCAAGGTACATAGGAGCCTTCAGGTGATACGTAGGTGGCTCTAGTCGTCATTAGATAACTTCACTCCTTTAACAAGACTTTTCATCTAGCCAGGGACGAAATAACAGAGCTACCTTGAAAGCTTGACCCATGCATACAGAAGAGCATTCACATATATTTATAGAACATAAACACCCACAACAGCCATAAGTGTTAAATGTTCTGCTGAGTTTTCAAGGATTAATCACTAAATGCATCATTACACAGACATGTCTGAAGTTAACTTGCTGAATCACTAAACCTCAGCTGGGAAAAACTTGCAAACTTTCTTATAACGGGTGTGATTAGAAGTGATTAATGCCCAAAAATGTTAATTTCGAAAGTACACAATACAAAAGTCCAACCCTTACTTCAGACTTTTCCCCGGAGTCACACCTCCAGAGCACGGGAACTCCATATGTCCAGGAGGAACACGCGGAGGGGGTAGGGACAAATGGCAGTTGAGTTTGATAGTTATATCACCATTAAATCGTTGAGAACTGGCTGGTTAAAATGATTGGATGGTGCTTTTTCAGTCCTGTCTGTTCCACAGGTGACTGAGATATTTTATTTTTGTGTTAGAGCATTTAATTTATTGGCTGCAATCGGGGTGTGAAAGGGATTTTAAGCAATATGGTAAAATATGCTCCGGGGAAAGAAATCTCCTACCCTACCTTTAACAAAGTGATTACATGCCATTAGAAACACAGTTTTTAACATTTTTCAGTCATTGACATTTGATTTTGTTACATGCTGCACCTTTACATCTTTTAGATAAATTAGAATACATATAGGGACTTTAAAACCACCAGCCAAATATTTTGGTTCTCTGTATGAAACTCAATGGAGTGCAGATTTGGGGAAAACGTAGTTGAGGCCAACACTTCTGAACATGATCTAATGTTCCTTAAGCACTTTTCTGCAGTGTGGTAGGGGGCAGTATATTGCTGAAAAACCACTGCCATCAAGGAATGCTGCTATGTTGAAGGGGTGTAAGTGGTTTACAAAATGTTTATGTCGGTGGTAAAAATCAAAAGTAACATTCACATATTTGTCTAAAACAGCATCAGCATCATCACATTGCCCATGTTGATTTACCCTTGCTAAGTTTCCATGCCACCATGTCTCTCCCATCTCAAAAAAGAATCACCTGGGTTTCTTAGTGATCAAAATACTTGACAAATACCTTGGAAATGAGATAATCAGTGATGCTTTACCTGTTAATGATTTTAATGCTAAGTGTTTGCTGAACATGTTTTCTAGTGTATAAATGGAAGTTGTTGGTAGTCCTATCAATAACAGAGTTTCATATCGGCTTTCTATTTTATTTTATGTGTGAAATAAAAAAGCTGTAAATATGCAAATCCTAAATTAAATAAACATTTTCTTCTCCTTATTACGCCATTAGCTTCAACTATTCTTTATAATTAATAATTTATTGTTTATAAAATTTCTGAGGACTGCAAAATGTCCATTTTAATCTCTTTAAACACATTATCTTCAGTTCTAATAAGTGTAAACTAAGGATTTCAGCTCCACATTATTCATATATTAAAAAAAACAAAAGCAGCAATTCATTTGGCTAACGTGAAAATTTAAAATCGTTGTTGCTCTGTTTGATTGATTAAGGACTGCATATATAGCTCGAACATCATATTAGTTGTTTATTCATTTTCTTTTAATGTACAATTCATTTAACTGGGTTATTGTATTGGCTTTGCTTGGCTTTGTAAGAAATAAGCCCGGTGACTCACAGTTCACGTCGGAAACCAAAATAAGATTCAATTCTTAATTCTGAAAAGAAAAGAGAAAGAAACAGAGTTTTATTCAGTGCTTCATGTTTCCTGTACAAAACCTCATTTTTGTTCATCTAAAATGTGTTTGCAGTTACGTAACACAGCTGGTTGTTCTTCATGATTATTAAGAAGAGACCTCAGTGTAACAAGATTAAAAACCTTCAGGAGAGTATATGCAAAACCAAGTAATCATGAATTTAAAATCCCACCACATCTTTGATGCAGGCATGCTGGTCAGTCTCAGAGCTGCTCACCACCCACATTACAGCAAGAACACAACACACACACACACACACATCGCTAAATTAATAATGAAAATAATAATAAAAAAAGAATTAATACCTAAAGGGGTACTTTGTTCTCTATCGTATTTAATTACAGTAATATAGGATCAAAGTTAACTGACAAAAAATAGGAATCAACTCCAGATTAAAGGAAGCTGATGTTCAAATACACGGAGGAGTTTTAAAAAAACCTTCAGGGGGCCCCACTGTGTTGTCTCATTGGACATGCAGTATAATCATGTATGACAAGAAATACTTGAACTAAACACCATCACATGCATAGAAACAGCCAGATTGAACAGCATCTAAAATTTGAAGAACAACAAACGAAAGATAAGTTAAAATATTTATACCATTGGCAGGAAGTCAGAGAAAAAGGGAAAAACATTCAGAGTTTGAACATGATTCATTTTACTCAGCCATCTTTCCCTCACACCTGGGAAAGGAACAGATGGTCAAACATTTTCAGAAACAGATTTCACATGAACAAATATATCTTTCTTTGTGTGTGTGTGTGTGTGTGTGTGTATATATATATTCTATCTTTGTTTAATTCTTGTACAGCAGCACATAGTTGGACTCATTCCATGTGGCTGTTATCCAACAAAACTGTCCAAAAGTCTTCAAGCCAGTCACTGTGGCAGCTGGGCCTGTGCAGAGTGGTGGGAAAGGGAGGTCACCATAGTGATGGTTAACACCTGCAGCCAGCAGCCTTGGGCCAACAGTTCATCATCACCCGGCAGGGGCAGCAGAGTGAGTCGACAGCCTGAGGACTGCGGTGGGCTTCTCTGAATACTCAGCAGGGTCTAACTGAGAGAGAAAAATACTCTGACTTTGTAATAATAGGAGATATTTGCTTCAGTCCCTTTGAAAAGGAAAATAAAACATTTAAAAACGGCTAAAACAGTGAAAAAAACATCTGTTCGGGTTTGTTACGACTATGCTGATCCTGGAGAATCAAGTGGGAAACAAGTGCTACAATAAGTAATAGTCCTGGCGACCTCAAAATGACATTTTAATACACTCCGAGTTGACTAAAAAGACCATAAACTGTAAAGAAGAAGTGGATGTAGCTGGTTTTTGAACTGCTCTTCTGAGGCCTCATGTCTGACATTTAACTGTCGCCATCAGATAAGATGTCCAGAGTGATGCTTGAAACCTAACTGGACAAAAAACATGCCTCTTTGAGACATTGTACTTGTTTGAATATGGAACTATGTTTAAAGGAACCACCAGAAAAGGACCGAATGGCGCTAATGACACAAACATGATTTGTGAAAAACATTAATTGTCTCAGTATTTCATGAAGGAAGCTGATTCTATATATTTAGTTTTTTAATAGGAGTCTGTTGTCGCCAGAGATGTTTTATAACTGGTGCCTAGCAACCATCAGTGGGATCACACTTTGTCACATCAGCATTGACAACCAGTGACCATATCTACCTTTTAGTCTAAGAGGAAGACAAAAGATAATTAGTCCATCTTAGGGTTTAAATAGAGCATGTGGCTCTTCTAAAGTCCTATTTAACCACAAAAGAAAAAGCTAGAATTACACTTTTGTGTGTGTGCTGTGTCTTTACGACAGTATTCACACATAAACGCTACCCGCTCATGAATAGGCTGTTGTAAAATGTTTCATGCCTATAAGTGGTAAAATACTAAAGCCTTTATGTTATAGTTTCATTTCAGAGGTATCATTACACTGAACTATTAATAATTTGGGAGGTTGGAGATGCACACTGAGGCTGCAGAAGAAGCAGCTGGCACTGTGGATTTTGAAAGAGGTAATTATTTTATGACTTTCTGTTTCTGACATTAAGGCGACCTGTGATTTTATCACTCCTGGTTAAATGGGAGCTGAGAATTTTAATGGCGATAATGACTCTGGAATCAAATGCCAAAAAATCCTCTGCAGTTTACAATTTTAAAAGCCACATTCAGAGATGTAAAAATATAATAATATAAAGAAAGAGAGAGAGAGAGAGAGAGAGAGAGATGACTGCTTGGAAGGCTGCTTAACGGTGTGGCAGACGAGCTAACCAGGAAAATATTAATATTCCGATGGTTTATAGCAGTCATGCCACAATGCAAATTAACAAGTTGGATATTTATCAAAACCTCCGTGTAAGTCTGCTTCTCTGCAAGTTCATGTATTTATTGGATCGCATACATTAATTCTGTCTAAAATATTTGACCCTTTCTGTTGTTATAATTCATGCAGTACTTCTTGGAAATAATTTCTTCCTAACTCAGATGCTTTAATTTAGAGACAAAGAATTTTGTTGACTGAACTTATTGTAAATATGTTGGGTCATCTTGATGTTTTTGGGTTCAGTCCAACTAGATTTGCAAGGAAATTAATTGTTTTCTTGTGCCATTTGAACTTGAGTACGAGATACATTTACTACTTTTACATGAATAAATGATGCTGATCCATTATTTACCCTTATCCTAGATGGACTGAACCATAATTAACAGTAACAGTAACCCTAATACATGACGTTGACCCGAAGTATCATATTTAATTCATTAAACAAAATTCATTTCCACTAGAATAAAGCATTTGATTTGGGTGGAAATTATTTTCATAATTCATAATCTTTGTTTGTTTTTTTTTTAAAGTGTATGTTATGCTAAAACAACATGATTTAAAACAATTCCAACTATGACACATGGTTTTATTTGATTTAGGATAATGTAACAGACAGCCAAATGTTTTTTTTGCATGTATGACTGAAGCAAAAGGAACATAAATCGAAACATTGAGCTAGACAAATGTCCAATGAAGCATTTGGTGACATTTTTATCACTGAAGGGAAATACATTTTTCAGCGCATCAACAGGAAGCAAACTGTATCTGCCAGATTTGCATGAAAAAAATGTGACCCAGCCATGGTTATGCTCTCATTGCACATATAAATTGTGACGGGCACAATGCTATAACACTTGACAATGGATAGGCCTGAAGCTGGGAATTGTAGCAGCAATGACTCATGAGATCAGATAAATGATTATTCGGATTATTTGGTGCCTCCTCTGATGCTTGAAAACGTTGAACTTTTCGCCGAGTGCTAAGCTAACAAAGGAAGCCACGGACCCAGAACTGAATGTGATGATCATAGCTGCATTCCCCTCTCTGAACTATTTCCTTGTCAAGCTACTTTTTTCCCTCTCTTTTTTTATTCCTGCTATCTTGTCCTGTCCATAGCAACGTTTGGCGGCCATGTTGTGCCGGACAACTTGATGGATAAAGTCCCCCTTTGATAATTGAGTATTGTTCTTTGTAACTAAGTTACATGCGTATATTGGACCTGACAAAGGAAAACAAAGGAAGGGGGAGATTGAGAAAGGGAGAGGAATGAGTGAAGAGAGGAAAAAGGAGACAAAGATACAACAGATAGAAAGCAACCGCCGTCCAACCAAAACAGACAACCAGCTGCTACACCAGTAAATCTGTTCCTTTTTAGTTTTTTAGTCAATGCAATCTTTCTCTTTACATCTTCTTTTATTTTTCTCTTCAACAAAACACAGCTGCATGATCAGACGCCATTGTGCTCCTTGACAGGGACAAATATGTCAGATGGTGCTATTGACGCCCTGTCCTTTACCACTGAAAGTAGTCTGCAGGCCATGGCTGTCTTGGCTGCTAATGCTAGCAGCACCTGTTTCCTTCATGGACCTCCAGTCTAGCTGCTAAATGCTTTGTATTGAGGTGATATCAGACTTTAGGTACTTTGCTGTTGTGGAAATTTCTTGCCGCAGAGCTTAAAAAACGTTTCTGTCCACAGTTCCATGTGGACGTTTTTATTTTTTAAAGAATGTTCAGTAAATGTCCCGTTCAAAGGGCCGAGTAGTCTTACCATGTGCATCCATAGTTTCCAAATTCAAAATGAACAGAAGCAACAGCAGGAAGTCAAAGGACACCTCACACTGTGATTAATTCCTTATTATTCTTACAAGTAATTTTTTCAGTCATTAATTCATAGAAATAAATGTGTTATACTATCAATTTTTTTTGTTTTTGTTTTGGTGTATTCAGCAAATGAATATTTACAATAGAGTTTTGGGTCGTTTTGCAGACAGCACGGTGGTGATGAGACTGCGTCTCCAGATGAAGAGATTTGTTTTTTTTCATGGTTTATTTGTTTTTCAAATAAATTAAATTTACTCGTTTCTGTAAATGCTCTCGCTCTTCTAGCAAGAAGCCAAATAAAGAAAAAAATACACATTCTTAGTTGCTCTCATCCACTGCTGACTGGTTTTACACCACCACGGCACACCGAATAGTTATATCAACATGAATTATTGTTGTAAGAAAACTTATTAGATCAATACGTTGTCGTTATACCTCGCTTGACGTAGTATCCAATTATAATTGTGGTTTTAAATGATGTTGCTTTAAAATATTGAAGTGGTGAGTTGTAGATGTTCATCATCAAATGTATGAAAACCTTCTCACCTATCTTATATTTCTCTTTTTTTTAATTCATTTCTAGTCACTTAACAATACTAACATATTATTAGTAAATCAGTGTTTAGGTGTTACTGTAAGTATTATTTATGTAATTTGTCGGGTAGATTTGTGAGAGCTCTCAGAATGCACCGTAGGAGTGCACTGTTCCAACAAAAGATAATCACAATCAATTACTGTAAGAGCCCTTCACCCACTCTTATCCAGGATGACCTATAGAGAGAAGATAGGAACTCTGTGTTGTGCTCAAGGAGACCTCAACAGATTGCACAGCAGTTTATACACATACTTCTCCAGGAATCAAACTTGTAACCTTTGTGTTGTAGTTTCATCCTACATTTACACAGAAAATGTGCATGCAGTTCTTTTAGTGTGCATAATTATGGGTGTAATATGAATAACAATGAAATATAGGCTATATGATTGTTTTTAATTGAAAGAAGATGTTAAACAGTAACAGATGGAGTTATCTTGTGAAAAGCACAACACAGAGACAGTTCTAAGACATTTCTTAGGCATCATCCAGAGGAGCTATATGTGAGGATCCAAATGCAAATTCACAAATTATCCTCTCATTTGCTGATATCTTTTTTTTTTTAAATACAAAACTGTCAGAATTACAATGAAATTGGCAGCCTCTAAGTATGATAAACATAACTTTCTGCATCATGTCTAGCGGTTATGCTCCATCCAGCTGCCACTTCACAGTCAGCCCAGACTCCCCAGAAAACATTAACATAGATTTTTCCACTTGTCCTTAATTATCAATGGTTGTAAATTGTTAAACAGTTACACATCCCCAGACTGTTGTGTTGTGTCAAGCTGCGTTCATGTGGCATGACACCAATAGTAACATGTGAACATCAAAATTTGTCACGGTGTTGTGGGAAAAACAAATACATAAATCCAAACATGAAACGTTACAGGATGTCCTTGAAACGTTACAGGATGTCCTTGGAATGTTACAGGATGTCCTTGAAACGTTACAGGATGTCCTTGGAATGTTACAGGATGTCCTTGAAATGTTACAGGATGTCCTTGAAATGTTACAGGATGTCCTTGAAATGTTACAGGATGTCCTTGAAATGTTACAGAATGTCCTTGGAATGTTACAGGATGTCCTTGAAATGTTACAGGATGTCCTTGAAATGTTACAGGATGTCCAATGTCCAAACATATTACAGGTTGTGTTAAAGATTAACATGAAGCAAGACAACAAGACACAGAGAATGATCTGACAAATGACAAATGAAACCTATAAATTCTGAGGAGGTAATATCTAATATAAGGCAGGTGTGGGACTTAAAAAACTGAATCCATGTGAGAGGGGAGAGCAGAAAGCAAGTGTGTCGGCATCACTTCTTGTGATCCCTAATGACTAATATATTTGATTAGATAGAGGCAGCACACCCTTTAAGTAACCCATCATTTGGTGCATACTAGCAATGCAAGATGCAGTTTAAAAGACGGACAACATGGTGGTATTACATAGATGAATAAAGAATTTGACTCTGCTGAAAATGTTTCATTCCAGGCTGTACATTAACTAGCAAATGATTGTGGGTATTTTTCTTCTTGATTAATGGTACACAACCCTGATTGCTCTGACAGGTCATGGTTTTTATAAAGTGATGCCTCCTCAAACTAGGAAAACATATTCCCCTCCATTAACTTTCTTTTTGCTTTCGTCACCACTTTTAGTTTGCTTACGGACCAGCGAAGGGATAAGGAGCTGATTTACAAACAGAAACAAACCAGGGAGCAGACTGATGTAATGAAACAAGAGGACAAAACAGGAAATAAAGCTGAAAACCAAAATGACCTTCGAGGAGACCAAGAGCAATAGAACCTTCTAACTGTCTTAGCATTTATTTGTAACATATAAATCTAACCAAGCACTTTGATGGTGAATTTATTTTTGTTTCTAACATGGTTTGAATGTGTGTTTAATATTGTATTGTTTTATAAATTGTCTTCTCGTCCGCGGTACTGCTGTCATGTTGGCCAGAGGCCGTGTTCAGAAAAGAGATTGTTTGATCTCAAGCATCTGCCGGGTGAAAAAAAGGTTAAATAGAATAAAAATAAATGAATTCTAGCTCAAACCATATGTTTTTAATGCCTAAACTGAGTGTGAAACTGGATCGTTTTGTGCTGCAGACCTTTATAGCCATTTCACGTTCTGTCATGAGGTTTGGTTGTAAAAGTATATTACTGAGATCTGATGCTGTTTGGAGCCATTTTCACCCATGAACATCATCGATTTTTATGAGGATGTACAGAGAATTTGGTCTGGACCCTTCATCAGCTGCTCTTTGCACATGCACTGTACTTCAAAGTAGGGGATTATGTGCTAAAGATGAGCTCACACAGCCAAAAATATGGGAGGAGGTGCAGGGAAGCGTCTGCAGAGAACTCAGAAGGCAGGACACGCAGAAGGAGGCAGAAGTAGAATGCAGGATTTTTTTCTTGCACTGATGCTACATGTGTTTGAATGAATTCACAATATGGGTGTGAGCAGAGACTAATACACAGATGCGCCAACAAAAATATAAAAACTGCTCTAATCACCAAGATTCAAAGTAGAGGCCCCCCCAAAAGATAAACTGGGGAGCATCCAGGCGTTTAAGGAGCTGGCTGAAATATCTCTGGAAGAAATCCAAAATAAAGTGGCTGACATTTTTACATTGTCAAGCGTCACACCTCTGGGACATCAGTGGAAAATTTCAGGATTGTGGTACATGTGTGAAAATGGCTCCGAATACTCCAGACAAAGTCCAAAAAATGTTTGAACATTGTTTTGAGGTTTACGTGAAAAAATAGTTTCAGACATTCTTCACTTTCAGAAATTTTATGTGTCTGAAAACATCAAATGATATTTGATTAAGTTCTGAAAGTCACACTACAGAACTTTATCATGTTTTTCACACTTTGGAACCACCCAACATCGGCTAACTCGGCATCCATCTTGGATTCTTGTATCTTCTCTGAGCTCTCTCCAATGAGTAAAAGTCAGTCTGATGTTTACTCTTGTCCTATTACTAGCTTTGTGTATCACCTCCAACTGGCTTCTTGAGCGTCACAAGAAATCAGTTCACTGTAATCAAACGACCTCCACAGTCACCACATCTCAATCCAATATTTCTCCTTTGGGATGTGGTGGAACAGAAGATTCTCATCAAGGATGTGTCGTAACTGTGTGACGCTGTCATGTCAGTATGGAGGAAAAAACTCTGAGGAATGTTTCCTACACCTTGTTGAATCTATGCCATGAAGAATTAAGGCAGTTCTGAAAGCATAAGGGGGGTCCAACCCAGTACTGGGACAGTGTATCAGATAAAATGGCCTGTGAGTGTACATATAATGAAAAAAAAGAGAGAAAAAACAAGTAGGGTTTGATAAAATGTCCAAAGAGGAAATTCAGAGATGGCTTGGAAAGAGAAATGAAATACCATTTCTTTGCAGAACACACTGAGTATCCTCTCTGCCTTCCTTCACATTGTATTCAGGGTGAGTTTGTCCTTGGTGTCATTTTTTAACTTTAGTCATTCCTTTCATGCCTGGGTTTCTTTGTATTTGGAGCATAAGAAATGTTTCTTAGATAGCCTACTTTGTAGATTTCTACATCACACTTCTCTTTGCTGCTTTGCTTCTCTCCGCCGCTCCTTATATAATTGAATAAAAAATTCCCCTATACTGCTACATTTACATGGTGATAATACCCTTAATATGCAGAACTGGTTTAATAAGAGGTTTAACGTAAGATGCCTGTATGTTCACTCATCTGTAAAAAATCCAGCTCGCATTTGTTGAATTTCAATTCTCCCTATTTTACTCACAAAGAGTCAACCAGGGCTTCACAAAAAAAATAACAAAGCAAATTTAGTCCCAGTTCTTAATCTGCCTCATATGAATCTCTGCGTTTTATTAAAGTGCAATACTAAAACGACTATCATCGCAGTTACTTTGAAAACAAACATAAAATTCAAAGACAGAGCATCAGCCGTAGTTTGAATTAAAAATGAGATTTTTCCTGGACGCAGCCTTAACACCAGCAGAAGATTCAATCAGTGCACCTTCATGTTTCCTCATCATTTCTTATTTGAGCAGTATTATCTTTCACTGCAAAAACAATAAGAAACCAAAGAATGATTTAATAACCTGGAATAATTCTACAGCCGATGTGTTATAAAAGAAAAGATTTCCTTTTTATTTTCACTTTGCAGTCCATGATCTCTCCATGTATTAAGTATTATGTGAGGCATGTATTTTCCAAACTTTCTCTGTAAAGAACTGGTCTCTAGAAATGACTGTCATTTCATTTGGCAGCTCCCAGCAGCCGGCAGTTAGCCTCAGTGTTGAAAAAATACTGCAACACTAAGCTCTGTGTGAGCAAAATGCTTAAAATATGGGCACAAAATGTCTCAGTGGGAGACGGTGCTGGTATTCGACGTGCTGTGTGTTCGTGAGCAGCTGTCTCCTTCTGATGCACTTTGAGGACTAAAGCAGATTGCAGCTGACATGAATCTGATGGAGCAGCTCCAGACTTCCAACAACACGCGGGAGACGGATCACATCTCTCTTGTTTTATCCTCCTCACACAGTCTGCCACAGCTTTCTACACTGATCTCATGTTTTAGCCTTAACAGCTCATCATGTTCTGTGGGTGTTTTAGAGCTCTGAGGCCCGTGTGGGTGCTCATATACCCTGGAGTCACCTGGTGGGAGCCCCTCAAGCTGTCCTTGAGAGACCAAGAGAGACAACATCTAATTGGTCAGGACCCTGAGGCACGAAAGCACCTGCCTGAAATGATCAGCTATACTTTCTGTCATTTTAGGGATCACCTCTGAAAAAGAAGAACCATGAGTTCAGCTTTTTTTTCTTTTTCTTTTATATGTTTTTATCAAACTCTTACAAAGAGTTTGAACCTACTGCAAAAGACTTGAGGCATTTCTAAGTCTTGCTCTTTATAGAGACGGTGTCAGCAGAGTCTCAATGCCTCTTCAGCCATGCCAGTAGCATAACCAACTCTCTTTCAGTCTAACACAAACTCCAGATTGACATGAGCTTTTGATGGTCATGCTTCCCGGGTGATGGATATCACTGACTTTAGTGATACCCTGGATTTTTTCTTCTTGTGCAACCATGAAGCTGACATTTGTGAGTTCTTGTAACCTCTTCGATTAATCATATTTAGTTCTAATTGACTAATTTCAGCAAACCATGATGTCATACTAGGAGGAGTTATCCTGACATGCATGATGATTTTTTGAAAAGAACCATCTGGAACGCTGTAGGAGAAAAATGTTTGGGAAAAAAGGGATGCACTTAAAAAAAAATACTTTGCATTTGATTGCAAAAACTAAAAAGAATGAAAGCTTTAACTGGTCAGGATCCTGCTGGTATGCAGCACAATGTTTGGTCAGTTCTCCTGGAGATCACTCAGCCATCTCCCCAGTAAATGACTGACTGAGCCCTTTGTGAGTACAGTAGGTAATCCTCCAGAGGATTTGGATCAAGAGAGCGTGATTGGTGCTGGGATTGCAGATGCTGGAAATATCTGCAATACAGGTCTGTGTTTACCATTTAAAGACTCAACACTGGGAGGGAAAAAAGTTCAACTGTGCAAAATGCATTTACACAACATGCAATGTCCTGAAATGTGAAAAACTATCATTTAAAACCATCCGGTGCTTTTTATGATGCAGCAGAAAAAAACAAGTATGGATTGATTTAACATTACATTTTTGTGTTTAAGTTTCATGTTTAAATTTAAATTAGAGTTCATCTAAGAAAGGATGTGCAGTCTGTGCTTTTTGGATTATAATTTAAGAGGCAACCTTACAGAAACCTGCCAAAACAAGCCAAACTAATGATGCAGATGTCATTTGTTGCTGATCATTTAAAAGCTCACTCATAGATACTGGACATCACAGGATCAGTATCTGAAAGTGTCCCCAAGAAATAGGAAAAAAAAAATCCTGTACAGACCTGATACAGGACCTCAAAGATGCATCTGGACCTTCAGTTGATCCATGATGGTCAAAGCCTCATCAGAAATATTCTCATGGAAGGGTGGATGTCAAGAAGCCTTTCTTAATGATTGAATGAAATGAAAGATATGTTATCAATCCCAGAGGGGAATTGCAATTCTGTTATAATTTATTTTTTCTAACAAAAACCAATAATGATTAATTAATTAATTAGAAGATAAAGCTTTGTTCCAGAGGGTGATGGCTGATGGCAGGAATGAGCTCCTGTATCTTTCTGTCTTGCTGTAACAGCTGTTTTCTTCACTGCGTTTTGTTGAGGATGTGAAGAATTGTCCATTATGTTCAGCAGCTCCTGCGGCATTATTCTCTGGACAACCAGCTGCAGAGTTATCCCCAGCACAGAACCAGCCTTCTTGATTGGTTTGTCCAGAAAACTAATCATTTAACCATTTATTTGGTCATATAAGGAAGTGAAAGGGGTAGAAAAAGGTGCAAGTATTCAAAATGTCACAAGAACTGGTCTGAAAATCAGCTGCAAAGGGTCCTGGGAAGCGATGAATCCTCCCCAGAGTGGAAAAAAAAGCAACCAGACTTGTTGGAATTGCACAAACTCTGTTTTTGCCTCATGCTCTGAATTTACATTTATCATTTCACATGCTTTCATGAATTGTTGCATCTATTTTACACTTGACATTCTGGTCCCTTGTGACTTATGAACAGCTTTCCAAAATCTTTCTTACATGTCTGGACGTAAGAGTGTTTTTGTGCCATGACGGGGAAACATTTCCAGAGTTTAAAACTTGATCATTTTAAAAGGAATGTACGGAAAAAGCACACTTTCCCCCTTTGAAAAAAACTTGTCCAATTTGGGAAATAATCTTCTGAAAGATAAATTGTTGCCATTTCAGAGCTCAGAGGGGCGAATGCAAGCTGATGATAGGTTACACAGCATCAAACAGGGTCAGACTCACTCAGCCTCGGGACTGCTGACCAGCAAGGAGGGAAGTCTTACCAGGACGAGAGGACAAATTGAGTTAGGGGGCAGCATGTGATCCTTCAGGGGTCCCTAGTCACACTCAAATTTCACATGGGAGGCACACTTGTTATGGAGCTGGAGAGTTTTTGACTTTTCTGTTGTATATCCATTTATGTTTAATAAATCGCTTCAACTATTTCCTGTTTACCTGCTCATTGAAATGAGGGGTGGCTCAGGACGTTTCCACACTACTGCACACTTGTATTGTGAAACAACTTTCTCGTGTGGCTACCTTTACATACTAAGCAGTATGATGACACATGTGCAAAGCAGATCTATGTGGCTGGTATATTCAGGCATAAGGCTCCTTTGTAAAATGCTGCAGGGATTTTCTTATCTGCCAATGTTCCTTGAACCCTCACACTCTCAGTGAAAGAGGAGACAGGAAAGTCATCGGCTCTTGAAAATAAAAGGAATCACAGTAAAATCAATTATGCAATATCAATACTCATCCCTGTCGTCTTGCACAGCGACTCCCATTCACAGGGGAACAATCCCTTCCAACCTGTTCAGAGACCATTAAATTAACTAGAGGCTAAAAAAGTGAAATGGGCCATTTGGGAGGGAATAAATTTGGTGTAAAGCATCTGAGCGTGCACAGCAGACAATGAAAATAATTTAATTATCAGTGGCTTTCTTTAATGTGAGCTATGTTGCATAAAGCATGACTGTGCTATTGATCCATAATGGCTCATGTTCACTCCTGCCGCTCCCACTGGCTGTGTAAGGGGTGCGTTTAGATTGGATTATAATCTTTGTTTGGCGCGAGTTAATGAGATTTCAGGGACAGAAAATGAGAGCTTTCATTCCCAAATGATAGGCCTCTATTTTGGGTATCACTTGGGACGATCACGTTAAACTCCTGAGATGAAAGTGAAAACTATTCTTGGGAAAGCAGAGAACTGTAAAGACAGGTGTGAGTTAATTACCAGCCATGGATCTGCTTACTGCTCATATCTCTCTCTTACACCCTAATCATCTTCACAGCTTATGTAAGATCTTGACCTATAGAGTGGGTTTAAGGTTTAATACTGGCGTCCATAATTAGCCATAGATGACATCCTAATCACTAGTTTGGCTTTTAAAAACACAAACTTGTGAAAAGGCCTAAGTAAAGACATAGTTTACCTGTTACATAACAATCCAAGAAGCACAGACTGCATATTTCACCTCTGTTGGATCAGCTCGGATTTAAAATTCTGATCCGTATCCGCTCCTCTGCCCTCCCTTTAAATAAATAAATAAAAAACAAGAGGAAGCGTGATATCAGCAGAATTATTAAGTAACACAACAGATGCATTCACTTGCAAAAATATCATTCTGTCAATGGCTGCATCCACATTTCGCTTTAATGTAAGATATAACGTGTTTTTTTAAAGGAGGTTTGCGGTAGATTCTTGCATATCAACATATTCAGCATTTGTATAAGAAAGAAGATTGTTATTCTGCGTGGAGTTCTGGAGGGTCTCGGCTCAAAGAGCAGCCCTGGGTGTGGAGCCTGGAGACTACCGTGTACGTGTGTGTGTGTGCGTGTGTGTGCGCATGTGTGTGCATTTGTAGCCAGACAAAGTGTCTGGGTTTGCAGAAAACCAATCGAGACACCTGCCGGCTACCACTGCCAGTCACTGATAAAATGGAAAAGAATGTGCGGTCCTCCGGCACACACTGCCATCTTGTAAAGGTCAGGAGGGATTGGAGGGAACCGATTCCTCGCCCATTTTGTTTATTTGTCTTTAACACCTGCCACTTTTGCTACATGGTGGATAAACCTGATGAAATGAAACACATTAAAAAAGGGCAGTTGTGAACTGTGATCATTTTTATTACAAAAAGAACAGCGGCTCAAGGCGGATAACAGATCGAAACAAAAGGCTCCGGTACAGATGGGGAAAAGGGGGGAGGGGGGACTGCTTTACAACATCAGGAATAGAGGACTTCACCATTTATCATGCACGGACAAGATATTCTGCAGAAGAT
>JAOXYM010000006.1:4912100-4925650 GCA_028567055.1 Leptatherina wallacei
GACATCTGCATGATGCAGTTAAAGGCCACAGCAGATCACAAGAACAACACATATCGCCAAGAGAGTCACAGTTCACGTCCTTGGAGGGACAAGATCAGGAAACATATCTGTTATAGGTTTTATTTTTCTTTCAAATATGTTGCTTTTTTTGTAATTCTTAACATGTATGACATCTGTGAAGAGCAAAGACACTTGTGATAGTGTTTCGGTGTCTTCGCCATCTACGATACTGTAAACAATCTACACTATAAGGCGCACAGTTGAAAAGTTGCCCCAACAAAAGAGCCACAACATCGGTTTGTAAAGGGTTTGATGTGAAAATGCGTCATTTCTCACGTCAACACTCTGCAGATTTGGCATACCAACTGTCAATATGCCAACTGCAGGCAGTAAAATGCTGTTTAATTATCTTTTATTTCTTTTAAATGGTCACCACGTACAAATGCACACCCTCAAACACACACACACACACACGCACACATACACGTACACAAAAGAAACATTTAAAGACTAAATCATGAACCCATTTTCTCTCATTTTCCTAAAACATTAACGTCAACATTTTTTTATCAGGTTAGGCACACAGTACTGCACAGTAAACTTTTATTTTTTTCATCGACGCCTCTTTTTTGTTGACATCCGAAGACGATGACATTGAAGGGCCCCTCCACGGCTGAAAGGGCCAATAGTTTTATCGCACATACATGAACAGTGAGTCGCTTACTGCTGGCATCTTTCTGTTCAAGCTGTTCCTAAACATTAAAGGGAGCTTTTCCACCGCAATTTTCTTCTCCGTGATTAAGAAACCTGCTTCATGACCCTCGAACAAGACTTTCTCACAGCCTTTCCTTCCTGTCTAAGAAAGTTAAGACCATTTCATAATATCTTACAAAGACATAAGGCATTAATCTCCTCTTTGCGTAAATCATGTCACACAAAGTCTTTTGGACCTCTCCACAAACTAAGACAAAATTCTATAAAAACCAAAAGACCTCAACAAACCTCAACTACAGACTGCAAATAGATTCTTTTGAACTTGATCTATTTTAAACACTGATTGTCTACATTATCAATAAAAACCCTAGGACGTAAGTAAACATGATAAGATGTAAACACTGTTGTAATCCATCTGGCTTGTATCTCGAAAGATATATTGGACCCTGTGTGAGATGCGAGAAAACACTTCCGGACATGAGATGGAGGAGGAGTGAGGTAGTCCACACGAGAACTCATGGCAGGGGGAAAGCGGGGGAAGAACCTGGACGGGCTCTGGTGCATCATGTCAGTGTGTTATTCGATCAATTATCTTCATTCTACAGTTGTTAGTAGAGATTTTTTCTGGTTTTGGCAGGGTGGAGCTGTTGAATTAGGTTTGACAACAATGCGCCGTCAAATTTATTTTCAGTCCAAACTTTCAGGAGGTTTTTCTGAAAGCCGTGACTTTCCTGGCAAATCAGCAGTCATTTGTTCTTAGGGGCCAAACTGCTCTGTGAGAATCCAATCAGTCAATTTATCTAATGTTTATTTATGACTTGTGCCCCCCTCCCACCCCCTCCCCCCCCTCCCTCAGGGGCTTTCTCAGACGATGCGGTAATCAAACGTGTCTTTCTCGGTGTGATCTGTCCAGTTGGATGAGGGCATACTGCGGTAAGGGTCTAGCAGGATGCGGAAGCAGCGCACGATGAGCAGGGCCAGAAATATGAAGAGCAGCAGCACAAAGACAAAGGCGGCCTTCTGCTCCAGCGTCAGGTAGGAAGGCACGTGATGGCCACCTCCCGAAGAGGACAGCGTGCTGCTGAAGAGGCCCTCGGCCATCCTGGGCACATCCATGCTTGATCGTCTCGGCTCCAGCTCTTTGTCGTTTGCTGAAAGATTTCTGAAGGGAAGATGAGCTCAGTGGATAAGACCTGTGTGAAAATCCAAATAGACGGATTAAGGCTCATGTCCTCTGGGGTTTGGCGGCTGAAACAGCAAACAAATATAATGAAATAACTTCACAGATTTTTATCAGTTTATACAGATAGATGCAACACAGGGGAGGGAAAAAGAAAAGTCTCAGGACAGAAAAAGTGGCTCCTGGATGAGTCTATTTTCAGAACTCCAGGCACAAAGCCCGATCAGTGAGTAGCGAAGTCTCGAGGGACTTCTTTGGCCACGAGTATCAGCAGCTCATGGGGCTGGAACTGGCACTGGAGTTTTAGTTATGCAACATTTATTGGAGGGAGTGCTCTGGAGGTAGATATGTCACTGGCATCATTATACAGCTTGATGTTATGAAATTTCCAACCCTGCCCTCTGTGAATTACTCTCATATGCAGCCAATATGCACCAGCAATTTAAATTCAGCGGAAACATTTATTTTAGACACATGGCATGCAGAAGGAAAAATGAATTTCTCCTCAGACAAGGTTATATGAATGAAGCATGAATGCTGCTAGTCTTACAGCCGGCTGATGAAGGCCTGATTACTAAGCAGATAAAGTGGAAGCTGATACAGGGTCCCAAAACAAAACTGGGAGGACGTGTAAAGGATGCAAATTCTATGGATGAAATTAAAGTTTAATGTGGGCCTTCATGTGTTCCCTGCTTCATTGCCTAATAATTTTTCCTTCAGCAGTGGTAAGTAACAGCGGGGAATTGGAAAAAGCAGCAGGAAAACTTCATTCTATCATGCTGGATCATCAATGGGTAACACAGACAGTGAAGTCGGATGGAGAGGAAGAGGATAAACCTCACGCATCCATTTTCGTGTCCTTTTTTTCCTGCCGTATTTCCATTTTCAGTCTTTATTTTGGCTTCTTGGGCACCACCACGACTTTGTTAGAATGATCAAATAGAGGATTAAGTTCATTTTCTGTCGAAACCTTTGCATAATTATCCAAGTTGCCAAGATGATGCGTCCTATGACTGTATCATTACCAGCGTGGGACAGCTTGCACATTCCTAAGTGATCCTCTATATTCAAAACCTACACAGCAGCCTCCTGACCAAGCAAGTTGGGAATGAGAACAAGTCGTGGGTTTAAGCTCTGATGCCTTTAATGTAATGTTTTTTGCGGTTTCTGTTGAGTCAGGTTTCTATTCTGTGGAGCAAATCTTAAAAGATCTGCAAAAAAAGGAATTTAAATCAGGCACGTTCCCACTGACGGGAACGACTGCAGTCAACCGCAGTGGTCATCCAAAAAAAAGGGAAAACAGAAAGAGCTCTTTCACAAGAGCTCCTTTAATTTCTGAGAATATCTGCAATACCTGATGTATGTGGGGAGATGCTGATCTGTCTCTTGAGTTCAGTCTTTGCCAGCTCAGATACGTCATATTAAGCTTTGCTGGGGCAGATAGTAACAAAATTGTCCCCATTACTCCTGCTGCAAATAAAGTCAAAAGCATTCGTACGGTTTTTGTTTGTTTGTTGACATTTCCATTGACATTTTCTTATCCATGCTGTAATGGGAGTCAAATAACACAATGGAAAACGGTTTTGTTTTTTGTTTTTTACTGTAAACCATAAGTGTGCTGTAAATTTGACTTAGTACCACAGAAACTATCATTTCCCTGGATAATCATGCCAATCCCATCTCCCTAAAGAACATCCTGTTTTCTGGTCTGTAAGCAAGAGCATTATTTATGAATAAAAATTAAATCTTTTCAAGATGACATGAAAGTAGTCATTAAGACCATAAACTCACTGTTGAGCTCACAAATCTGGAAGCAGTCATTTTTCTACGGGCTTTCATGAAAAAAATTGTGTCGAGAATATGTAAAAGCTCATTTCAAAATCTATCTGAGGCTGAACAGAAGATTTGTAAAAAAATAAAATAAAAAATCAACAGTATCAAAATGCTGCATTTTGGTGAGGTTTGAGTTGTTTTAGGGGGTGAAAATGAGCTTTTTCCTGTCTCTATTTTGTTTATCCATCATTGGCTCGCTCATCATTTCATTTCCTTGCTTCTCCAAACTGAGAGCTCTCAGTTTGGACTTTGGAGAATATCCCTTTAAGGCTCTTTTGCATTGGCTTAATTTCTAATACCTGGAGGCTATATTAATCTTTTATATGCACAGAGTTAACCAAGGTACAAGTGTTTATTAATTGAATTGAAGATGCTGTATGCACACTGCTGCTGTAGTTTAGAGGATAGACTCTGACCTTGCCTGAATACATCTGACAGCTCTACAGGTGGTTGGTTAGTATTCTGTTATATAAGCGCAAAAATAAATAAATAAATAAATAACATTACATAAAAAAAAAAAAGGAAAAACATCCACTGGCCTGTGGCTGTGTGATTCATTTGTTCTGACAACATGGGGTGTAACGCAACGAATTTGAAGGAGAGAGCGGCTGTATTGTCTATTCTAAAAGCAGGGTTGGGGGTAAATTAATCAATTCCAAAACAGCTAGCGGGACTGTTTGATGTTGTTTCTCTCCAGCTGAGCAAACTCTCACTGAGACTTATTGCTATAAACCAGTCTCCGAATTTATCTGCTCTCTTCACATCACAGGAACACTACAGACAAAATTGTTTTTTTACACTTTATATATGAAATTACTGAAATATCTGAAGTTGTTCATTTAGGCAAGTTTTTTTCATCGCTTATATTTCGCTGTGTCCTTTTAAAACCACATTTCTGAAAACGTGCTTACTACACTACGGCAAAATTCTATCAGAGAGCAGTGATGCAACAGTTGGTGTCTCCAACATATTTTGGCTTGTGGCTTCTTAAAATAAAGTAACTTGCAGCTTGCAGCAGAAGGTCACGATTTATCTATCGTTATAAGCAGATCAAGCAGAAAGAAGCATATTTTTTCTGCTTTCCTTTCTTCTCAAACATCTTGAAAGGGGTATTATTTACTCCGTGTTACCCTGCATGCAGCAGATAGAAGTTAAAACCGGAAAGTAGCAGTATAAAATCACAATGCACGCTCTTGTTGAGCAAAATGAAATACAAATAAAACCCAGATAATTGCATCTTTTGCTCTGCTTTCTCTTATTTAAATTTATTCAATTATTACCACATTAACAATTGTCTCTGAGAAATGTTTGCATAACCCAAACTCCAATCTTTTTGGGGTTATGTCCTTCGGTTACGCCTCAGTAAGCGTGAAGAACCATCTCAGATGCTGACAATCACTTGGAAGAAATACAGAGTGCGTTATGAGACGACTTAAAGTGACAAGACGAGCAGAAGAGCTGTCTCTTTCTCCCTTAAAGGAAAAAAAATATCTATCCAAAACTCACAAGAGAGACACAGACAGACAGAGCAGTCTTCAGTCCTGCCTCGCTGATCAGCAGCCTGTAATCCATCACACTTAAAACTCAGAAATGATATTTCACAGCAGTGATTCATTGCCCTCGCTGAGAAAAATGATAAGGAACAGGGCTGCTTTTTCTTTGTCCACTGGTATTCTATCAGTGTTTACTGTCAAATCATAATCTCATCGTCTTGTCCTCCAATGACAGTTAGGTTGCAGAGTATCAACACTTCAGGCCAGAAACCACACTGCTATTTGTTGCAAGATTATGCAATGCACTTCAAAGCCTCCCAACATTTATATCATCAGCAGCTCCATGACTAAGCGCTCAGTTAGCAGCTTTTCCTCACAGCATTTCACAGAGATACGCTAAACATTTAAGCTCCCAGTGACAACTTAAGAGAAGGCTTCGCATTACAAAAGGAGGCATTTTTCAAAAAAGGTCACATTATCTGACTCTGTTGATCAGCAGTTACATTTCAGGAAAAATGGTTACTTCTGAAGCTGTGAAATAGCCTCAGCATGACAAGGACAAATAGTGTGTAAGGTTTTTTAAAAGGCAATGAAAGTGCACGTGTTATTTTGACTCATCTGTGTATCAGGGAAAGGTTTGTGGGGATTAGAGAATATAAATCCATATCGGGGTGTAACGGGCATCCTGAGCTAAATTGAGCAAAAGGAGCAAGTTATTAATAAATGCGTATTTTCTGCGATTGAGGCTAATAAAGAATTGAAAAGGATGGCACATACAATAAATATGTTATTTTTAAAAAAATGCATTAATGACAGGCATGAGTGCATAAAATGATACAGAAATCACTCTAGAACGGCAGTAAGGGATTGGTGTACAAATGCAGCAAAATAGAGCACTTGACTAAAAGGTTAATAAATAAATATGGAAAAGTCAAAGTAGTGTTTTCCCCCAATTCCTCCTCTGTACATGGGTATTTTAACAGTATCGGTGCATTTTATTAGAAATACTGCTCATATGAATCTTTATAAGCCAAGGTATGCACACCATTCATGATCAGTTCCAGGGAAACTGTAAGAAATTGCTAAATGAAAAAAAAAAATATGTATCTCAGGTCTGATATTTCTTTATATTTAATTCCATAGTTGCAACTTGAATTTGTACAAATGCAACATTACATGTTTTTAGGGACACTCTTGAGTCTTTCATCCTGGTTAAATAAAGGTTTAATAGTCTAGAAAAATGGAAGCACAAGTTAAGATTAAGACGTGATAAATGTAGGCTGTATACTTAAAAGGGTCATGCTGTGAACAAATGTCCACATGTGCTTTCATTTATTTAGCCTGTTAGATTTACCGGCATGTAATCCAGCTGTGATAATAGGTAGGCACACCCACTGATTCAGCGCAGGAATCTTTGATATCGTCCTCAGTTTAAAGTGTTAACACACTATCTAAAATAATCTACACATTTGTGCTTCATCTACACCTGAAACTGCTCTTCTTTCAATAAACCACCAGTAAAATTTCAGCTCTCCTTGTCCAGACCTGGACTCCTCACTGCGCACGTGGATGCATCAAAAACGCATCCAAACCGCGTCTTTTTTTACGCCCCGGTGCACGAACACATTAGAAATGATTAATAATAAGAAAGAAAGAAAGCCTCCCGGATGACAGAACCTAAATGTGATCGTGTGAGCATCAGCTGTGGGTGAAAGTGACCAAGTCTAAAAACACTAACCTGTTGTTATCAGGGGAGCTCGGGAGTCTCGGTCAGCGGCAGGTCTCCATTCCGGCGGATCCGACTGGTTCAGGCTGTTTTGCCAAAACAAGACAAACAACGAAACAGGCGCGTCCTTGCAGACCGCAGAGCTCCTCACTTCATGGCAGAAAAAAAAAGCCTGGCAGTGGGTATTTTTTCTGGCTATGCTGACTGAGCCCGGCAGACCTCACCCTTCGTTGCTCGGCTGTTGTTTTCTCCCCTTTCCGTCCTGACGCGCGGCTCATCCACAGGCACACAGGCAGGGATGTACCCTGTCGCTACTGGCAACCTGTTGCCATAGCAATCCTCCAGGTGGGCTATAGGCTATATACTGCAAGCGAATAAGATAAAGGTGTGGCCCCCGTGTTTTGACAACAGAATCACAAATATGATGAACAAAAACAAAAACAAAAAAAAAATACAAATTTTATATTGAACGTACAAAAGGAGAATTAAAGGAATATTCTAACAAATACTTTGAGTCAAAGGTATCTTCACCGTTTTATTAGAATATTTCCCAAACATATGTTCACAGAGTCAAATATGTTGGATATTCTACAAAAATGAATAACATTTTTTATGATGATTAAATCTCAGTTGTTGAAGTTGGCTGTGTGCAGCAACATACTGGAGATTAAATTGGGTATGATGCACGTCAAAAGCAGAAAACCTGACTATTGTGTGGTAGTTTTGCCCTGACAGACAGGAACTCCTTCAGAGACTTTGGAGGACTTGACAATACATGAAGGGGTCAGTGTCTGTGCACAGCAGTTTGGGGAGATCTGAGGTTACGTAATGTCCTCAGGTCTGCTATCAGTGTCCAGCAGCTGTGCTGCATCTCCACCTGCTGGAGGTGAGTGAGGACTACAAAGATGCAAAATACAGGCTACTACGCAACTCAGGTCACTTCAGGCCTGTTTTCTTCCTCCTTGACATAGCTACAGTACTTTGAAGGAGTTTAGTACAGTGAAAAGGCCCTAAATGCCCATGTTGAAGATGATGAAAGCTGGTCAGTCACCTTACCCATAAGTCTGCCTAGCAGCCCCTCTGAAGCTCACTTTTAACATTACTTCTTGTTTGTTAAGTCAGAACAAAAACTTGAAATGTTTTACAATGTAAATAAAAAAAAGGCAACCATCTCCTGATTTCATGGCCCGTTAGGCTGTCAGGAACCCGTACGAGTCAAGGTGTTGATGGGTTTTTTATCTCTGGATAGAGCCAGTTTGGACATTTCTCTCATTTGCAGGCGCTGAACAAACGACCTGCTGGTATAGAATCACAAATAGATATTAAACTTTATTGAGCACAGATAGAAAACGCGAGTTATTTTGTGCTGCTTTGCTCATGATTGCACTGCATCCAGTTCAGCTTCAAATATCTGCTGATCAGCAACAATCAATAAATGAGAATCTAAGAAAAATAGAAGAAATTAATTTATATCTTTAATTTCCACACAATATTATTTGGCTTAAAACTTGCTTGAAATCTCTTTTATAATTACATTAGAATTCTAAATGATATAAATGGGATCAGAAGACTAGCCTTTGTGTCTTTTAGATAAGCAGGTGATGGGAAATCTTAACCATTCATGGCTTGATATTTTGCATTTTTTCAGTGAAAAAGACTACAGTAAGTTAAAACAGAGTTTAACCAAAAATATCATGTTTTCCCTTTGTAAAAACACGTATGTATATCACACTGTACATGGTTATGAAAGCCAGGATTGGGAGTTGCCTATTGGACATCCAGCACAGCGGAAGTAGCCGATTGGTTCAACCTGCCGCTGTGTCAGTCTCCCAGCCCTCAGCTCATGTTTCACGAGACAATGACTGCAAAAATAGAGCTCCCCCCCACCCCCCCACCCCCCACTTTTCTTTTCTCTTTGCTCTGAAGGCATGTAAGTTATCTGAGTAAGGACTCTGAAACAATTCTGTTTCCTGCAGCACACCTGGCGAACAAAAGAACAAATGGCTTGAGTGTACAATATTTAATAATTTCCGTCACATATTTTCAAACTGAATTAATGAATCTTCTGTTTGCTTTTAAAGTAAAGCAAAGTTTTTGCTGCAAGGAACCATTGTTAGTTTTTTTTTTATTACTATATAAATCATTTTGAGGTGAAATTATCTCCCTTACTCACTTTATCAGGTTCACCTGTTCAATCACATGGCAGCAAATCAATGTATTCAGCCATGTAGGCAAGGTCAAGATGACTTGCTGAGGTTCAAACCAAGCATCAGAATGGGGAAGAAAGGAAGTTTAAGTTGGTGCCAGACGGGTTGGTCTGAGTATTTCAGAAACTGCTGATCTACTGGGATTTTCACACACACACACACACAACCATCTCTAGGGTTTACAGAGAAGGGTCTGAAAAAGAGAAAAGATCCAGTGAGCAGCAGTTGTCTGGACCAAAATGTGTTGATGTCAGAGGTCAGAGGAGAATGGGCAGACTGGTTCAACTGAGGTATGCAGAATGGAATCTCTGTATGCACAACACATCTAACCTTGAAGCAGATGAGCTACAGCAGCAGAAGACCACTCCGGGTGCCCCTCCTGTCAGCTAAGAACAGGAAACTGAGGCTGCAGGTCACAGACTCACCAGAACTGGACAATAGAAGATGGAAAAACATAGTCTGGTCTGACGAGTCTCCATTTCAGCTGGTAGGGTCAGAATATGGCATAAACATGAAAGCAATCCCAGCTTGTATCAACGATTAAAGCTGATAAACCAATGAAACAAGGCAGGATGGGTTTAACTACCACTACCTGAGTATTGCTGCTGACCATGTCCATCACTTTATGATCACTCTGTAGTAGCATCTTCTGATGGTTACTTCTAGTAGGATAATGCACCATGTCACAAAGCTCAAATCATCTCTAACTGGTTTCTTGAACATGAAATGAGTTCACTGTACTCCAGTGGCCTCCACAGTCACCAGAGCTCTATCCAACAGAGCAGCTTTGGGATGTGGTGGAACGGGGGATTCTCATCATGGATGTGCAAACGACTAATGCAAAATATGACGTGTTGTTGGAATGTTTCTATGTTTGATGGTAAATACATGAATTTGATTGTTGTTCATCACTTCATGGCTACAGCGGGGGTGAAAGCCTGAAATGAATTTCCACTAGTGGGCGATAAAGTTAATCTTGATCTTGACAGATTTAGAATTTTATTATACACCAATAAGGTTGTTCCCAAAGAGCTAAAAACTTTGCATATCTCAACATGGTGTTCATTGAGAAAAACGGACAAGTGAAGGACAAAACATGGACCACAAAGAAAACTATCAGCAGATGAAAAGTATCTGAAAGTGAAAAAAAAAAACAAAAACCAAAATCCACGAAAGACCTGATAAAGGATGCAAGAAGTGCATTTTTGCATATATTGTGTATGTGTGAGAATAGTGAGTTTGTGGTCTTGTGGACTTGATGGGTGAAGATGGGGTCTTTTGTTTATTATGTTTTTAATATAAAGCACTTTGCATTGCATTTCTTTATATGAAAAATTGCTTTATAAATACAGATTGATTTGGACTTTCAGTTGATCCATCTATCCATCCATCATTGAAGCCTCATCAGAAATGGTCTCCAATGAAGAAAGATTTTTAAGATGCTATTCCTAAAGAAAGGAAAGAGGGAGAAAAAGGCCAAATGACACAGGAACTGGACTGAAAACCGGTGGCAACAGGTCTGATGGAGTGATGAATCCTCCCCAGAGCCCAGACCTCAATACTGAAGCAGTGTGGGATCATCTTGATAGAGAATGGTGGTTAATAGAGTTTTTGCCTTATATACTGGATTTCCATTCATGTTGCAATAGAGAATTTCGAAGGAAGCTTGTAGACTCAGAGGATTTGTGTAATGGCAACATTTCCAGAAATAAGGATAATTGCTGCAATCCATCCAACTTAACAATGTGTGTCCAGTTTTAGTTCAGTCTGTAAGGATTTTTAGCCTCAGTTTGTGTCAGACACAAACCTTAGTTGGCGCCTGATGAGTGTAATACTTAGCAGATGTCTGTTTTCTGCCCTTTGCTGGATATTTGTTTTTTCTATCATGCATTTATCACTGATGAACAGGCAGTTTAGCTCATACTGGAGTCCCTGCAGGGCAAACCTCCCCTCTGCTCTTTCCCATCGTTCTCCATTATGAAAAATATTACAGATGAGCTCTTTTGGACCTTTTATTGGGCACAGACTCAACTTCCTTTATTGGTCTGCTAAATTTGTTGATGTGGTTTAGAGGGAAGCTGTTACCACAAGCAGAGAAAGTTAACCAGCTTACTGCCCCCAAAACGTCCATAGTTAGCTGCAATTTCAGATTTTTTATACGTTTTTAAATTCAAATTACAAATACTTTCTGAGTTCAGCTTTGTGCCTTATTAGAGGCACAGATATCTTTAGGTCTTTAATTAAATATTTAAATATGACTTCTAGAGCTTTTCATAAGTATGATGTGGTTGTTACACTATCTTTTGACACTGAAAACAAAAAATCAATGGAATTTATTTTTTTAACATTCTGCTCCTGAGAACTGAACTTTTTAAACCACTCATAGCCAGCTTTAGCCTGGAATAATTTAACACTGATATTCCTGAAACATGTTGACTAAAGTCTGATCTTTACTCTTATCATGGCATAAAATAAGTACATATGCAACGATGTGTTCACAGCCCTGGAAGGGATGGAAAATATAAATAGATAAATAAGATAAATAAGAGCACACTGCCAAAAGTCACAGCTAAAACATGCTACATGATCTAATGCCAGGAACCTGATAAAACGTGCTCATCACTCGATATTTCTCAGCAGCTCAGTTTCTTTTTTCTTTTTTTTTTTAAACCCTTCCTTGTGTTAAAATGGCTGTGAATCATTGTGAAGCACTGACTGAACCAGGCAGGGTCACCTGATGTTGACTCAGAGCTAGAAAAGATAGTAAATCTTCCCTGTACATCTGCTGTGATTTACTTGTATCCTTTGCTTCAGTTGCCTTTAGATTAATATTCCCATTTTAAGGACTGCAGAGCTTCCCTCTTCTTCTTCCAAAGTTGCTAAACTTAAATGAGAAACTACTCAGAGCCCAAAAACATGAGCTATTGCACACATAGTGACAAAGTTTGCATTTCAAAATGGTCTTGAAAACAGTTTGGCTTTGGAACAAAGTTGCACCACGGCCGGCTAGGCAGCAGAAAGGCATCACACTCTATCCTGGCAGGCCATAACCAGGTCGCTGAATGCAGAGGGTGCTGAAGCACGTCTCCACATTGATGGAGAGACACGGATGGCGGCAACAACATCCCACTGACAGTAAACACCCCTGAAGGGGCAGACTGCGATTGATGAGCAGGTGAGTCAATTGGCTAATGGGTCACAGGATTTCAGATGGCGGGAAACTCACTGAAGCTTAAGATGAAAGCGAGCGAGTGAGTTCGACGTTCACAGAATAGACACAGCTGGAGTCTTAGGGGTGAAGAGACAGCTGTGCTTGAAGGCAAAGCAACCAAAGTGGTGACCAAAGAGAAGCCTAGACAGAAACCTGATAAAGGCAGAGTTTGATTAGAACGTGAGCCTCAAGATAAAGAGCCACAAACTGTGGCGTTGTGGACTGTAGCTATGAAAAACAAAATCAATTTGAATCTAGAAGCAAAACCTATAATATGCTAAAATGAGCTTTAAATTAGCCTGTTTTTTGGCCTGAGACAGTCAGATTCAAAATAGAGAGACAGGCACAAACAAAGAGATAGTCAGATCATGGTCAAACAGGTTAGGGGTCAGTGTATGACAGATGGATAGCTTCGGACAAACTGCGTCTTTGAATTCTCACCAGAATTGTTAGATAAGTCCCTCTTGTCCAGTTTCAGTTTTCTGTTTATGGACAAAACAACCAGTTAGTCTACTTTATTGTCACCTACAATAGGTTTCATGTGTGAAGAAACACACATTTGGACTAAAGAGGCTTGTGTTGATGCCAGCAGCATCCTTTAAAGCAGAACTGGAGAGTGTTAGTTAAAAGGAAGGAAACAAATTCAAGAACAACTGGCTTCAGAAACATAAAAAACAAGCCTATTAAATCCCTTCCCATTGCCAGAAGTGGAGGCCTATACCCTCAGAGTGCCCTGACCCATCATTTGTAACTCTCAGACCATTCATTATTTTCACCCACACAGCAGCACTGAGCATAAAATATTAGCTGTCTTGTAAACAAGTAAAATGATCATCACTTTTTCTCTTCAGTTCCAAAGCTTCCATGCAAGATATTTCGATCAGTAAACATTTGTCCCAGAAGAATAAAGCGTGCATTTTGGTGTTGTTTTCTCATCTGCGCCAACTACTCGCAGACCCAATGAATACCTGCAGCTCAGTCATTTGAGACAGGACTGAAATCTGATTGAGAAAAGAAATCTAAGGTGCAGACTACTGGAGTGTTATGTATCTGATGGTTTTTGCAACCTAGATACTCTAAGGTTGAAACTGTCTCTCTGTACATGAATCAAAGTACCGTACCGTACCGTCCTCTTCCGCTTATCCGGGGTCGGGTCGCGGGGGCAGCAGCTTGAGCAGGGAAGCCC
>JAOXYM010000006.1:4956993-4996257 GCA_028567055.1 Leptatherina wallacei
GCCTATCCCAGCAATTATCAGGCGAGAGGCAGGGTACACCCTGGACAGGTCACCAGTCCATCGCAGGGCCAACACAGAGAGACAAACAACCATTCACACTCACCCCTAGGGGGAATTTAGAGTGACCTATTAACCTAACATGAATGTCTTTGGACTGAGGGAGGAAGCCAGAGTACCCGGTAAGAACCCACGGATACACAGGAAGAACATGCAAACTCCACACAGAAAGGCCATTACTTCGAATCCCCCCCACCCAGCTCGAACCAAAAAGGTTAAAAAGACCAAAACAAACAGGAATGTATATTACCTGCATTCTGCGGTGTGACTTCATGGGAAGGTCGTCATGTGGGAGGCAATTGTTGATTGGTGTTTCCTGGATGCAATCTTTAACCCCTGACTCAGAAGTTCAACCAACTCTTCCATTTTCATGATTGTATATAAATTCAGACCCAAACTCTTAATCTACCAAATGTGAACTTAGTGGATTCCTCATTATATAGTATACCTGGAATGTTCTCAGTTTTCCACATTTTGGTGAGACGGTTTTACGAGAATCATTACAACATGTGGAAAACTTGAAAGGATCAGAGTATTTTCCAAATGAACTGAAAATCTTTCATTTACTCACAATATGCTCCTCATATTAATCTTATTTAACTAACAGGGCATGCCAACTCAGCAAAGAAAGAAAGAAAGAAAGAAAGAAAGAAAGTTTATGGAGTTTAAGAAACATTTGCTTCACTTGAAGGTTTTGTAGGTGTAAAGGTATAAAATTAAGTTTCATATCTTAAATACCAACCACAATTATCCAAATCTTAGATTTCATATATCTACAAAATATCCCTATATGAGCAAAAATACATGGAATAAATGGGCTTTTGAAACTTGTGACCAAGCTTGTCTGAAAGCTTTATGGTCAGAGGGATTGTAGAGTTTTTTCCTTCAAGAGCTGCTGACAGTGATGAATGAGATGATACAAAAAGGGCCCTTTGAAAAATCCACTAGATGTTGATGCAGGGCAGGAGCATGTGACTTCTCGTAAGAAACAAGGAATACGACACGTGTTCTGAAACCGGAATTACTCTTCTCCAAATATCTGCTTGTTTGTGAAGGAAAGGAATTTAAAAAAAAAAAAAAAGAAGAAGAAAAAGACCGACTAGAAACCTGTCAGTGTCAGTGAAATAATCACTGACACTGACATGGCGGGAGCCTCTCTCTGGCCCTCTGAAGCCTTTTCCGGTGGAGACATAATGAATTGTGATGCCAGCCTTCACCGTGCTGCTGCCAGAGCGCAGACGATGGGGCATGGAAAGTCATTATTGGAGTAATACATGATTCCACTGTATGTTTCTTTTTTTTTTGGGAGGTCGGAGGGTTGTGAGGAAAGTGCAAAGGGTCATGCTGGAAAAGCTAATGCCACAAAAACACATTTAGAAATCCATAAAGTCACCACTCAGACAGATTTGAGGATGAAGGGGATCATGCATGTTCTGTCAATGGAAAAAGCTTTTTCTCCGTCAATCAAACCACTGTGTGTTTGTTTGGCTTTCCTTCTTTTTTTGGACTGCTAAACTTCAGACAAGGTCACAGATGGTAATTGGATTAGAGATCAAAATATTGTGCATGAGACTGCCTTGTGGGGATTTGACAAAACAGAAAGAAAGAAATTCATCAGCCTTACTTAACACATGTCCAATCTTGAAAGAGACGGAGTGATCTGGATGTAGCTGTAAGCTACGTTGCTGGTAGGTTTTATTCATGATGTTAAAGGCTCCTGAGAAAAGATGTAGTCAGAATAAACCGAGAAATGAAAAGTTTTTACAAACAGCTACACAAAACACTTGTTTAAATAAATGTCAAATACACCACAGCTTTTTCATCCAAAGTCAACTGGCTCATATTATAATAGGAGTTTACACAAATATCTCTGTTTGACAGCATAGAAGATTTGCTGTCAGCTTGTAATCATCAAGTCAAATTTATTATTCTCAGTGTATCAACATAGCATGCCATGTCTCATGTTTCTGCCTTGTAAACAAGAAGTTAGCAGACACCATGATGTCCATTTCTGAACTGACATTTTGAACCCTGGTATTTGATCCTCACAATCTTGGCCTGTTTGGACGTTACCCCACTTTACCGTACTGAACTAGAGGGCGGAGCTTAAGATTTATCCTTGAAAGAGGAGCCTATCTGATTGTGACAGGGTTAACATATTTACATGCATTTTAAAAGACTGGCTTTAATTGGAATATTTTTTCTTTTTTCCAACTTCGTGTAAATGGAGCCTGCTAACTGATGAGGACACCGTGGCTTGTGGAAATGTATTGACTTAGCATTTCATGTTGGCATGTTTTGAGTATGTTGGAGCCAAAGATGTTCTGGAATCAGCTCTTACTCCTGGTCAATGGTGCTGATCTTTAATATTCCCTTTACAGAGCTCGCTCAGTGTTATCTGAGTCAGATGTTTCCTATAAAACAGAAGTTAGAGAGGCTCTGTGAAATTTAAAATTTGCAAATAATATTTTAATTTGATGTTAAATTAGCATATTAGTACCACAGTTCAGACTGAGTCATGAACACATACAAAATCACTTTTTTTTTCTCATTGGGTGGCTATAAGCTGGCCTTTTTCACATCAATTATTACAACAAAATCTGTCAAGATTCAATTTCAGGAAGCTTTTAGAATACAGCTGCACTTTTAATTGCTGTATTTTCATTACTTTGGGATTGCTGTTAGCAGTCATCTACACATCTCTCAGAAACTTGTTAAAGACGAGTCATAGCACTTTTAAAATTTGTTTTACTGCATTAAGTCATCTTACCTCTTAAACAGAGGGTATAATCTTGTAATTCTGTAACTAGAGGTTATAGAGCTGAAAGGTAATAGTTATCCTATTGGCACAAAACATCCAAACCACCTCAGTCTGTCAATCCAGAGGTAGTTATCTCCAACCTCTATGTGATGCTCCACAGGTCTGTCAACCAACATACACAGACAACATCTAGGATATAAAGAACTAATCCACCCATGGAGTTATTCTCAGATCATGATATTAGCTGGGTTGATAAGATTCTCAAAGTACTCCTTCTTCTGCTGGACTTTATCCTCCATCTCCACTGTAAATAGTGTTTGCAAAGCACAGTTTTTCCTTCCTCTGGGATCCGATGGTTTGCAAAAATATCTTTGATCCCAAGTAGTCATATTGCAGCATCAAGAAACTCCTCCCACAGCGAAACATCTAAAACCAGCAGTTTGGTGGCCTCAAAGTACCACAACAGGGAGTCAGAGCAGTGGTTTGCCATAAAATAGACATTCTCACAACAATCAGAGTTTACACACCAGAACATTGCTCCTCCAGGCTGGGCTCAACGAATAAGTCCTGATTTCCCTGTTCTGGACGGAGTAACGATTTATAACATTGGAGGAAATAAAGAAGAAATATATAACAAGACTCCATCAGGATAAGGAGCATGACGCTCCTTGCGATATCGCCATAAGAATCACTGGACCACACAAGCCCTTCTGCCACCACTAGGCAATACAAGAAGGGAAAGTCTTGTGGCATCGGTTTAAAAAATCCTAAACAAAACAACAAAAATAGATAAATGAATAAATAAAATATCGCAATAAAAATCAATGTGAAACCCGACAACTTCACCAGACTCGCATGATGAATTTGTACAATGAACAGCAGGAGCTAATGAGGTATCTGAGGATCTGAGAATATACCCCGATTATGCTCAAATTGGATTTTTTACAACCAAAAAAAGTAATGGTAAGAGTCTAAAGTACACTGAGCCAAAAAAAAAAGCCATTAGAAGGAATTAACATCTAAATCTAGAATTTTTGCAAGAGATATTTGACGCTGAATAACAAAAAGAAAGATTTAGTGAAAGCGCATTAACCCGATAAAATTCACACTACACAAATAAAACTCTACCTGTTTCCTTTACAAAAAGCTGTACTAACATCAAACTGTGGCCAAAATGATACAATTAAACTTTTATGTGCTAATCCTGTAAGCATAACCACCAACATGAAGTGACATTTCTTTTTGTTCATACTGACAAGTCAAATAGTGGCTTCAGTGGAGGCTCATTTCCATCAGCACTCATTCAACATCAGCAGCCTCCTGAGTGGAAAGGTGCCAACGGGTTTGAGAAAAGCTCAAACATTCTGAATCCATAGGCCATCCACAGGTGTTTTCCTGGAATCCAGTATAAATGCTGTGGCTAATTGCTGTCCATTATCCAGGCGAAGTTCAATCTTTACTTCAACAAGCGCCACCATCTGCCAGTCACCGCTTCCCATCGTTATACGCATTCAGGAGCTCTCACAAACAGAGACATGATTACCCAATAGACCCCAGGGAGTATAATTACATAAACTAATCAATACCACCTCATTAGGAGAACTGTTTCAGCTAAAAGGTCAATCTCAACACCCGTCAGAGGCCTTTTACTGGAAGACATTGTTTTGCTTCAACACAAAAATGTGTTTATCCATGAACACCTCGGGTGCGGCGCAATTACAGGGATGAGGGACAGCAAGGGATGACGGTGGCTCACAGACATGTTTGAAATGGAAGCACAGCTGCTCTGATGTATGTTTTGGTGCCGAGGGAAGTCCTTCACAATTTTATTCATTCTGCACAAACCTTGTTTTGAGGAGATCCTGTAACTGTGGTTACTATCTAGCACAGTGTAAACATAATCATTCACATTTATTTACATTGTTTCTGCTAAATTTACAGGAAAAAAAGCTTCTTATATTATATATTCATGAGGTGTGTTTGAAGTATTTGTCTCCACCATGGTGTTGCCATTTTCTAACAAAGAAATAATACGGCTAAATTAAAATGGATATTAAAAAAGCCAAGTCGACTGTGCTTGAGGTAAATGACGCAATTTAAGTGAACTATTTGTTTAAAGTCTTTTCATAATACCAAATAATCTTCAAGACACTGTGTTTGCGTTGACCTAAACCAGGCAAAATAATGTCTCGCAGTATGGCCCTGGACCTCCTGGCTGTTTACTCACTACAGGGGTGCTATCACACCATGACTGTTTATCATCTTATGCAATTGCCAGCAGGAACACTGTATGTCAACGTGAGTCAGCAGCTGATTTCAAGTTTCACTCGAGTAAACACTCAAGAGTTTCACTTTTCTGCAGATGAGATGTTTGAAACAAGTGGAGTCTTTTTTAGGTTTGTTCTATTAAAAAGAAACTTTGCTCATTAAATTGTGACATTCAGTTCACCTTTAAACAAAGTTTATATTATCAAAGTAATTTTGAAAGGGGGGAAAAAAAACACTATTGCTCACGTGAAAACATTAAAATTTCCTTTTTTGCACAGACTCATTAGATAAAATTAATGAAATCTGCAATCAGCCGAGAAGCCTGGCTGTTCTTACAGGTATAAAAAAAACTTAATAAACTTCATAATGTCAAGCAAATTACTAACTTCAAGTCAGCATTAAGTTGTTATCCCCCCCCCAACATCTTGTACTATACATCTATTTGTTTCTGCCTGGAAAATATTAAACATAATGATCCCACCTGGGCTCTAACTTTACTTCTATATAAATGTTTCTCAATTATTTCTGATTACATTACATCCCTCCCTCATGACAAGTAATTCAGTGCAGCTTGGTTCCTACTCAGGCTATCTCCTCTAAGGAGTACAAAAAGTACTCTACTGGCTTTTTTCTTCATCTAATTAAATTATTACATTTTAAAAGAACAATTGATCTTAAAGCATTAAGAAAGTACTCGGAAAATCTTCAGATTGATTCATTAATAACAATTTGTACAACCAGCGGGGTATGCAGGGCATCATTATAGCCTACAGTACTGTACTGAGCTCATTATCTGAAAGGTAATAACTGGATAATGACTATTCCCGCCAAATTGCTGGAAGCTGTGCAGAAAGTCTGCAAAGTAAAAGAAATGACTATAGCGTTGGACTCGGAGTGACTGCATCTCCACTAAGGCAGCTACCTCAGCATGATTTACCATCCTAGTCATGATGTTGATGCCATTTTTAATTAAATCTAGTTTTAAAGATTGACATTATTTCCCTTTATAAAGAAATAGAAAAACAATGCCAAGGAGTTAAAATAGACAGTTTGATTCGATGCAATTCAGCTTTATGTGAATAGTGCGAATTCACAACAATGTCATCTAAGGGCACTTCAAAATCAATTCGAGCCAATCTGTTGTCATCCAATTAGTATTTGTACAAGCCAATTCATAACAAATAATTGCCTAGCTAAGGAAAACCAACAGATTGCATTGAATCTCAACTTGGATCCAATCCCCCATCCTAAGCATGCTAGGGGCGACAGTGGGAAGGAAAAGCCTCCGGCAGAACCCGGCTCAGGGAGGGTAGCCGTCTGCCTCTGCTGGTTCGGGTGGAGGGGACAGAAAGGGATCAACAGACATGTATCCAGAGAGATCTGCTGAGAGAGGAAAAATACATTAATGATGCAGATACTGTCATAGATATATACATGGAAAATAAAGAACAGAGATGAAGAGCAAGAGCGCAGTGCATCATGGGATGTCCCTCAGCAGTCTAAGCCGATGGCAGCATAACTATAAGATTTATCAAAAAAAGAAGCTTTTAAGCCTGATCTTGAAGATAGAGAAGGTGTCTGGTTCCATATGAGAGGGGCTTGATAGCTGAAGGCTCCGTCTCCCATTTGACTCTTAGAGACTCTGGGAGCCACAAGTAGACCTGCAGACTGGGAGCAAAGTGACATTCATGTATCAGAAATATCTGGGCTGCAGGCTACTCTAAGTTGTGTTGATGTTGGTCCTTTAACTTTGCTCTGCTGTATATATATATATAAAAAAAAAACAGAAGTCAAAATGGAACAAAGACCTGTTCTATGCTGGAAACAGAATAGAAATAGAATAATAGAATAGAATAAACCTTTATTGTCATTATATGTACAACGAAATTGAAAGTGCAGACCCTTCCAGTGCCATTCAAAATATAAAAATATAAAACTATGAAAACTAAATGTTATGATAATGAAGTTATCCAGCTGTTACTGTTTTTTCTCCTGTGCTTCCTTGCCATGCATGGTTTTTGGCACTTTATCCTTGATGTTATTCTCTAGCACCCCATCTAGTGCAAACTTTCAACGAGATAGCATTCCACCTAAAATGTGGGGTCATCTCTGGGGCTACTACGTTATTACCTTATTGGAAGACTGCACATCTGTCCATTTGTGTTAAAAACATGGCCGTATGCAGGTGCTGATAAGGGTGCATCTGGATACCTCTATGAGGATATGGAACAACTCTTAGCCACTGGTCGAGCACCGTTGCAATTTCTAGTGAAGAGAAACAGTCACTAGGGACTAGAGTGTATGTTTGTGAAGACTGGGGTGAGGGTGGGTGGGTGGGGGGGTCACTTTTGCATCTTTGTGTGTGTGAGATTATGTATGAAAGAAATTATGTTTGTGTTTTTATATTGTTATATTTGGTCTGTGAAGGCTGTTTTAATTCTCTTTTATGCATAAATTGTTTTTAATACGTAAAGCACTTTGAGATGCCCTAGCATGAAAGATGCTTTATGAATAAGATTTGATTTGATTAAACTGTGAGGAAAGCTTGAGGTAAAGGGCTCAGAGCAAAATGAACAGATACATTATTTTCAGTTCATTTGGGTAACTAAGTCCAACTTCCATGTCTTCACCTTATGAGTCATATCAACCATGGATTAGACAAAACTGTGACCATTGTTAAAAAGGACTGTGCAGGCAGGTAGCCATGATACAGCTGTTCAGCAAACCACAGGGTGTCTCTGTATTCAACCCAGAAACAAAGGGAACTCTCAGTTTCTAATTCAAGTCCCTGCTGGATGTTGGAACTGACAAACTGAATCAAAAGCTGCCTAGTCTCACTAAACTGTCTCAACATTGATATTTTATTGTATTAAAATGAAGTTTATAACACTGTTGCGTTCGTGTTCGTCCCTCGTCTCACCCAGAGTGAATTTACCTGGATTATTTTGACACATTCACCAGTGAGACACATGTATCATCTTTTTCATTTTTATTTGTTCCTAGTATAAGAGACATACAATGGTATTCTGTGAGATCAAATTCATAGTAAGTCAAGAGGCTTAGCCTGGAAATCAAACAGAGAAAAACATAATACTGAATCAATGAGACCCCCCGCCCAGAGAGAATGTATTTACACCAAATCAAATACTGACAGAGCTTTTAGAGGCAACACCATTCCCCTTTCTCATACAATCTGTGACCGGCAGGTTAAAAAAAAAGAAAAAAAAGAATAAAAGGAACACTTCCACGCTGTAGCTGCCACAATTCCTCTTAAAAAATATTGACTCCGAAACTTTGAACTGAGTTGAACGTTTTGCTTTGTTTTAAAGGCTATTTAATGCTCTGCTGTCCGGTAATATCCTCATCAGCTTTTGGAAACGCTGTGATTGACTACATTTACCTTCATTTACTGGATGAAGAGAGTAAACTTCACACCGAGCCAAATGAGCTCCGGGGAATTTTGATCAATGAACACCATTTTCAGATACAGTAAATAGCGCAGTGCTGTCTTCACAGAATCAATCACGGTTCTGGTAAACCGTGGCTGTAGTGACTCTTCATAAAAAAAAAAAAGAAAGAAAAAAAGTGCAACGTGAGTTTTGAAAGAGTGCTATTTCTGAGCCAGGGCAGACTGGCATCAACATCCCAGAGGGAAATCCTCAGAACATGATGGCAAGCTCGGCCACTTTGTGAACAGATTTCACCATCACTTCCCAAGAATCGATCCAAGACACAATCTCAGCCTGTCGGATCAGTTCATTGCACTTCATGTTTCTTCTCCATGTTTTGAAAACTGACCATAATCTACAGGTGTAACCATTGTAGAAGCCCAGCAATGTGCATCCATTTCCTAAGACGGTGCAACACAATTATTCCTCAGCTAACTCTAAACGTCACATTTAGAATCAAGCACCTCTTTTTCTTTTGTTTTTGCTTCCTCCAACAGGCACATGAGACTTTTGCAATGGCTACAGGCCTGTAGGTGATGACGAAGAGGAATTGTGAATTTCTCCTTCTGAAACCAAAAGACAAAAAACAAGAAATAATGGCACTAAAAGGGAACGTGACATCAAGTGGAAAGTTAACAGAATACAGAGACAGTCAAAGCTGAATGTCTGCAATCTCAGGCTGTGCACTAGCTTTGGCCAACACTACCCCCCCCCCCGCTCCAAATAATCTGCAGGCTCACACTTTTGGGATGAAAAGCAGAAAAAAAAAGATGAAGGGTTTCATTCCAAAAGACTGGATCAAACAGGAATAACATGTTTTTGAGGTTTTATAGTTCTCGAAATGAAACATATTTTATCAAATATGATTAAAAAACAAACATATTTTGTATAAATCCAAATAGATAATTATGTTCTCAGTCATTGGTTTATCACAATGAATGAGAGGTCTGAGCTCTTGTTTTTGGGAATGAAACTCTTCAAATTTACAATATATGCTGGATGACGCATACTGACGACCATTGGAAAAAAAATAAACAGTCAAATACCTACAATATACTGTAGCATAGTAGCCATCTCAGCCCCTTGCATTAACCCCTATCCCCAAGTCACACACTATTTTTAAATAAGGCACACATTTACACATACAGTTAAAATTTGGCTAGTAATTATTCCTTTATTTACAACCAATAGCCACAAAGTTAATAATTATAATAACTGCAGTCTGTTCTGTTTCATGTTTGTCCTCATAACGCCAGATAGGATGTTTGTCGTGTCCTCTTTGGGTCCAAAATGTTTCTTTCCATTAAGAGGACGTTCGACCCGATAGTTGTGGAGCACCAATCTTAAAGAAACATTCTTAGGGAACTGAAATTGACCCGAACTCGTCATTTCTGACTTGACATCGGAGAAAAAAAAAAAGAACATGGAGAGAAAAGGCATGTGTAGCTGCTTTATAGAAGTATTTCCTTTGTGGTACCAACATAAACAAAATGTCTTCAGCCCAAATGACATATTGTGTTGATGAAGTGCATGATTTGGTGTCCCAAAGGTATTTCTTAGGGAGTAGGGGATCGTTTGGTATGCCCAAAGATGAAAGAGTATAGTAAGGCAAAGACATATCTACTTTCAAGGGAATTTGCTTACTTTTCACCACAGGTTACACATACTGCATATGTATATGTATACATATACGGTGTGGATATAAACACACATATATATACACACACATGCATAATATAAACACATTCTAGGGTGGGGTTGGTGGGGATTGGATACAAACACTACATCAGAAAAGGTTAAGCAAAAAAGCATGAACTGAAGCACTGTAGGAGCCTTCGGCTTTTAAGTCTTCAACATGACTGATGTGTCAAGGTTGTCCAACATCAACACGTCCTAAAACTGAGTTGCATTGTAAATCCACACTGAGGACATCGGCAGCCTAATATAACAAGGTGGCATCACTCACCTGAGTCAGCGGTTCAATAATAAGCAAGTAGCTGAACAATACCAATATGGTACAAAGATAATCCTTGGGCAAAAAAAAAAAAGGAAAAAAGAAAGGGGGAAAAAAAAAAGGGGGGAATAAGTTTGGTTGGGGCTTTTGTCCACAGTGAAACTGGCTGCCACAATAATTTGTTGTGTTTACAGGTGACGGTGTGCAACCTCAAACCCACACCATTTCTTCAAAGAGAAGTTCCTTAAAGATGACACGGTGAGGGCGACGCCCACTAGTCCAGGAGTGCTCCTCCTCAGTAGTTGAACTTTCCCTGTTCGTTGACCGGGGACGTGGCAGGTATGAACAGGGGCTTGGGAGGGACATCGGGTTTAAGAGAGGACGTCCGGCGGACGATTGCGCCCCTGTGCTGGACCTCCTGCTGCTCTCCGTTATAGCTGTGCTGGCGTGCCAGGTACCCACTGGGAATGAGAGGGTAGTGTACCTCGCAGGCGCTGCCCGTCGAGTTCATCCGTGCCAAAAGGGGAGGTTGCTGGTGGGGCCCGCCGTTTCGTTGGCTGAAGCTGTGCTGGCGGGGGATCATCCCTCCTCCCACTGCACCAGGCATTTTGGTGGCTGCAGCAATTAGTGAGTGACGCTGGGAGGAGTGCCTCCTCTCCAGGGTGGACTGATGGTGTGAGGGGATGTCAGGAGGAACATCCATGCGGCGAGTGAGACTGTCCCGGGGTAAAGTGGATGAGCTGTAGTAGGGGGCTGATTCTGTCTCGGGTATGTGAGGTTGAATGCGATTGGCAAAGGCTAACTGGCCTCCACCGCCGCTGGCCATGAGACCTGATGGGCTCATTAACTGGGAGTTCTTGCTGCTGCTTGCTTCATGGATGTGCTTCAGGAGCTCATCCAGCGAGGTTACCTCCATCACCTTCTGAGAATAACCAGGGTACGGCTGCGAAATCATTCGATCAACATTGTGGATTTTGCGTTCATCTGGATGCAGGTGACCAACTATGGGCTGCCCATTGGACAGGCTGTGGGAGAAGGGGAAGACCTGCTGGTGAAGCAGAGCAGAACCGGGCCTGGAGCCAATGTTATGAGACTTTGGCTCCTTGGCATTATTGCAGTTCTGGTTCTTTTCCCACTGGTTCTTAAAGGCTTTCATGCTCTTAATAGGCAGTTCTGGGGTGGAGTCTGGTGTAGGCAGACCAGACAGCTCTGAGGAGTGGTGGAGGTGGTGAGGATGAGAGTGAACCAGGTCTCCCATCGTCATTCCATGATGGCCGTTTCTCCTCGGTGGGTGATGCTCCTTGTGGTTGGTGAAGAAAGAATTGTAGATCTTTGGGGACGATACCTCCAGCTTGTCTTCCTTACTCTGGCTGTCTAGGAGGCCATTAAGCTTTGCCAGGCTGCGGAGTGACAGGGCGTGTGGAATGGGGGCTTCGGGATCCTTTGACAGCTTCTTGGTCTTGTGGCCTGTGTGGTTACAGTAGCACGACACCAAGAAGCCAGAGAGGAAGGCTCCAAGAACAAAGGCCACCAAAACACAAGCTATCAGAAGGGTATAATGGACACTGTGGTTGGTCCTCTCCAACTCTGGAGGTCGTCTCACACCTTCAAAACAGAAAAAAAGGCATTTTAGTTGATGCTCTTTTAATCAAACCAGAAGGAAAAAAAAATAAACCTCTTCAAGAGCTAATATAGGTCAAGCAGCAGCTGGGAAAGACAGGTTGTGTTTACAGAGGCTTCTCTATGCAGGAAACAGCACGGGAGAGGTATTTGAACTAGGCTTTTGGCTTCCTCTCCTTTAACTGTTGATAGATCAATGCAGCCTTTCTTTTTAGGACCTGAGCTTCCCTTCAGACTGGCAGAGGCCAAGAGCTCCCCAGTCAGAGAGAAATCAGCTCTGAGATGAGTTCAAGCTTTAAATATTGATGGAAGCAAAGCAGCAGGAGCCTGGTGTTATTTTCACAGAGTCTGCTTTCCAACGTGAGGATCAGGGGCGACAGCACCTGGTATGATGAACGAGCCAAAAATAACAGGTCTGTCCAATAGCTCACTGAGCGAGGCGTCTTTGCCAACATGGACTCAAATAAGGTTGTCATATTTTCTCAGAATGAAGCTGAAGGGATGGTTGGTGCAGCAGTGCACTGAAAACTCAAGGTTACTTAGTGCGAGGGTCACAACACCTGAGGACATTTACATGCTAGATTTACCTCGTCTGTGTTTGGTTAATGGCGTGAACGGCAGAGATGATGAAAAGAGTGAAACCTGCCACCTCTCCTAATCAGAGCTCATTTGCAAAAAGCTGCTGCCATCTGTGGTGTCAGAGCCTTCTATTTGCCCTTAATGACAGTTTCTGCGGAAACTGATTAGTCTGCGGAGGGGGAGGGGTTAGCAGAGCTGCTTCAAGGAGGGAAAAATACAGGTGTGCCAAACAAGAAAATCCAACAGCTGATGAAAGCTTTGTTAAGGAAGGAAACAGAAAACAATAATGTCTAAATTAGGTTTGATGATAATTTATGAAATTTTCTAAATTATGATGAAGGTAATTATTGTTAATAATTATTAATCAAGTTATTGAAGGTAAATACAGTTCAATAACTTGATCTGTATTTGATTATATTTCATTTTTCCTTGAAATGAACATAATGAAAATGTCTTATTCCAGATCATCCCTATTCAGGAATTCACAGAAATTCATCTCTGAATAACTCATAGCCGATATAAATAAAACCCATCCAGAAGCAGCCTGTAATTTACGTCGGAGTATTTGAAGAGTTCTTTTCCAAAACACTATAAATCCATTTTGATTGTTTTCGGGACGATGACACTTTAGAGAAACTACATTTCCCAGTACATTTAGAACAAGGAAATGTAGCGATTTGGCACGAAACGTTGATAGAACGGTGTATAGGTTCACTACACAGCAAAATGACATGACAAACTCATTTTTTCATACATTGGCTTTTATGGTGTTTTGGAAAAGAACTCTTCATTTGTTGCTCTAATTTTTCAAGAAAGAATATAAATAAATCAAACGGCTAACCTGCCTGGTGTGCCACAAACAATCCTAAATCCTTAAAAACTTTCAGCTTAAACAACATTTATTAATAAAGGATTTTTTTGATAGATGGAAAGGGGGACAAAAAACTTTGCAAGGCCTGGTTGCTCACAAGTTTGGACACCTCTGGTCAATATTACTATTAGTTAACTATATAAAATAGTCCTTTGCAGATTTTGAGATGTATTCAAGATCCTTAATCTTTTGGAAAAATGATCATGTTTGCATTCTCATTTTTTAAAAATGTATTATTATCCTTTTTTATTTTGAACACATGCTGTTGTGTTTTCATGTAGAATCTGTCAGTATTTACCAAATCTATTCCCCAAAGCATAACTGGCCCGCCCCCAGATGTATTCTGTAATGAAACTGCACACTTTATTCCCCAATTGTAATTTGATCCTCCGTTTTAAAGTCCTAAAAGATAAAGTTGGATTGGTTATCCTACTTGTGACCTACAAACTCCTGCTCATTGAAGCTTTATTTTTCATTTCTAACTTCATTAGTTCATGTGATTTGCACCAGGCCTACTTAGATGTCCATTTGTAAGTTTTAGATGGATAATTGGATGTCCTCCCATTTACTCTTTTTAAAGATACACACACACACACATATACACATATATATATATGAAACATGGAAAGACAAGCAATTTACCTTTTATTATGACGGCTTTAATGTGACAGAATCTAATATTTTTCTCTACATATCTAACTTGTATTTATGTTGCTTCACACAATCAGCTTTTAAGCTTTTAACTTATCATTTGGGCCACTCATTCATTGAGGTGTGTTTATTTCTTTTTTGCTTTTCACATCATGGAGTCCTGAGCAGGAGAGCCCGAAGAGGCTTATCTCACCATCATGTTATAACTACATTTCTTTTGAGTAGTGCTTTGCCACCATTTTCCTAACAGAGATAATGTGGTCCCTTTTAATCTTTCTGGAAATAATGCTTTGAACAGATATTCTAATTAAAACTTCAATTTGTATCCATTTATCCTTATGATTGCTTCTACTTATGAGCACATTAAAAAGCCATACATCATAATTGTAATTCCAGTGGGAAAGGTTATCAAATGTGATGCAACAGTGAGCCAGTTAATACATCTTTTAACCTACTTTTCTTTTCTTTTTTTTTTTTTAGTTCTCATTACAAAAGCTATCCCTGTGGTTCCAGGTTTTTGGGATCGAGCCGATCGGTGACCTGGCGGTAGTGGCGGCGTGCAGCTTTTGTAATGAGTGCTCAAAGTCTGCCATCAGCTCTGTGCAGTTTGCCTTCTGTCACCCCTGTGGCTTCCTGGTACCTGTGAGTCATCCTCTCCCTCTGGACCTTGACACCCACCTCCCTGGCTGTAGCTACAGGCCCGTTGAGGTGTTCCTCCTGGTTCAAGGGTATGAGTCAAGTGGCACACCAGGAGGTGAAATGCGCATCTGAGGTAAACAAATCCAGAGTCTATGAGCGACCTGTCACAACATGTTTCACGCAGGCTGGATGACTCAATCACTGGTTATGTGGGACATATGGTGCCACTGGTCACAGTGAAATTAAAACTCTGTGAATCATTCCAACTGCTCCGCACACAGCTAGTGCACAGGAGTTGCTGCGAAACTATACTTAGTAACTTTCCTTTCTGTCTACTGCTTCACGAGGGTTTGGAAACTAAACAAAATGCTCCTGCACAAATATACAATCTTTAAATCTGCTTATTGGGGTGAATGATCACCTAAGATAGATACGATAATTAACTTTTTCTGCTCATTTCACAACTCTGACAATGTTTCTAAAGCTTCAGAGTCAGTACTCCTCTCTAACATCATAACATTTTATTTCTGTGTCAACTCAACATGGTTTTGGCTCAGCGAAGGCTTAATATAGCGATGTACAAGTCTGCCAAAAGGTAAAATGACAGATGGGCTGCGTGAGTGGAAGCAAGAGAGGGAAGGGGAGAGAAGGATGGTGACAGCCAGAGGAAAAGAGGAGATGAAGTGATAAAAATTCAACCTTGGTTGAAGAGGGGAGCGAATGTGTGAAGAATGAAAGATCCAAGAAACTGGAGAGCAAGAGCAAAGAAAAAGATGGAAGATGAAATACAAAGCAAAACAAAGTGAAAAAATAAAGTAAGGAGTGTGAGGAGCAGATTTGAAGGCAGAGGGGGAGGATGGGGAGAAAGGCAGGAGGAGAAGCAGGCAGATTTAATGGGGTGAATGACACACCACCACTCTGATTAGGTTTTGAAGCCTGGTTCTCTCCAGCAGCTGTGATACGTTTTAAGAACAACCTTCGTGCTCCTCCACAGCGCCGCGGGAAGAGAAGCACTCTGTGATTACATCCATATTGTTAAAAATAGACAGCGCGGTAAGTTATGTAAACAGGCAGGTTATACTCAGCGATGCCTGTGTCATACTAATTACTGCTGGTTTGTACATTAAGGAAACCAAGTAGGGTCTGACAATGTTTTTCAGTCCTTTTTTCCTGCAGGTGATTAAGTCGACACTAGAAACAAATTACAATGAAAGTGACGACATCTTTTAAGAATGGCTGCTGTCTTTGCAAGTTCTTAAAATCGACTTCATTAACAATACAGCACCCATAAGCTTTTTCCATGACACCAATTACTTCTAATCTCAACACTTTGAAGTTTCACACTTGCTCAATTGTGAGAAAATTATTTTTTGCATCTCTGCAGGACATTAAAGCATCAGAACTCTACAAAACTGGAATTTTAAATACTACCAAGAAGAAAACGGCTATTAACACTTTCAGATGGGAAAGAATTCAGAAGAGCAACTTTTTCATTTGTGCATCACTTTTGCATCGTGTCGGGGCTTTTCTCTGGGGTGTGCTTAGATAATTTGAAACTCGAACAACAACTTGTGTTCTATTTTTTGCTCATCAGGTGAAGACGTTCCAAAATAGCCCTAATTAGTTTCTGCTTTTTTTGAGCTCACAAGTGCGAGTAATTGTTCCATTAATGGCTCCTCCATCCCAACGAGATGCCAATGAGACAATATAGCCCCAGGCTTCACGCCGTACAAGTGTTATCTCCCTGCTAATGGTGGAGATTTATTTCCACACTTCCAAAAAAAAAACCAAAAAAAAAACAATTGTACTCTTGAAGGACAACCTGAGGTTAAAGACTGAACCAAAATAAAAATTGTTTTCCTCCTTTAAATCCGGATGAAAAGCAGAGCATAGCTGCCCTGTAGCTGGTAGGTTTAGCAATTTGACAATTTCGTTAATTGATGTTTTTCACACTGAAAGCCATAGTTTGCAAATGGAACATCATGCATCAGTGTCGGTGCATGTGTGCACAAAAACACGCACACTCTTAGTGTATAGATAGCATGTGTGTAAAGTTCCAGTTGTTGATTAAATGAATTCAATCGTGTACACTTATTAGGAATTTGCATAATATTCCAGCTCAGTGCTCTGCCAACTGGATGCGGTTAAATATATGCAACATGCTTATGTAATATGGTGTAATGCAACAGATCCATTCCAGCTGAAAGCAGTTGTAATGAGCGTTGCATTTCATTCCAGGTATGCTAATGCATACAAAACAAATTAATTATTATATTTTCATTGAACACTGATAAATTAAACATTCTCTGGCATCTGAGCATCTAAAGCACACTGAATTAAGTCCCTCAATATTTAAATATGAGATTGAGGAGAAGCAAAATATTAACAAGCAGTGTTCTTTAAATAAAAAGAAAAATTGTTAATATTTTAATAGAAAGCAACTGGACTTGTTTTCTTGGTTTTTAAAGATATTTCACCTCTCATCAGATGAACTCAAGAAGTCTTTCTGATGAGGTGAGACATGTAATTGCCTTCTATTCAGGCACCTGGACATCATATTTTACCTCAAACTTAAACAGCATGTTGTTTGGTTACAGGCCAGATCACCCTCATTAACCAAAACACACATTTCCTCACCTGTCATGCAATTTGGCTCTTACTTGTTGAGCTTTTAAAAGGGGACATATTATGCAAAAATCCCTTTTCTAAGTGCTTAGAATGGTTTCTTGTGGTGTTCTAAGTCACCAAAAGAGCAAAAACTCCTATATAAAACAACAACCACGGTATGTAATTTGGGTATATATTTCTTTGAATATTATTGAATATATTTCTTTGAATATATTTCGGTTTCTAAGCAGGACGTTTCCCAGTTCCTACATAATGTGACTGAGGGATTAGTTCAGTAACTACCCCTGCTGGTCTTCAACCCCGCCCATGCTTGTCCATGATGTGCTTGCTCCGCCCCTCTTCAGCCGCCAGGAAGCAGCAACAAGGAAGTCGACAGCTTCCTTGTTTACACTCTGCTGTTTCACCACTGAAGCCTAAGCTGTCAATCATCTCAGCTACAGAGCACAGAGGTGGGGGGATGGGCGGAGCCATCAGCTGCTCAGATCCCTGAAGGGCCCGCCCATTATGACAAGATAGTCTCGGAAGCGGGAGAATAAGGGGTAAATAAGGGGTGGAGGGGAAGCTGTAGCGCCCTATAAGGCTCATTATTTTCAAACCATGGCTCTGGCAATTCATTTAGATATCAAAGAATTGTTTCAGATTGGGAATAAAGTGCATAATATATCTCCTTTAAGATATCCATCTCCAACATTTCTGGAGCCACTGCCACAAATGTAATGCTTTTTTCACTGGTGTTTTTTCAAATTTGGATAAATACCCCACATAAGGAAACACAAAATGAACACATCTCATGGATTGGTCAAATCAGTGCAAACTGAATCTCAGTGGACAAAAGCTAATTTTTCAGAGGTAGATATCTCAAACTTTACATATAAAACACGTGCATTGTTGAAGACTTAAAACTTTTTTTTTTGATACAATACAATTTTGCATAGAAGTTACTTTACGAGCCATTAAACTACAGAAAGCACATGCACAGAGTCATTTATTCTTCTTGCATGCAGTTGAACCAGAAACAAAAACGTAGCTGTTCATTTGCCATTCAGTGGCTGATGAGGCAAAACGCTTCCAATGCATCTGTTGCTGCATTTCAATAAATGTGAAGAGCAAGAGGTGGCAGTGGAAGAAACGTGGCTTTACCGGCCAACTTAAAGAGACAGTCCACACCAAAGTCACCTTTCTTGTAACTCAACAACAGTAATATACTGCAGAACCACGCACAAAACAATATATTGTAATCCACATTTAAGTAAAATACTTTTTTTTTTAAAGCTCTGGCTTTTTGCTTAAAGAAAAAAAAAAGCATGTTTAATTGCGTGACACAGTGTTTGCTTTGGAGTGAACTGCTGCTTTAAGAGATGGAGAAACGTGCAGGCCACTGCAACACCTGCACAGATTCAACCACCGGCTGGAAATTCAGTGAGGCTGATCATGAAAAGACGATGAAGGGGGGTCAGTGAAAGAGAATTCAACAAAGGAGGCAGGTACACTTAAAAGAGTTAGTCTAAAAAAACAGAAAAATAACAAAAGAAAAAGAAAACAGGCAGGTAAAGTAGGAAAAAACACTCCCCAGAGGTCAGTGAGACAGTAAAGGGTAAGGGGTTAGTGCAAAGAGCCGGGACCTGAGTGTAGGGGGATTTGATCACTGTGGGGCCCGTGGTCCTGAAGTTTAAAGCTGATGTGGAATAAAGAAACTATTCAGAGTACCAGTCTTAAAGGTGAAGCACTTTTAAGTATGTGTAATGCCTTTTAGGTTAGTTTTTACAACAGATAATTTGTTTTTGTAGCAACATGCTACATTTCCTGCATAATGACTATAAACTGTTGGTGATCTGAGCAGAGGGAAGAATGATCTACTTCTGTGTGACCTTTAATAGGTGCAATCACGCCATCACAATGAGTCAGGGTGTTAAGTCAAACTTCATTTGAGGGGAAAAAAAAAAGAAGAAAGAAGCCAACTCATTTGGTGAGAGTGAACGGACGACAATGTCTATCTGTGACGCCATGCGGGCCACAGCTGGGAGCAACAGGTGATCAATGGAAAGACACGCCAAGAGTAGAGTCGAGAGGAGACTCTACTGCGGAATATTATGGAGTAGAAAAAAAAAAGATATCTGAAAAAAGTGCAGAGGCAGCTGGTGAGAAAGGAGGCTTTATGCTGTTTTCTAAGGAAGATTGCTGTTCTGCTGGTGTACTTAAGGAGTGAATTAATGTAGCGCGGTGACAGTGATTACAGCTTTCTGTTACACCTTTTTGGTGGCCTGTTTAACGTGCACAGCAAGAGCGAGTGCACGCTTATTTAAATGGTAGAGGTGTGTTGTTTTTTTAACAGTGATAGTGACATTAATTCAGGCAAGTTAAAGATGCTATGTGTAGAATACACTCCCTGTGGTTTTATATCAGAGGTTGAAATTCTAAAACTTTTTGGCTAATCTATTTAGCTATTTATATTCTGCCCATTTGAGCCTATAAATGCTCTTGTGTGTTTGCACATCGCTTGGTATTGTGTGTGCCGGGGTTCATTTTGTTTCTATTTAAAAGGTTTTTCACCTGACAGATGGCACAGAAATGGTAATTTCATGAACTGACATACCGGCTGAAGTCTAAATAAAGAATAACAAAGTAAAGAATGAGGAAAATGGAAACAACTGTTTATTTAAGTGAAGTCCAGTTTGGAGCTTCAAGTGGATGTCGCTCTCCTTTTCAATTTGGAGAAACTGCAGTACAACAACTTGAGGCAGGACTGACGTGTATGTGTGTGTGTGTGTGTGTGTGTTTGCACATCAGGCTGACTTATAATACATCATGCAAAAACAGCTAGTGTCATCATAGATGGACAGGCTGGGTGAAATTTCAGAAGCTAACTAATAATTCACTTTTTTATAAAAATGCAGCCTCAACTTGACCCTTAAAGATTAAAAAGTGAGGGTCAGGCACACATAAATGGAGATCTAATTCAATTTCATTGGGAGAACTGCACTATCATCATGCACCAGCCTTAAAAACAGTCCAAACAGCACGTATTTTTGGGGTCATTGTGAGATAAACAGGATAATTGCAATTTTGTGTCATTTTAACTGTTTAATTAATGATCAATGTGTATTGTTTGTTCATGAAAGACATTTCTTTTCATTGCAAAGTTTATGTTCTTTTAACAAGTTTACACCTAAAACCAGCCTGAACAGTTTTCTATTATCCATGAAGTCATAGTCAATGAACCAATAATCACTTCAATTTCTGACTTAACCTCCTTCACCATTGTGTCAGGTCTCAAGAGGATTATGGACTTTGTATGTAGGGATGTATTGCTGTGTATATGTAAATGTATTTGCATGTACTATGCCCATAGATTTTGACTGTATTTCGCAAATGGACCCCAGGAATAACAGCTGCAGATGTTTTCAGGGGATCCAAATAATTAAAGAAAAACAAAGAAGAGGACTTGAATTCAGACTCAGTTGTAAAACTCCACACATTTGTCTCTTTTTCTCTGATGTGACCTGAACCTTCTGTGAGGACCAGATATTATGAGTGCAGTTAGAGGGGATACAGCCAGAGCTGACTGACTGATGATACAGTCTGCATCTGTTGCTGAGGTCTTTAGAAGTATAAATAACTTTAGGAAACTAGCTGCCCCCCCCAGGACAACAGTCCTTCTTGATGAAACGGTTCAGACTGAGTTCACTCTGCTCTCCTCCTGGCACCATTTTATTAAGTCTAAAAACAAATCACATGACTTCATCATCCTCTTCATCATTTTCCTGTGCTTGTCAGATACATTATCTGCTAATCTGAGTTCTTTTTGTCCAACCCACACCGGTTCATCTACATGTACCAAAAAATGTGGAAAAGGTCAAATCACAATGGAGGGCGGGAGGAAATTAATCCACAGAGCTCTAAAACCCGGATTGCTGATGCACAGATTTGTGTGTGTTCACATAAAATGGAGAGGTGGGCGTATTCCCAGGCCAGAAACAACTCTAGTGCAACCTGACTGCTGGCATTTTTCTAAATAGCAGCAGGTCAACAAGTTCCTGCCCATGCCTTTTAGTCTTTTCACACATTTACATAATGTATTGCAGCTACCCACATCCCGAGGAAGTAATTCACTTCAAGCCTTTTTTTTTTCCCCGGACCAAAACTGAGCTAATGAAACGCGATGCTATGGATTAACATGGCTCATGTGTTAAATGAGCAACTAACTTTTTAATGAAAGCATCATTTTGAATCCTGTACCGACACTTTGAACCCAGATTTACAGAAAGTTTATTTCTACTCCTACAATGACCCAGACGCTACTGCATGTTCTGTCTGGTGTTAAGTCTTTTAATAGCTTGAAAATGATTTAAACAACATTTACAGCATGTACTGCTGATGCCAGACTTCAACAGCTGGAAGGATTCCTCTGCTCTTCAAGACATAAATCCTTTTCAGTCTCAAGAGAATTGAATAGACGTGAAACACCTGTTTAGGCTGCTGTTTGGAACTGACAAGTTCCTGATGGTTCTGATCAATCTGCAAACCTTATTAGTCTGTTAACCATCACAGCTCTCTGGGGAAAGTCCGTCATCCTCAACTTTATTTCAGGGGGACATGATGACACATGAAAAATAGTCACCTGTGCATGTAAAATAGTAAAACAAATAATTCCGTTTTGTTTGTTTTGTTTCAAAATGCTGGTTTTGTTCACAGTGATGGTTTTAAACTATTGATTCAACCAGTTATTTCTAACATCAATAAAACCTTTTTTCTAATAAATCAGAATCCAATATCTGCTGTAAAGAAGGCAGATTGCTCGTGTATTCACATTACAGCTCTCTGGTTTGGTGGCCCGATGGCCAGATTGCATATCTACAGCAATGTGACCACCAGAGTTGTATATTAAGCCGTTTTCACACATGAAAACTGGAAAATATATACAACATTCGATGCAGTTGCCTGCTTACACAAGCTCTTTACAGTAGGAGATTATCTATTTGAGATGTGCTCTTACTTCTGGAAATACTTTAAGTGGTACCTGGTAGAGTGCACATGAAGTAGGTCCATAATGTATGGACATGCTTTGGGAATCAAAGGGCTTTAACGGTGTTTTGAGTGGTGGTTGAGACTACTTTCCTGTCCAAAACAATAACTAATTTATGCAAAAATCAATACTTTATAGATTTTGACACATTTGCAATGTCTTTTTTTAAAAAACAGAAAAAAAGACTAGAACGTGAACTCAAAAGAATCCCTTTTACTAATCTCCAGAAAGTTTCAGAGCTGCAACCTGGTGTAAAATTCAGTTGCAGTCTGTGTGGTGAAAGTGGTGTGCCAGCAGCATCTGTATCTCCATTACTGTCAGCCTCTTGATGCTCTCAGCCACAATTGTGCATCATGAAGTGTCTGGAAAGTGCTAACAAATGACAACATAATTAATTCACATCAACTGAGCACTTTGGAAGGTAATATACTTGATGCTTACAGAGATGCACAACAGTGAAGGCTCAGTCATTGTGTTATGCTAATGATCACATTGATTAAAATGAATATCTGTCCCCTAAAACGAGCACGAGAGGACATGTTTACAAGTCATGTGAGATGTCTTAGACATGAAATGCATATGAATACGAGTCATTTCCACACAGGCAAAAGATTTTTATGTTGTCCAAGTGTTACTGTACATGGAAGTAAACACCCTCAGTATCTTAAAGTTTAGAAATATGTAACAAGAATTAAAACTACATGTTCCTAGACTTCTACATTCTTGTTTATTAGTTGGGGTGTGAGAAAATATCGATTCACCGAAATATTGCGATATTTTGCAGGACGATATTGTATCGATATTCAAAACCACGTTGATTTTTTTTATGAAAAAAAAATTATTGAATGTTTTTTTCTTTTTTTTTTTAGAAATCAACAATCTGTTATATAAACAAACAGTACACAGTGGTGCTATCAATATTCAAAACCACAATATCAAATTTTTATGAAAAAATACTTTTTGAAAAAAATCATCTTTTCTCTCCCCAAAATCAACAATTTGGTACATATCCAAATTGTGGTGGAGGTTCATTTCTGTGTTGCATCTAAACTTGACTTTTTGTTAAAGTTTACTTGAAGAATCCGAAGCACTTTAATTTCAGATTTATATAGATGTATAATGTTAAAAGGATAACAGTCAAAGTGTTATTTTTTTTATATTTTGCACCAAGCATACTTTCTTTTGATAAATATTCTATATGTATGACTATTGTTCATATATTTGTCATATATCAAGCTACATACTTTCTATATTGCACCAAGTGGTGGTATGTTTCATGCTACAGGGATACTTGAGACCTTTACTGATGAGGCCGATTTTAATTTCTTTATTCATCTTGTACATAAAGAGCAAGTGTTTTTATTTATTCTGTAGTAAAATGTAGATCATCTGCTCCCATTTAGCAAGTTAATGTCAGCCATATTACAGGTTTGAGTTATTACTGTTTTAACAGTTGTCTTACAATTAAATTCTGGTAAAGAAAAATCACAATATAACGTCTTACCCATGGTATTGCAATATAGGCCTATCGGGATATATCGTATCGTTGCCCCTGTATTGTGATATATATATCGTATCGCCAGATTCTTGCCAATACACACCCCTATTTATTAGGGCTGGGTATTGTTAAGAACCTCACGGTTCGATTCGATTTTGATTCTTTGAGTTGCAATTCAATTCAATATTGATTTAAATGCTTCGATGTCGATTCAGTAAGAAGTATGAAGCATCAACCAACGGATGTTGCATAGCATCTGCATGGTGTTGGTGTAAGTGGTTGCACAGGTTTGTGGTGTTACTGCACTACTTTATTCTGCCTGGCACAGCTTACAAAGACCTTACTTTAGTCCATTTCCTTTGTTCTGGATTTACATGAGAATCCAAAATGACCCCAAACGTCAGATTTAAAAGTTGAAGGAGATGGCTTTACGCTGCTGCTTGCTTTAATTGCCATTTTGTTGAGGATTTGCCGAATCGATATTGAATTGGGAAGGGAAATATTGCGATGCATCGATTATTCAATATTTTTACCCACCCCTACTGTTAATTAAACAGTGTAATAGGATATAATCCAACCCTGCCAATATTTTGTCTTTCAAGTCTCACATCTTCTTTTCTCTAAGTCCATTTTGACAAAAGTCCAAGTCTCACATCTACAAGTTTGCTGCTATGGAGACTAATACATCCACTTTTCAGCTTGATCACTGTTAGCTTTTGAGGTACCTCTTTATTTGGTAGCTGGTGTATCTTGAAACAAAGACAATTTATCAGTGACCCATTTGGATTCTCATGTATCCTTGCATGTAGTGTTGTGTAACTTTAGTTCGGGTATCTTTCACTCTCTTGACTGGTTGTTCTATTTTAGTCTGTTATCTGTGCTCTGTTGTCTACCGGCCCACCTTGTGGCTGCTGTGAGATATGTGACACAGCAGAAGCCCTACAGAAGGAACAGACAGAAAGGCAGATATCTGGTGAGAAATGGACAGGAAGTTAGAGAGATTTGAGCCCTTCTTGGAACAGTGATGCCGCTACTGCCACACCAGCTCCTCTCCGACCTTATCAACACGGCTGCCCAGCTCTTCTGATTAAACCAGTAGCGTCAGAGTCTCTGGTTGAAATAGATTGTGCAGCAGTTTCTATTATATTCTTCAGCTTCCTCTATTCCTGGTTGTCTGACTCCCTGGCTCAGAGCCCTGCTGGTTATTTATTTGTTATGGACTTTTCTCATTTAAGGCTGAGTAGCTCATCACTGCAGCCCCAGAGTGAGTCTGTAGGACTAGAAGCTTCTTTTACTTACTGAGGATTTATGGACTTGTGACATGGTCTCTGCATGCAGTAGCAAGAGGAGTACATAACGCTTCGTTATGCTGCTTGGTGATTGTTGGATGCAGTCCAAATGAAAAGCATCTCCTTTCTAAACGTGCAGGAAAAGGCTTCGGATTTGAGAAGCACACAGTTCCAGATAGTTTCTCTCTCTCTTACTCTGAATCTCATTTCCCCACTTTGATTTCTGAATTATTTCCTTCATTTCCTGTCACATAAACCAAGACCTCAGATGCTTGTAATGTTTGTCAACTGTCAAATATTAATACTCAAGCCAATAAATATCTCGATTGGATTAAATATTAAGAATTGCTTGGATTTTATTTGATGTGTCAATCATTGTGGCACCTGCTGAGAACCACAGATGGTGCTACATGACACTGCTTTGAAAGGATGTTTCAGTGTCACGAATCAATGCAGAAGAAAGCCTTTAACAGCTGTATTCAAAAGTAGTGCGATGCAGATTTATCAAAAGCAGTGGATTAAAGTGTATTCTAGGGGGAAAATCTTTTTCTAAACCTAACCAAGGCATTTGTTTCCTAAACCTAACCTTCTAGATGTGCTACCTAAACCTAACCTGAAAATATACAATTCCTAAACCTAATCAAATGATTTTTTAATGCCTGAACTAAACCAAACAACAAGAGAAACAAAACAAGAAAATGGAAAAATTGCTGCCTTAAACTGGCCTCAAATAAGTTGGCGTGTTTCATTTGCAGTTAATTTTCACCACATTTACACCAGGCCGCTCTGTGCAAGTTCAGACAAGCACTCCACAATGCTGGAGCGTCTTCTGTTAGGATCTAATTTTAGCCACCAGTACTTAAGAATATCATAGGACACATTGTGTTTTGACATAAGTATTTGACAGCTGAGACAGAGATGGGATTGCCCATGATTTTAGGGAACTTAAAGGTTTGATTTGAGGAGTAATGAAAGCTCATTTAGTCACTATAATTTGAAAAATGTCATTTTTGAAACTTAAATGATCATTAAATCAAAGAGAGATGATTTCTTTGATATTTGAGGAAAATTTCCTGCTCCTGTTTGTCTGATAAAATAATCTAATACTTAATTTTAAGGTTTGTAAACTATGTTTTCAATTTCTCACTACACTGATATCTAATAGACCAAAAACTGTGAGAATAACGAATGTTAAATGAGCCAATAATGAAAATATTCATCCATGAAAACCTCTTCTCAGTTGTGGAGTTAGTTTTGTGTGCTATACTTTTAACATTGGTTATTTGATATTTATGACCTTAGTTGAAAGTGTTGTGTCATAGCAAATAGAAATTAGAAAAGAGTTTTGAGCCCACTGACAAGCACGAAAAAAAATGTGATCATTATCTGATTTTTGGAGTGACCACATCGTTCAAGTGATCATGTAAACAGGAAAATCTGATCTGTTGCGTTTGATAATATCAGTTATCTGATTAAGAGAAATCAAATGAACACACCTACATTTCTCTCAAAAACTCTGTTTTTGCAGATGTAGACCTGCATATCTGATGTATTCATTTTTGTTTGAATCTTGCGTACATGCTGTGAAAGAAATCCAATATTGGAATGGAAAGTGTACATGAGGGTGTCTTGAACATCGCATTTCATAAGTGCATGTAGGTGCGTCAGATCTGATTATTACAAATATCTAACCACTCGGTTACTTAATTTCCATTCTGTGCTTTTGTCTCTCCTTTCTGACTCATGGAGCTGAGGAAACCCTCTTTAATTTTCTGTGTTGTGACTTCACTTTGGGGAGCCAATTCCTTTTTTCTGTTCAAAAAAACAAAACAATGGTATAAATTGTAATTTCAGTGCCTGCAGTAGGTATTTTTGTTTCCTAAAACTGGCCAGTGAAAGTGGTTATTTCCTTTCTTAGAAATCCAAAAAAAACATGGAAAATAATTTGTAGTTACCGTTGGAGTTTTGGAAGGCCATGGAGGGATGGCAGCTACAGCTGAAGATGACATCTGGATTCAAACACTTGATACTCTAATAATCTGTTAGCTGCCCAGGAAAAGTCGGCTGTTTTCTTTAAATGTAAAATTGAAAGTTGAAGTTCTCAGAGGGAGATGTATCTGCTGCATTGAGCTTGCTTTAACACTGATGAAACATTTGTGTGCTGATGGGCTAAATAAAAGATGAGGAAAGGGCAACTGGGAGCACTCTTGTTTAGACTCTTTTACTTGATTTGAGGAGTTAATTAAAGCCAGTGCAGCTTCTGTTTACATAATCAAATGTGCTTAACTCATAGCCGCTGAATTCAGGACATTAAGACGTGCAGTTGAGCTGAAGGTGGAGGCAGCATCATTCTCTGATAGTTTTCGAGCTCATCTGACTCATACAGCACCATACTGGATTTCTGTTTTATCTCGTAATGTGTACATTGTTGTCCTCCGATCTCACCAAATGGGCTTCAAGTAAAGCGGCCGAGGAAATTAAATATTGCTTCGTGGGGCTAATGAAAAATATAGCTGATAAAAATTAATTAGCAATGTGTTCTGCCATTCATTCAGATTGAGAGTTAAGTGTTAGTTAGCTAATGAAAGAAGTTGTTCACCCTGGAAAAACATTTCCGCTTATTAGCACACATACCACCGGGTGATCTTGAATGGTCAGCCTCTAACAGGAGGGCCACGGAAACGCACATTGGATAATTAACTGACAGGTGGCAGGAAAGCGTGCTGACCGCAGGAAACTGTTGCACCAGAGTGAAACGTTATTTTGCGTTATTTTTAGTTAGTCTGGTTAGAAGTGTACAGTGAGGCGATCAGGGCCCAGCAGTGCAATCCCCGGCATGTTGCAGTTCAAAGGGGACATGTGTCCCTCCCCCTTACCCTCCATCTCCACACTGATTGGCTCTGAGTCAGGTGACCCCTGTTCCCCCACAGGGGGAGGGCGATCAGGACCTGTACCTCTTTCAGAGTCACCTGCCTCCTTTGGGAATGCCGCCCCATGATAGGTTGTGCTGGAGCTTGTGGGTGTGGTCTTCCCTGTGGTTGTAGCGAAGGGGGAGGAGGAGGAGGAGGAGGGGAGGGCAACAGAGTGAGTGATTAGTGAAATGTGAATCAGCCTGGACAATCAACTGCAGAGAAATGTGGATGTGTCGAGAAAACCTTCACCTGTTAACATATAGACCCTGTAATGATATGAAACATGATAAGTACTCAGAGCAAAGGTTAGAGGTCATGTTATACTTTCTTTTTTCCCCCTGAATCTTTTCTAGTTTTATAGCTTTAAGTACACATAAAAGGTCAACAGGGTTACGCAGCTCAAAGCCCAAACTAGAGTGTGCTATTCTTGACCATAGAAGACACTGTTGCTTAACTGCCTGCGCTGCGTTGTTCACAGGCCAGGCTCTTCTTGGTTTACATAACGATAACACTTAAGAAAAACATTTACATGATGCCAGCCAGCGTCAAGCTTGGAACGCCTTCAAACTAAGACTCGTGAGCTGTCTTACACATCAGCTAACCAATCAGAGTACATTGCACATTTCAGGAAAGGGGTTTTTAGAGACAGGAGCAAAAATGAAGCATTTCATACAGAAAGTTAGAAGTGGAGCTGCAGCAATGGACAGTAAACTGTGTGTTTACGTGCAATTATGCACACAATCCTCCCCTGGTTGGCCCTCATTATAAAACTATGAACTCTGAAAATTTGCATAATGTTGGATCTTTAATTTAATGGTCCACTTCTACACACACAATGACTGTTTCTTACTTGCTGCTTAAACCCACCTTTAACTTCTCCGAGACACTGGGGATTTTGGCATTTCAATATTTTCATCCAGGACTCCAAAATAAAAACAAAACAAAAGACATAATTGAATCATCAAGGTTTAAAAAAAAAAAAAAGAAAACAAGAGGCTTTTTAATCTCTGCTTTTAGTGTTTTGTTTTAAACCCACTCAGCATTGTTTTAACCCCACTTCTCTGGTTTATTTCGATGGACCCCCTCCTGTTTTTTTTTTTTTTAAATGGCTTGAAACTATGACCACAATTAAAACTCTTCAGCATCTGCTCTGGTGAGTGTTTTCATAGAGAAGATGACATAGATATTGGCAGCTGGTTAGGTAATGTGTTTTTCCTGCACAGTTCTTTTTCCACCACCTCACCTGTGCCGTTTCACAGCAAACCTGGCCACCTTTGAGCAGGGCAGCAAACATAAACGCATTCTGGAACCACAACAAACGTACGCAAAGAAACACGCTGGGCATTAGATGCCACAGGCGTCGGATCATCAAACACATTTGTCTTGATGACACACTCCACATCTTAATTGCCAGATGAGCCCTCTGTTGTCTTTAAACTTTCGTGAGCAGCATGCTGCTATTGGCTTGTGCTCATGTGGTAATACGCCAGCCATAATGTTAGCATTCTGCAGAGTTCACGCAGGCTGGAGGAAAAGTGCTTGTTCTCTTTCTCACTGTGAGCGAGTTGACAGTGTGGACTCTGAATGAGGTGTCCTGTCACTTCACCATCTGTGCCGAGCAAATTAAAACTGTACACCATAGGGTGCTTGCTGTTTGGGCCTTGCACGCCAGACAACAGCTCCGCAGCTTTATCGTTATATTATTAATGCATCGAGATGATGTTTTTTGAAACTGCAAGCAGGATGGTATTATTTAGAAAAAAGAAAGGCTGATGTTTTCACACCATTCCCTCTGCTTATTGTAATTGTGTGGGTGACAGAAAAGTGGAAGAAAAGATAATGGCCCCTGTCGTCTGTGGTGTGTTTTTGAACAGGAAACAGAGTCGCCTGTGACAGCAGCTTTATTTGACATATGGGGTGTTTTATTGTCAAGGAAAGCTGATAATTGATCTTTAGTGGAAGGACTTAAAAGGATTTTGGTGTGAATGAGAAATCTGACTGCATGTAGAGAATTTCAAACAGTGCTGTGAAGCATCAGGATGGTGAGAACCCTGTAGGATTACGCAGTAGGGTTGCTCATCAAGTCTTGCTACCAGCTGAGTGGCAATTCCTCCAGCAGGGAGGCTTCGCAGACTACCGAGGGGACTGTGGAGCTTTAGGGCAAAGCCTCTGACAAACAAAGTGGTCTCTGTTGAGAGAATAAGATAGAGACATCTAAATGTTTCTGCTGAGCTGCAATGGATGACATCTTCCGACATGACGGGCTCAGTGCCAACACTGATCACCATCTTGGATCAGCTACAGCTATTAGCTCTTCTCTGTTGCAATTTGTCCAGTAACAAATGAGCCTGACTTTGAACAAGTCTTCAGAATGCCTTTAAAAGTTGAGGCTACTGCGTCAGTCGTGTAGATAAAAGCAAATGAGAATGTTGCATTGTTAGACAATCCAACCCCACCCCCTCAATCTTATCTGAAAGATTGCCAGCATAGCGGCATTTTTTATGTCTATTCCAGCCCTGCCAGGAGCCGCTAGCTGTAGCTGACAGGGGAAGTAATGGGACGTGACAGGGATGATGATCTTTCTTGATACAGGGCATTAGGCAGCTTGGCCAGCGGAGCTCCTGGTCCATCAGAGGAGCGATGCTCCTCACAATGGTTTCAATGTTTAAACTGTCAAACTGGCTAAGAGGGAGAAGAGGCTCCAGCCATTTAGCTGCACCAGTGAAAGATTCTGTAATCTCCCATATTGTTAAGTGTACAGTTACTTTGCAGGTGTATATCACAATGAATCTGACCCCTTCACAGTTGGTGAGTAGGTGGCAGTTCAATATATTTTGCATGGATATTTAAAGAAATGCTTTTTTTTTTTTTTTACCTTTGTAATAATATGCCCAGTTTGTCTGATTTTGGTACTTTGATTTTAATCGCTGAGAAACATGTTAACCAGGCAGCTAATAATCACATTTCTTCTGTGGCTTTGATTCATATAAGTTTTACTATCAAAGAAGTGGGATATATAAAGTTTTAATTTATCTAACACCTTTTTTAGCTTGAGCCAAGTCAGCTGGACTGGGTCGAGTTTCTTGATGACATTTTGCTTTCATCCAGAAAAGCTTCTCCAGTTCTGATGGAGTTGGTGTGAGAGTTAATTTTAATAACCTGCAAGACCACTGATGCTTTAGAGCAGTGGTTCCCAAACTTTTAGAGCCACGACCCCCAAGATAACATAAATTGGTGTTCGTGACCCACCCTCCCGAGACGACAATGATTAACTGTATGATATCAGCTGGGTCACCCTGAAGGATCTGGCTTGAATACTGTCAGTCTTCATAAATAAGGAGGATTAATGTGGATTTATGCATTAATGTGTTAAAAATTAAGGCACTAATTTTAGATTTATCTTTGCATTAATGATTTAATTTTGACAGCCCTGATAAAAATCACACATTTATTTGATAAATGTTGGTTATATATTTTTCTAAATTATCTGGTGACCCTCTGAAATGATCTTGCGACCCCCAGTTGTACACTCTAAAACCACTGTTTTATAGTGTACAACAATTACTTTTAATTATGCGTATGCATGATTATCATAGCTACTTTGCATGTTTTGGATTTGTACAAAGCAGTGTTTGTCACGTTTGTGAAATGACCTGGATGAATAAGCACCTTCACATACATATCAAACACCTTCAATATTGGTCTCATTTCTTGTAGCAGAAATAAATTTCCAGTTCTCACTTCAACAGCATCACATTCTGCTGCTTTGTCAGGATCAACAGTTTTCAACTTGGCAGGTAAGCAAACTAAAAAGTCAATTTATCATTATGATCCAGTGTGATGGATTTCACTGAGAAGTGACGAATTTGAAACTTTCCGAAAGCAAACCAAATACTTGTGATGCCTAAACCCAACCCACCAGTGAATGACACTGGAAACACAGTGAGCATGCTGTCACTTTTTTAATCTACCAGTTTGTCACGGCAGTAACGCCCGACCTCGACCTTCTGCTTTCCATAAACGTCTTGACAAAACAGCAGTATGTGACTCCCTGGGATGAGAACAGGGTGAAGTACCAATATATGTGATGATGGAAACTTGCAATCTGGACCACGGTGTCAAATTCAAACTCCCAAATATGTTAAAAGTAAAACCCAACAAAATCAAACCAACAACTTTCATGGGAACAGGAGAGGGATCAGGGTTTTTGTGCTCAGCGGGGAGCAGCTAAATCAGGAGACGCTGGTAAATGAAAATACAAAGACATATCCACTGACCATACGCTGAATCTAGCGCAGTGTTTTGCCGGCGAGTGGTTGCCAATACATCTGGAAAAGAGAAACAAGACAATGTAAGTGTAGTTCATGGGCTACAGGGACATACATCATATCACTTAACCAGCTTTTCCAACAGGAACTCTGAGCCTCGGTGGAAAAGCTATATTTCAAGCTTCTTCAACATCAACAGAGCTGCTTCTTTAGAAAGAAATAACTAACTAACATCCTCCAATCCTCAATTTCAATTTCATTAAACCACCATTGTACCTGCTGCCATCAAGATCTGATAATACTGAAAATAAATGGAAGGTTTCCGTCTCACCGTGACAGGTATCAGGATACTGATGGTAGCCGTTCTCCACGTCTTGCTCAAACCCGCCCCTGAAGACAAAGACACACACAACAGTAACAAAAGACGCCCGTCAGTGAATTTGCATCAATCCATTTCACTGAAAGTCCATTTCTAACAAAGCACCTCTTTCCAAAATTGGTTTTGCTCATGAGGACTGTTGGAGATGTGGAGGTCATTTCAGAATTTAATTTATTTAGTGTCTGGTCAAGGTCACAGTCTCTGTTGTTAGGACAGAGCGGTGGCCAAATCTGAAGGGAACATCCATCCTTTGCTCTTCCTACAAGGTTTTATACCATCACTTTTGTAGCCTTCAGCAGATTCCAGGAGTTAGCGTGTGATGACAAGTTGTAATTTAGTTCTGTGACTCTTTGCTTGTGCCCCAGTTAGCAATTTCCTATGTCACTATATCGGTACACAGCACTTTCTGTAGCTGAACTGCATGTTAGTGTATCAAGGCTACTGCTGGTGAAATTGGTACCTACAGTTTGCTTGTTCTGCAATGAACGCTTCAGTGCATGATTGTAGAATCTCAGCAAAAAACTGTCTTGAGGGAAAGTGTATAGATTCAGAATGACACAAAAACCCAGCATTTACAAGAGATAAATTCATAGAAGTGTTTTCTACTCCTGAACCTCCTGCTGCTAAAGGCTTGGGACATATGTTGGTAAGCTATATTCCCCATTTTTGTGGGAAATATATGAAATAGGAGTATTATTGGAAAAGCTGTTTTTAAGGGTTGTGTCTGACAGAAAACAGAAGATGTAAAGATTCAAGAGAAAAACACAAGATCTTGTTGATAAAACTGTTTACAACTTCTGCAAGGCTATTGCATATTTGTGCATTTCTGTTTTCCTACAACGTTTAAGTGCCTCCTTGTTGCCAAAAACTGAATCATGTCAAAAAACCTCTTAAAAAAGGTTCTCACTTTTAAATCTCTACCTCTTTGAGTTGTGAGCAGTAAATTCAAATGAACCGTGATCTTGACAATCACTGATTTTCCGCTTCTCTGATTAGAATAAGCCCATGAATCATACGCTGTTTTCCCTCATACAGACGCATCACCCCTTCACCTTCAAGTCAATCAGAAATCAACGGCTCATCCAAACAAATCCGTTCGACTGTTTAGTAATGCGATTGAGTTGATGCATGGTGGAATGGAAGCCCCTCCAGCCGAGCCGAGCTTTACACTGATGCCAACTATCCTCCCACACGTTGCAATGAACCAAATAACAGACACGGGCTCATATAACGCACAAGCTCAAGAGTAATGATCCAATATCCACTTTGTTCAAGCAAGCATGCACACCCACTCTCTAACAAAGCAATTAGCAGGTTATATAACCTGAGCACAAAAATAAATCTCATACAGATTTTATGCAAACAGACCTGCAGCATCCACCTATAATTATCAATCCTACATAGACACACAACATTTAACTGAAACACACTTTTCAGCTCAGGAGTGAAGCAATTTCTAAATTGGAGGAAGAAAAAAAAAAGAACTCCCAATAACGACAATAGCACTTATGGAGGGAAACAATAAATAAGCCCTCCTAAAGAATGAATCATCTCAATTTCTTCACGGCATGTTACATCAGCAACTTAGCCATCGGGGTTAGAGATAAGAGGCACCTTCCAAGCTCACATAAACACACCTGGTGGATGAAATTATACTTTTCATTAACACTAACTACACTGAATCTCTCTTATAGTACCTGTCTTCCCTGAGGAGGGAGGATGTCTGGTGGTGACTTAAGTCAGAAAATACAAAAAGACTGATGTTCGCTCTTATGTACATTATGGATGATAAAGTAGAGTGCAAATAAATCTATTTAAAGCTTGAGAGCATCTGCTGAGTTTTAGTTCTGATTTGAATCTCGCAGATATTTTCTTAAGTTTAGTTTGGACTGTTTTCAGCTTCCTAACTTATGTGGCTTGTGTGTGATCAATTGAGAACCTGCAGTCAAAGCTAAAGAAACAAACACTATGAAGTGGAATCAATTTTCTCAGACTTTTTAAATAAAAACTTTACACAGAATCAAAATGCAATGAAAAGGTAAAAGAAATAGAAGACAACATTGACCCAAAACTAGAGCTACTGGCTTGGCTTATAACATAAGGTTGGTGTTAAATCATATGTAAAACAATTTCAGAGGTATTGGGGATAAAACTTGAAAATAATTTAATCTGAAGCTGTAAAAAAGTTCCATGTGTTCATTCAAGATACTTCTGATGTTTTTGACTGTCTGTGTCTTTTCAGAGGACTCCTAGAGGAGCAGTGTGTAGGATTTAGTGGCATCTAGTGGTGAAACGACAGATTGCAACAAAATGATCTGGTCTGCTCTAGACTGTAGAGACATGTCTCATTACTCATTAAAAAGGCATCAGTTCCTCTGCAGACATGACAGCTTATTCTCACGTAAAAACTTAAGTAATACTGCACAAATGTAAACATTTACATTTCATTTTTGCTAATAGCGGCTAGTAAATCACTACACAAGTTGCAATTTAAGCAGAAACTGATCACTTCAATACTTGTTTGCTTTACAAAAGGAAAAACTTCTAGACAAACTGACAGAAAAACAACAACAACACTATCACTATATCCTGAAAGTCCAACAGAGAGCAGGCGTGTGACAAAAAGCAGGTTGCAGGAAATTTCCTGCAGCTCCCAATCAAGTTTGTCTGACTGAAAAAATACAATAAAAACCAGGAGTCTAATCACTGTCAATCACTGACACTTAGCATGGTTATGGTCCCCTCTGCAGGGTGGCAGAGCTGAAGCACAGCAGAGAGGGAGGGGGAGAGACCTGCTAGTTGTATACCCTCACATTTTGAAGCGACCTTCGTTTCGTGGTCACCAAGTTGTGATTTAAACAGAGATTATGTTTACACTTCAGTTAAGCATGAAACCATTTGAATAAACACTGAACTTTTCTCATTATCTGTGCAAAACATACACATTTTTAGCTCGGAGATCCCTGCTCAGCAGACTGGTAACACACTATCAAACTCTTATTATGCACAGTGAGGATCATCATAACTAAGAAATGGGGAGTTTAAAATTGATGCCGTGTGTTGACATAAAATCTATACACAGATTTATTTCGACTAACAGAACTGAAGGCTACCTTTACATTTGGGGAAGAAAATCACCAGAATTATCAGCATTCTTCACCATACTTTACCCTCTCTAGTGTTCTCACACAGAAATAAAAGGCTGAACACGGGAAACATGATTTCATTTGACTATGTTCCAAAAAAAGAACTTTCTTCCTGCTTTCACCCACACACACCTTTTCAGTCTTGGTTCATGTCCTCTAACCAGCTCTGTTACATGCTACACAACAGAGCCAGAGCGGTGAAGCTATTATCTCAGTGTTAATAGCCTTGCTCTAGCATGACAAAACAAACCCATCTAAACACAGCCTTTCCACCTGGTGTAGTAGTTTTCCTGTGAGATCATTATTTGTGTTCGAGCTGATATTAGAAAAGTGTTGCACTCAGTTACACAGTATTGATTTCGTTCAGCAGATCAGAGAAAATATATTGTTGGCTGGCCTTTCATTCTAATGAATGCAGTCTTATATAACAGGCCACATCGATGGATTCATGCATAGTGAGTATCAGCAAAACAAATTCATACCTACACGTATGGATCCGTAAACAGGCTAATAAGATAATCAGATTATGTTCAACCACCATGACATGAAATCTCATTCAATGTAAGGACGTGATTTAAGTCTAAACTTCAAGCACAAGTTTGTCGCTTTATATCAATTAATTGGTACCGTTTAGAGAAAACTGAGAAATTTGAATACATAAGATAAAAAAGAATTTGAATTCTGAATCAATCACACATAAACCTACCAATTTGTGCTCAACAGAACAAGAGCATCCATCCACCCATCCGTGCCTGCGTTATTCAATTTCGGGCAAAAGGGAGGCAATTTAAAAAACTTTTAAAAAAGGGTTTTCAACAAATAAAAACAACAAATTTGTGAATGTAGGGTATGGATGTCAGGAAATAGTCAAAGATAAAATTAAGCTGTCATGAGACTTAATGATATGTAAAAATATACCAACCCAAGTATCCTCATCTTTAAAGGTTTCCACCTCCTCCACACAGCTGACCCGTTTCTCCCTGCTAAGGCTCTCTCCCCGTCTTTGGTTTCAGTATCATGGTTAGGAGACAGCGATTTTGAGGAAATCCATTATGAATGACAAAAACTATCCACCCAGAAATGTAATGAAACTCAGCTGTCTGGCTACACAATCTTTCAATGCAAGAGACAAAGACAGAAAAAGGCTGTGAATCCTCTCTGCTCTTCTCCTTGAATCCTTTGGACACGCCACAAATCAGTCATTAAAATTTATGCCACCTCTGGATGAGAAAGGACACTTGGGGAAGAAAAGAGAGACTGATAGTTCATGAAAAGACTGATGAGAGAAAGAGGAGGTCATCCCAGGAGGTAGAGGACTTTTGAGTTGCTTCATATCCAACTTCCATCCCATCTCTGTCCCTTTATCACCCTCTCTCTCTCTTTTACTCGCTGTTCCTCACCTCTCTCCAGTGGTAGAAAAGATAAATCTGAATGTAGGTCTAGAATCTGATGTTATAGATGTTAGAGTCTCACTCGCAGCCTGTTTTCTTTGAATTTAAAATAAAATAAAAAAAAGCTAAATGAAAAACAGATGTTCTACACTTTGGACTCACACTGACAAATGATCTCTTTCTTATTACTCCTTTTATTCTCTTTCATTAACCCACTATCCTCCCCTTTTTTTAAATATACGTTTCTTTACATCCTTCCCTATCCATCACTCCTGGTTTCTTTTTTCCCGTCCTGCTGCTTCCTTTCTGATCACACTTCTCTTTTCTCTCTGGCAGGAGACTGATACTGTAGTCTGGTTTGGACGGGAACTTTTTGGCTGATCTCTCTCTGGTTCTGGTCCGCTGCTTTCTGCTGCAGCTCTGTCCTGTACGCTAAACGCAACTCATAAATCAAACCTTAGCGAGGAACTTTGTGGGCCCAGCCAGCGGGTAGCCACATCGGCACTTCCTCTTCCCCACCAGAAGCACATCTTATTCTGCTTGTGAGAAACATCCAGAGACAGCCACCGAGCCTTAACCCCTAACCATGAACCACGTTACTTTAAATACCAACAATCACTCTAAACCTCATTTTAATGCGCGGACTGTCTTCAGTGACTAGCTCGGTGTTTACGTGGAGACAACACAGAAAAATGTCATAGATTTTTTAATAATGTTGCCTCTAAAAGAAATGACATGTTCTAATGTATTTCACATCCAAACACACAGCAGATTAGTTGTATCGCTTTCTGGGTGTAAAACAATGTGAGCTTGCCAGGTTCTGTACAAAAGGAATGAAAACCTTCCTATCAGGACCAAAAAGTAAATAAAAACAGGGAGTGGTTAAAAGGAGAAGCACATTTCCTTGGCCGTACAACACCATCAGTTTCCATCAGTTTTAAAAAAAATGATCTTAAAGTTGATTCCCATAGCAAAGAAGGAAAAACATATATAAAAGAATTTTTTTTCCCAGTTTCACAAACAGCTTAAGCTTTGCCTGAAGTGTGTTTTCATCCTATATAATGAAATATTAAAAGGTTAAAACACTTCAGGAGTGATAGGAGCTAAAATGATGTGCCAGATGTTTTGTTCCACTTGGGCGTCGTCTGTGGAAAACATTCTCAGCAGGTGATTGAATGAAACAGCTGTTTATCAGATTTGAACTACAACCAATCACATTGACAAAGACTGAGTAGTTCTTCTTCATTCTCCAGAGAAATAAAGCATGAAAACAGACGATTCTCTAGTATTTTCCCAACACTGCTGGGTAACTTTATAAGAAGCCAGTTTCAGGCTATTACATGCTGGGATAAGCTGAACGCTTGGTGAAATCAGCTGGTAACCACAAAGTTAAAAGCCTGTCTCGCCAAGAAACTGGCAAGAAAGAGACGATGAATTCATTTCCCAAAATACTATTTTATTGTAGTTACGAACCTAAAAACCAAACAAACATTCCACCCGATACCACATAGCTGCTGAAAACCAAACAAAAATAATGATTTAAGCACAAGACCCAATATATCAGTCTCTTTCGATAACACAAATAGAGTGCACACAGAAAAATGCTTTAAATAAAATCCAATTAGCCTCTGTCCATGCAAGGGCAGTGAAAGTAATATGTCTGGCTGCCCAAGCAGAAGATATGCAATAATTCGGGTTTTGCACATTTTCAGTCATCAAAATAATCTACTGGTGGATGTAGCGCTCTCCATTTCTAACGCTGACTGGGACATTAAATGCAACATGATGTCAGTTTACAGCAAAACTTCCCACACACACACACACACACACACACACACACACACACACACACACACACACACACACACACACACACACACA
>JAOXYM010000006.1:4996357-5025182 GCA_028567055.1 Leptatherina wallacei
ACACACACACACACACACACACACACACACACACACACACACACACACACACACACACACACACACACACAGATTTACAACCACCGTATGTGGAGGAAAGAAGGAAAAAATCCAACCGGGGAGGTGAATTAGCAGCATCCTGGTGTGGTTATACATCAACCACACTAGGATGCACAGGGTCCTTGACTTTCAGGAGAAGAACATTTTACCTTTAACTTCCCCCCCCTCCTCCAGCCTTTACTCCCTCCATCCGTCTACATAACCATCCATCTATCGTCTATATTTTACTGGACGGCACTCTGTGCTGCTGCATGATTGAAACACAAACAGAAGCGCATCGCTTCTAATTCTATGATGTGAGCTTTGAGACGGAGAGAGGAAACGGATGAAAAATACGTAGGTGACGATCGACCTCTTGCTTGTAGATTCAAGTGCAATAAGAATTACGGTTATTTCCCTCAACAAGGATGTGAATCGCATGTCTGCTCAGACTTCTTGACAAACCCAATCAGATTCAACAATAACAGGTTTCATTACAGCCAGCCCCCCGACCAGTTTTTCAGTCCATCTTTGTTGATAGAAACTGAAAATAGCTTCTGTTTCCTTTCTTTTACAGAGGGAAAAGAAACTGATGTTGCATCATTGACTGATTGCAACAATAAGCTGTGATGCAACTCTGGCTTTCCTGTGTTAGTCCTCATAATGTCAAACTCAAAGCCGAATGAAAATCAGCTGGGGAAGATTAAGACCTACAGAAGGGTCTGTTTATGTGCATATTTAGCATAGAGCATAAATGAGGCTTTAAACCTAAGAAGGATCTTACAACAAACTCCTCAAATCATCTAAAAGAAGTCGATGTTAACTGATCATGCTGATCAGCCTTTGATTCACACAAAAACCTGTTCAGGTGTTATGAAGCTTGTTTTTAAGTGCATGTTAATAAAATGACTTTCTTCCATTTAGCGAGGTAAGGGAAATGTAAAGGGAAGTGTGAATTTCCTTTTTCTGACCCGTGATGCTCACCCACATGGATTTTACACATGGCCGCTGCTCATGAATTAAGATGAATGCATGTTGCGCGTGTCTGACACAACGTTTCAGTTGAAACTGCTGATCAGATATTTATCATGTTGTTGTTCACTTCACTCATTTTAGATTAGCTATTGATTAGTAAGAGAACATCATGCAGCTGGTCATAAAATCATGTACGGTGCTGAACAGCTCACTGGGGGGGGTGAGAGAAGAGATCAAATTTCTTTGTTTCTGCTTGGCTACACATTATTAACCAAGTTCCAAATTCACCCTTTGAGACTCCAGGTAACAGAACTAATAATGTCTTTATATAGCTGCAGGCCTGTGCTTTCAGGCTGACCAAACACTGCAGCGATTGATTTCACCAATTATTAACACTTTGTCCGGTGAAGAATTACCAGCTGAAACCTCCTGCTGATGAGTTTGATTAGGAAGCAAATCTGCCCACTTTTGATCCTCAGTGGTTCATTATTAAAAGACAATCAACAACTTCAGGCAGAAAATAACGGCTGCAACATGGTGGGGCCGAACCAGTTCGAATGTTTCTCCATCAACCCTCAAAAATAGTAGAAAAAAAGGGGACTAAACAAAGATGTAGCTCTTGTCATGACGTGAGGACAATTGATTTATCCAGAGCAGGTCTGTGGAAATAAATCTGTCTCACCAGATTTTAAACGTTACAAATCTTTGATTTTCAAATCTTTTCAAATGCATCATTGGTATCTGAATGAATTATTTTTATTCTTAGTTTTTTTTCTGTTTGACATTTCAACAGTCCAAACCTAAATTTGAAAATAAGAGAAAAAAGAACAGATCTAAATCAGAGCTTAAAATCTGCTGTTGGAAATTCGGTTTAACAACCAGCACACGTGGATAACCAGTCGATGCTGGATGACATGGAACATGGAATTAAATTAAAAACAATGTCTTATTTCACTAAATTATAATTAAGCAAATTTCTATTTATTATTACTTTTTTCAGTGTCCAGTTATTTGAATAACTATTGTAAAATTTGCCTTTTCTTTAATGGAGGGTATGAATAATTTTGAGGACGACTATATGTAATAAAGTTAGACATTTTCAAAGCAATCAGTTAATCTAAATAAATTCTGTTTCAACGTTGAGCTTGTGTGATACAACCAGCTTGAAGAGCCAGTAAAAACTGAAAAAACAGCTTCTTCCCTGACTTGGGCTTTCATGGAGTCTTCAAATCTAAGCATGTGGCGCAATCTTGTTGTCAGTGTGCTGTTCTAGACATCTTCAGAGTATTTTTTCCTTGTTAGATGAGCAAGAGAAACAGCAGCAGAAAGATAATCACTTAGATACTGTATATAAGAGTTAACAATGACAACTGATGGAAACTAAAGAGCATCAATGAGCTGCAGACTAGAGCAAAGCTCAGCGAGAAGACATTTATAACAGAGTACACAAATTATGTTAGTCACTGAATTTCACACTGCCGTGCAGTAGGTGAATGATTTTGACACGTCTTTAAAAGTCAACCTTCACCTGATGACTGCAGAGCTGCTCTCCCTTATTTTAAAGAGTAAACCAAGTGTAAGCCCTGACTGCGTGTGTGGGTGTGTGTGACTTACTTGAATCCCGGTGAGACTGTGACACAGCTGCCTGACTTGAGCCAAATACAGTAAGGGTCCTGCGAAGACAAACAGCTTCTGCAAAACAGACAGACAGAGAGCGAGTTAGTGATGGAGGCAAACGAGTAGAACAGCAAGTGTGAAGAACACAGAGCCCAGCGCACGTTAGCTGGGTAATGAGATGCTACCCTGACAACACCCATCACTTTCCCCCCGGCAACGCTGCTGTAACAAACTAGTTCTACGAGTAGTTTGGTCTACACAGTGTGACTGAGTCCCGACAGGAGAAAGACGGAGTAGACAAAAGCATCTGATTCATCATTAAACTGCTGTATGTTTCTCTTCATTAAAATAGGATTTAAAAACACCGTACATACATGCAAAAAAGCAATCATCATTTACCAAGCAGCACTAATTGACGAAATAGGAACAGTTTTTACTGATGCTGGAAAATAAATCTTTCCAATTTTACTTCAGCTCTTCATGCAACTGTTTTAATGCTAATTAACTTGTTTATCAAATCTGCCGATGCACAGAGATATGGGATATTTGACAACAACAGAGTTACCCTTTTATAGCTAGATGATGCACATCATTGTTTTTGCAGTGCTTCTATCAATAGCATATGTAATTAGCGGTGCTCATTAGCGTTCAGTGATGTTTCCAAACATCACTGCTTTCTCCTCATCAGAGATAAATGCACATGTGCATGCAAACAGACACAAAGTGTATCATAATTTGATTATTTTTCATTAGAGTTTTGACTCTGGACTTGGCTTCAATTTGCAACAGAAAATTAATGTAACCCAAAAAAAAAAAAAGTCTGGTATTTTTCTTTCTGTCAGCATGCTTTGTTCTTCACCCGTTTTCACCAAAATAATTGAAAAGTTAACGAAATAGGTTAACTTTCATTTTTTGTGATGGCCCTGTGAGGAACAAAAACAAATAATAAATTTAAGTTTTATACATGTTTAAATGTATATAAAACCTAGTTTCTTTCTATTAGATGTATACTAATATAAAGAAGCTTGATATGTTGACTTTCCCCAGCTCTTCCATACCCTATACTCTAATAATGTGCACCTTTAAGCGCGAAAAACTACATTTCCTTTGGTCCATCATCTGCTACACTGACCAGCGATGAATGACCTCATTTTGAAAAGCACACGTTTTTACCAGCAGTCTCATGTCAGCAGATAGTTCAATCACCTGATCCTACTTACTGTGCTTTATGTCAGCTTTGTGATTCAGTGAATAACACGATCAGTAGACTTAGGGCTGTTTACTTCCTACCCTAAAGCAGTCAGCATTAACCACAATCAATAGCCATTACTCACATTCCCTACGGTATTAAGTCTCGGAAGAATCACAACATTCAGTGTTTTTCTTCTGCTTTGAGACCAACTCTCCAATTTTGTTGATTGAACTTTTTTTTTCCTGATCTGCAGTCAAAGCATCTGCTTCTTTCTGTCTTATTGAGCTTCATGAATCTCATTTCTTTCCTCCCCTTGCTGCAGCTGCAAAATAACACCCAGCGTCTCTGATTGTGAACGATGTATTTCACAGCTGTAAGACTGTGGTGCTCAGCCAGCAGCAACATCCCAATGAGCATGATGAGGGAAGAAAAAAAACAAAACAACAAACGATGCTTACCTTCTTCCCTCTTCATCAACCCTAAACTTACATGGCAGTCAATTTCAAACAAATTTGTAATTTGGGTCCTGTGACTAGTTTCTAACATCTGCAACCATTTAAGATGATTCAAACTAAACATGCACGTTTGCACCTTTATTCCCAGTCTGTTAAAAGCTGATGAGAAATCCCAGCAGCAGCATATCAGTGTGCCACTCCTGAGCAGAAGGAAATCAACATGCTGTAGAAGCTAATCTTCCCCCTGCTGCACCTGCTGCTGGCAACTGAATACAAAGCAAATCAGGGCAGTGACAATTTGGGAATTTGGAAGATTTAGTGTTGTTTTTCACTTTTTCTGTGATATACCAAAAAATGTTGTATTATAACAAGATTACTTAATATGTTCATTTGGAAGAAAAATCCTTGTAAATGGAGGAGCTCCTGCACAGAAACTAATCAAACTTTTTACTTGACCTTTAATACAATAGAACCTGGTAAAGCTTTGCTTTAGAATGAACCATTGTGCACCTCTGATGGAGGTGTCCTTCCCTCCCCCTTAATCAGAGCTGAGCTGTTTGACTTATCTGATGCTGCTCTCTCTGCGGATTTGGAAACGGAACATTACAAGGAAGACAAAACTTTTTCTTCGTGTTGAAGGGTGTGGAGATAAACTCTGATGTGACAATTGTATGTGCACATATTAGTATAAATGCTGGCGTTTTATATTCTGCAGCCCTAGAAGAAAACCAGAAACCATAATTAATATATATATATATATATATAAAACTTTAAATACTTTACAAACAGCCCACACGAGAGGTTTCTAAGCCTAAGTGCTTTTTGACAGGATGTAATTTTCTTTAAAAAAAAAAGTGATTCTGCGATGTTGACCAATCCACCTTGTTCTCCATGTGGACCTCCAAGCTCCTTCTGTCTTTCCTAAAACACACAACAGCTCTGACTCACATTTTTCCTCCAACAGATGTAGATCAGTTCATAAAATTGGAAGAAGGAAGGTGTTCATTCCTCTGACTGCTGGTGAAGAAACATGTCTTCCTTTATTACATCATTTTCAACAGCATAATTAAATTTTTAGTTGTTTTGGAAAGATGATGTGAGAATAAAAAGAACACAATTTTATAATACTTCTTTTTTTCCCCACCTCTGACACTTTGGTTGCATCTGTTGAAGCTGGTGTAGGGGTTTCAGCACATTCACATGAGCTGGAAGTGGACATTTTTAATGCCGGCAAAGAAGAAAAATATTTTTTTCTTGAAATTTCACAGTTCACAGATTGAGGACTTGGGTATTGAGAAGCTTAAATGACTCTCACCACTGCATGTGACTGCCTATATGCTGCAACGCATACCAAAGTGCTGCTTTAATAAATTATTCATGCAGTAGCCATAAGGTATGTATGCATATCGCTATTCTGCCTCTCTTCTCTCCATCAGCGGTAGTCATTTACAGCTACATGTCAGGAATGGAGCTCGGACCTGAAGCCCTGTGGCTGAAAAGGTCAGCTGTGTCCAGATGAAGTTCCAGTAAAAGAAGCAAAATGAACTCATTTGTTCTTTGAAGTTATAGCCTTATATGCAGTTTTTCTACAGAAAGGAATAGTGTGTCCCTAAAGCTGCTCTTAAAGCTTCACATTTCTCTACCATAATATGATGAACACCAAGGTATATGTGTGTGTGTGTGTGTTTGTGTGTGTGTGTGCAGTCACAAACTGTAAGGAACATCCATTAGCTGCTGAGGGTCTGAGGCCGACCTTCATAACTTCCAGCTGTCATGTTGCCAAAGTCTTTGAAATAACAAAATTCTGACTTACTGGAAGCTGTTTCAGCTAATGTGACACTGCTGATGAAAAACTGCTCCAGTACTGACACATTTCATACATTTACTGGATTAGAAAAGTATGAAATGTTCATAATTCTGCTGTAATGGTACATGAATCCACAATATTGCACAACCAAGCAAGCCTGTTGTACAAACCTGCAACAGCATCAGCAGAAAACCTACAAAGACAATATCCCAGTCTGATTGCCGAAAGGAAAAAAGAGAAGACTATAAATAAAATAATGACTTTGTCTAAACCATTCATCAGTTTCTGATTGATTTCCTGTTTTCGGGTTCGTGTTGACTCGAAGTGAACAGGCAGTTTTCTATTTAAAACTTCTTGGTTTCCCATTAAAGTTGTATTGTGTTAGCAAGAAAAACTTCCTCAATGTTGCATAAAAGACTTCAGAGGCTTTAAGTTTGTTTTTCATTTTCACAAAATCTGTTAATGATAAATGGCACCTTTGAACCTGAGCCAGATTTTACATTGCATTTCTTAAAGCGTTCATAAACCCTTAGTATATTTTGCGTTCTATAAATGCAGACACATACCACTGAGCGTCGCTGGGACAATGTGGAGGTTTAGCATCTGGACCAAAAGGCATGTTGACACATGGAGGGGGGCTCAGAAATGAACCACTGATCTTCTGAATGCAAGACGATCCAGTCTACAGCCTGAATTTCAAAGGCTGCTCGTGGAAATAATTCAAATTATAGCAAACCTTATGGGGAAACTTTTTTTACTTCTTCTCGTAAAATAAAATTAAAGAGAAAAACCATCTGTGGTTTCCTCTGTAGAAAATTGTAAGAGCCTGGATAAAACCAGCATCCTTAGAAAAAGTTTTGGAAGAGAGCAGGCAGCAGTTGATTGGTTGGAACATCTGTCCGTCACTGGCCAAGCAGATTTCAGCCAATCAGACCAATTCTTAAAAGAAAATCATTGCCATTGTTCATTACAGTCACACCAGTAACCCGCCTGTAACTGCCAGTGTTTGATGTTGATCTAAATTAACTTTTATGTTTTGGGTGAAAACTGTGGCTCTGAGCCCGACAAGATGGCCATCTTGTGATTATATCATCACAAGCATTCAACATCCTCTTAAGGAAGGATGGAAATCTTTAGTCAATAGAAACATGGCCAATATAAACGGAGAAAAAAAAGTTACTTTATAATACACCCAACTTTTTAAAAAAACATACATTTTTCTGTTGTATTTGAACAAGGTGACAGGTTTTGCTTTTGTCTTCCTTTTATTTTTGGTTGGGTTAGGTCTTATCATTACAGTAATGCAAAAGTCCAGACCTATCACAACCAATTAACGGGAAAATGTTTCACATTTTAACAGATTGACAGTTTCTCTGTTTTCTATCTTTAGTACTTGCTTGTTTCTTTAACTCTGCCTGTCAATGTTTCCTGACATCCGCCAGAGGACCTACACAGGAGTCCATATTCTGTCTAAATCTAAATAAATCTTTATCAGTTTTAAGAACTAAACTGAGCTTAAGATTTATAACTTAGGTCAACAGGACTGTACTCTTTACACCCTTTTCCATCAATCAATCAATCAATCAATCAATCAATCAATCAATCAATCAATCACTTATACATGTGTATAACCTTCATGCAGGTGCAATCACAGACCTGCATGATGCCGTTACTACCTAACCTTAGTGGAAGCTGCACAATGACAGCAATGTTGGCTTCTTGAGCAAAGGCAAATATGAACATTTGTTTGCGATGTCGTAGAAAGAGAATACGCATCACAATGTATGTCACTTGATGTACTGCCCACTCTCTCTTGCATATTTGACAAATATTGTGCATGACTGTCACTTTCTCCATTGCAGCTGTAGGTGTGTTTAAAGCTGCGTGACACATTAATATAAGTTGGACTGACAGAAATTTGTCATTCTATCAGAATGATGGATTCAGGAATGTTTTGCCTCCCACCATCTGAAAAGGAGCTGTGAGTTTGACTTTATTTTTGGCCTTTTGTTTTGCATTTACTTCCAGGTTTTGTTGGAACTCTTGCTTCTGTGGTTTCAATTAGTCTGAACTCTCGTGTGTCTGGTTCTACTGGATTTTATTATAGTTCTGATTTGCTGCCAGATTTAAGGAATTACTTTGATTTAGTACAATATGATCATAAGCAATAGAAAACATAGCGACAACCATAAAGAACCGACATCACAGCTGCAATAAAATGGAAATACACTTTGATGGATTCAAGCCTTATATCCTCACCTTAATGAACAGCTCTTTATAGGGGGAAAAATAATATATATATTTACCGATCTAAAAGCAGATGTAAGAGCAGGTTCAGCCAGTTCATGAAAAAAGGAAATATCTGATGGAGCTGAAAATCCCTGGATCTGAAGATTTTGAGGGTTTAGGGCCTCTCCTGGCCTTTTATTGTATTTCTTTTTTATTAAAATTCCCATTTCATACAGTTCCCTGCTGTGGCTCAAAACTGAGTATTTTCTGAAACCTAATATTGGCAGCAGGGCCTCGAGTGGAAAAAAAACAAACCTGATGATACAGGCTGCAGTGAAGGGGAGAAAGAGAAACAAGCCAAGAGTGAGAGAAAATGGAGGTAGCAAAGACAGAGATGAAGTAAATCTCATCTGGAGGGAGACAGATTCATTGGTGTGTTAAAGGAGTATATGGTGGCTGAAACCTGACCTCCTGGCCAGTGCTGAGGCAGCTTACGGGGCCCCTAATCCAAGCATGAGGTGTGCTGTAGCTGTAGTCTTAAAAAAAGGATCTGGGGATGTAGCAGGCCCGGGAACTCAATTGAGACTCGCCTATCCATTGCTCACTTCTCCAGCTATGGAGAGAGAGAAAAAAATAACAGAGGCCACCATTGCTGGCTATCAGCCAATCAGCTGGTTCCAATTTATGACTAAATGATGTTGAAAGCTGCTCCAGGCTTTTGCATGAGGAGTTAGCATGCGATGGGGGGGTATTTGTACTCCCAGAAGGAGCTGGAGAGAAATCTTTTCTCTACCTTGACATGGTAGGGGAAAAAGGGGGGTTTGGAGGAGGGGGGCAACATTCCTCACAGCCCCAAAAATAGATCCTGAAGCTGGAGAGCAAATACATTAGCTGAGGCAAAACATCATTTGCCAAAACAAAAGGCTGCAGGAGAGGAGCTAGGAGGCTACGCCGTGCTATGCTCATTAACATATTCTCAGGCATTCACGGCTTTCAGCTGCAGATAAAAAGCTGTTTTTTAAAACTTTGAGGAGTCGATGATGTTGCAGCACAGAGCAAAACCTGAATAAATGTGATGAAAATTAACAATCGACACAGACTACAAGGCTCAAACGCCAACATCAACATAAACTGAAGCTGTTTTTTTTCTATCCAAACTGATTCCCAAAAAACAAATAAATAAAATAAATAAATAAATAAATGAAAGTAAAGCGCTGGATGAAAGCATCAGTCTTCTGAAGTGTGATCTCTCTTAAGCCGGGGGATTCTCTTAAAAGGTCTACTTAGTTGAGGCAAACTGTTAACACATTTAATGCATTGCAAGTTTTAAAAGCGATAAACATCCAGTTCCTATGGGGAGTTCATTTCTATGCTCTCACACTTAGAATTAAAGTTACTGTCATCCTCATAGAAACAGCAGACACATCACTTTACAGAAACAGGAAAATACAAAACAAGAAAATCAAGTTGATTATTTCATTTTTCCTGATAAACTGGATCTTGTTTGGTTCATGTATTGAACTCATGTCGTATAAGCAATTTGACGAGCCTTCAGACAACCTGCCTGCACACCAATGCTCACCAAGATCTCATCAATCTGTGAACAACTGTTATTTTTTTTTAATAGCAAAGTGCCTTAAGGAGCTCAGCTGGGAAAAATGGAGATCTGACTGCAAACATTAGAAACTGTAAATTGTGTGTCGGTCAAATTTATAATGGAAAAATCAATCACTCATCATTTAGTGTCTCCCAGAGGTTCTCTTGGCCAGAGATCACTCTTTTCTGGATGATTTAACTTCCTCCATTTATTACCATAAACTGTCATGTTGCAGTTAAGACACAGTTGAACGTACCGTAAGTTTTTCTCCTTAAGTCGATAATCTTAAGAAGACGACTAAAGAAATGTAGATTAAGGAATCCTTAGTTCTTATTATAATGAAAATCGTAAGGTTTTCTCATCATCTGACTCTACATCTGTGTGGACCCATGAAAAAAACTTATCAAAAATCCCACTTTAAAATAAACCCAATATTTAGGTAATATTCTCCTAATCCTAAAACTGCAGTTTTGAGTTACATCAACACTGTAGCAGTGATAAGCTAGCTCTACTTGCAGCTGGAATTATTGCAATTCTATTTTTCTCATAGAAGAATGATCCTGTTTAGTAAAATACATAAACATATATAACATTAGGATAAAAATTTAAAAAAAAAAGACACACAAGCTGCAAGTCTGAAATCCATGATTTTACACTCACTCTTTAAACATTTCTGAAGCAACTCAGTACTTCTGCTGCTCTGCTGATCACATAGCTGCTAACGATGCTAATAATTTTTAAAAGTTGGTCCAATAAGCTCCAGGTACCAGGCAGGCAGGCAAAAACAAAACAAAACAACAACCCTATACTATTATCATGAGTGTACACATGTCCTAAACTGGCAGCTTAAAGGAAACAGCTTAACTCCAATTACCTGGCAGTGCTGGTGTCATTTTTTATCCATGGTGAAATATGTAGCAATGTTTGTGGGCAGCAGAAACAGCTTGTGACTACTGAAAAACTTTCTGACTGGACAACATTTCATTAGGAATCATGAATTTCACAATGTGACAAGGTATGTTTAATACGAGATTCAGGCCTAAAGAAAGAGTCAATGTGGTTCATTTTCTATGTTTTGATAAGGTTTGGTTGTTTTGAAATTAAGTGTGACATGAGTGAGGGTCAAAATACTGAACTCAAGTCAAAGATCAAGTTAATTATGCTGTGCTGCATGATTTGACAAACACTAACTCAGCCAATTAAAACAAGCCGTCAAGCCCAGCATGTAAGACAAGCTGATACAGAATTTCTGAATTCCCTGAACTACACAACTCTGTCTTCTCCGGAGCAGTGTGCTAACCTGGCAGCACAGAGCGAGCTTCATCCCATCTTAGAGGCCCAGGATAATGTTCACACTAAAGCTCATAAACCAGATTTACAAGTGATCAGGTTAGATTTGTTTCTAGACATCACCAACAGCGTAGTGGTCTGTATGCAGCTTCTTCCATGGAAGAAGCAGCTTTGCCTGAAAATAAACATCTTTCTAAAGTTCAACAAACAAAGAATCTTGGTGTCTGTCCAGGAGCTGCTGATCTGTGTGGTATCATCCTACATCGTCCTCTGCCAGAAGTAGTGTGGACTCTGGTCAATACTGCTGTTGATGTGGATTTATATTGAAAAAGACACCAAATTCAAATCAAATAGTCCCCATGCCTTTAGGAATCTGACTGGAGTTGCATTTCAAACCACTTTCAGTATAGTTTGGATCAGAATATAAAAAACAGAACGTTGTGGGGTTTTTTGCTTAAAAAAAACCCAGAAGAAAAAGAAAAGCTTCCAACCTGCTGCTGCAAGCTTTATGCTACTCTACAAGCCACTCACTTCTTGCAGACGCTGTACTCAGAGCAGCGGCTGAGCGGTACGCGGATCACACAGCTGGAGAACGCAACGAACAGCGCGTGATGATCCCGGTCCAACTCCAGACCCAGCACCCTCCTGTCCTCCCCTCGCACGTTGCATCTAGGGACGCAAACCCAAAAGCATCTGTCACAATACGACTCTTAACTTTTGTTTCAGGAGTAGCAGATAACTGGCGGTCTTTATGAAGATGTGCTACAAGGAAACAGACGAATACACACACACACACACACACACAAAAAGCGCATCCTCTAGCTGCAAAGGGTGATGCAAAATATTACAACAGACCAAAGAGTGAGTGGGCAGAACAGATCAAGGAAGAACAAGGAGGAGGAGGAGATGCATAAGGGGAGAACATGAGAGAGAGAAAAAAAGATACTAAAGAAAATAAGCAGCAATACTGAAGAAAACACAGAGCTAAAACCTAATAAAAAATAATAGCTTATTGTCTGACTTGTTTGGGTTGTAGACATCGATGTCCTCCAGGAGATGGGTGCTGAAAGATGCGTTGGCTCCCTCTGTGCTGGCCAGGATCTTCAACACGTGGCCGTTATCTGAGCCTAAGAATACCACAGTGTAGTTCTTATAGGGCCCAGCTGATGTGTCCACTGCTATCTGGGTCAACTTGAACCTGCATAAGAAATAAAAGACAAGTATTTATCATAAAAACCAACTGTCTGAAATGTGTTGATAAAGATGAAGGAAAGATGAGAAATCAACATAAGTGGAATATCATCACTGCTGTAAATTGGAGCAAGCTAATCATATCAAGCATGCCGGATAGCATCTTAACACTGCTGCTTTGTAAAGTCAATTTTCAAACAGTGAGCGAGTACTCAGCTCATTGTATGAAGCTTCAGTCAATTCATCTACCGTGCCTCCGTTCCCGTCTTCCACCGCCTACCTCCTCTAAAACCGTCCCCCTACTAATTCATCTACCCATCCACCCACATCCAATCGATCATCTTCCATGTCATTGAACCGCTTCTCTCGGCACGCTGCAGCCTCCTTTTGTGTCTAAACTTTCGATAAAGAAGTTGAGTGAGTGCCTCCTTGCTTGCAGCAACGCCCTGCTTCATATTCACCCCACACTACGTGGTTCCACCTGGGACTGACCCAGCATTGCCACAGCCATCTACCTCTGGCTCCACTGGATCCACTGAGGATTGAACGCCTTTACTGAAGGACACCTTGAGTCTGGTGCCTTACTCATTCATTGCGAGCTCCCCTTTCTGGCCCACGATTTAAACAAACAGACTTTTTCTAATAATCGTTTTGGCATCACATTCCTTCTCCATGTTTCTACAGAGGACACCCGCAGCAGCGTCGGTGCCCTCGCTTTTCCCTCAGTCCCTCCCAGATGGCCCCACGCGGGCCGGTGTGTTTACCCACATCGGCTTGACTGGCACGTCCCTGCAATGACTCGGCAGTAGAGCGTGATGCGCTTGTGCTTGGATTTCATTTGTCTAGCGGGTCTCTGGGGAACAGCGCGGCAGATGTGATGTTTTTGGCGGCAGATGTGAAGCGGTACACGTTTCCCCAGTGTGCAGCCACAGCAGTGTCTGGCTGGCTGTCAGCCTGGCTCTGCTTCAGGAGGCACGGAGGAGGCTCCTGTACACTGCGTGGCTGTGTGTGAAGGCTGAATCAGTGATGTGTTTCTGCTGTGTGTACATCCCTGTCTGCAGTTATTGTGGCGGTGAATGAAACACTTGACACTACGATTCTACGTCCACCCCATCATCATCTGATATCAGCGGGTTCTCAAATGTCACAACAAGCACACTCCCACACAGTAGCGGCCTCGTCTCTTCGACGCGTGCTGCTGTGGAGCGTCTGCAGGTCAGGGCAGCACTCGAGGAAGATCCTGTCCCCAAGAGCCTTGCCTTTGATGTGGGTTGAGATTGACCGCTGAATAAATCCAATGAGTTTTAATGAGGGACAAGGTTGAGTGTTCCACCTGAACTCATTCATCTATACCAATCAAGGCCTCGAGTGTGAAAGCACTGCTGGTACATTATGTTACCAGAGAAAATAAATACATACAAGCCATTAAAGAAATGAGCTTGGCATTTTCTCTCGCAGGCTTATTTCGTAGCCGCCAAGCTCTGAGCAGCAATTAATGGTTATGGAAATGTTCAGAAAGTATGCTGAATTTTCAGTGTTTCTATAGCCGGAAGACAACGTTTGCAAACCCCTTCTGTGCTACTGGGATTTCTGAAATGATTACTCAGTATGTTCATGGGTGATTAGTCTGTAAAAATGAACAGTTTTGATGGAAAGTTGTCCATATTTTGGGATGTTTTAGGCTTGTTGCACCATGGATTTAACACATTTTTACCTCAAAGACATGACGGCAAGGCTAAAATAGGCTCTAGGCATACCATTTTTTTTTAAAAATACATGAGGTACATCTCCCTTGCAAGTCTCGGTCCTTGCGATGGTCCTCGCTACAGCTTGACTGAATGTGCACACCTGCTTTTGTTTTAATTCATTCATATTCTAACCTGAATTTTCACCTTGCCTTCTTTCCATTTGTTATTATTTTACTGTTGTTTTTTCAGTTTCACTTTATTTTGGTCATCTATTTGTCTACTATACTAGACCATTGTTCTGTTTACTGATTTATTGGTAAGTTATGTGGATGTGGGTGTGCTGCAAATGAATTACCCTTTAGATCAATAAAGTTGTCTGAATCTGACATCATTAGGAAGACATACACATGCCTATACAAGATTGTACAGCTGGTAGAATACAGCAGATTGAAAAATAAAGGATTTTTAGATTTTGCACTGGTGGCCAAAGACCTATTCTTGGCTTTGGTGCACAATATCCCACAATATTCAGGAATATGGTGAACCAGATAACTGCTTATACAAGAATACAGAAATAATATTTAATTGGTAAATTATTCAAAAACAAGCAGAACATTAACGATGTGATACAACTTAAAAGTAGTTAAAATCAAACTTTTTTCAGCCTCCAGGTCAAACCTCAAATAATAATATAAGAGCATAAAACAGCTGCAGCCAGTTAATATTTGATATTTATGATGGATGAGCTCTTTAACCCATTAGTCAACTATTAAACATCATTTTACAAGAAGGGACACAGTTGGCTCTGAACTTAGTTTGTGAGGGCTGACAGATGCTAACGGAGTGATCATCAACGGAGTGGACTCTGATGGATTACAGGCTGTTTAAGGTCAGCAGGTTAGGGACTAAGGACTGATGGGTTGTTTAAAGAAGCGAGTGACAGACAGTGGTCCACTTATGTTTTGTTTCATTTTTAAAAATCCTCCTCCGTGAAGAGTTTTTGATCCCCATGTTCCTATCAATAAGGTGTTTTGCTCAACAAGACAAAATCTATTCCATCAGCTTTTCCAGCGCCCTGTTATTACAGTGAACACTCTACCTGCTGGTGGTGCGGGTGAAGTAGGGTCGGTCATTGACTGAGGGGACAGACTCGTCCATAAGCGGATAGGACTTGATGAAAGTAAGAGTCTCGTCTGGGAAGGTGGTGGATGACTTGTAGGCGGCTGCCGAGCCTTCGCCGGCGCAGCTGCCCGGCCTGTGCCATAACACAAAGGAAAGAATCAGAAAACATCAGCGCTGAATCCGATTAGAGACACAGATGTAAAAACACTTGCAGCTGTTTGTTTTGGGGGAATAGCAGGAGGGAAAACAGGTGGATTATGCGAGTGCTAGTTCTTGTTTTCCTGTTTTTTTTTCTTTCAGAGACATCTGTGCAGAATAATAACAGCAACGGCTCTTTTGGTCGAGGCAGAAAAACATGTTGTTGGGAAGTGACAGTTTGTGTCTTTGATGTAGGCGCATCGCTCACCTTGGCTTTGGGACTTGCTCCTCTGGAACAGGCGTCCATGCTGACTCGCTGTTCCTCTGCTCTTTGAATTTGCCATTAAATGCTTTCTCTATGTCGTCCATGTAGAAAGCACAGACTGCAGAGCCAGTGATGCTGTTCAGGAGGCCATAAAGAGGGAAACATCACAGTGAGCTATATGATGGTCTGGTATTCATCACCCTCTCCATGCATCAGCATAATAATCCTGTCTGTGTAGATAAAATGCTATTTACGCTTCATAGTTGTGTGTCCGGTGCTAGTTTTAAAACATCAATATGAAAAATATAAGCACATATAGCCTCTATGATGTGTAAAGAAATGTTTCAAACCAATCTGGGAACCAGTTGGCCACTACCTAATGACCAGATAAGACTTCCTTGTTCATGTTCTACATGCTGCTAAATCATGCAGAATTAAAACGGATAGTTTTTAAGATTCATTGCATTAGAAGCAAATAATTGTGCTTCTTTTGACCTCCACAAAACCATTTCTCAAAGAGCAACCAAAGCCTGCTCATGCACAAATAGTCAATACAACTTGGACTAATAACAGAAACCAGAGAGTTCCTTTCATATCACAGATTCTGTACATTCATATACAAATGCACACAATGTACAGCAACAAACATGATATGCATGTGGTCATTAAACAACATCTGCACACCTTACAGAACTACTTTTAACAGTTTACAGTCTTATCATGGGAAAAAAATGACAGCAGCTTTGGTCTCCTTGTGTCTCCATCTTCTTTGACAGCTAAAAAAAAGGTGGATAAGAACCCTCTGAAAAACTATCTCTATGTTATCTTTGCTCTGTGAGGTTTTAACAGATGCAGCAGAGGCACTGAAGAATGACAAAACCAAGGATGTGACGAGTGTTTGAGAAAAGCTCCAATTAACGGTGTAAACAATGAGCTTATTAGTGAAGGTTGTTGTTGCTGTGAAGGAACACAGGGGTTTCCAGGAGAAAGGCTCAGTTTTCAGCTGCAGTCAACATTTCAGACTTTAACCAAGATTCAAACTGCTCACAAGTGGATTGCAGTCGTAAGAGACAAATCACCAAACTTAAGTGCCACATTTTGATGCTCTATTTAGATAAATGGTTCCGAGTTCACAATTGCGCTACTTTCTATTGCAAAAAAAAAAAAAAGAAGCCATCCAGAGAGTTATTTTCTATAATGCTGAGCATGAACGCTCTCATGGACAGGAAGTGATTATCCCAACCTGTTGGCCTGTGTGGTGAAGACTCCAAGTACAGCTGGCCGGTGGTTGATCTGCAGCACGTTGGTCAGAGACTGCAGAACATCAAAGTAAAAGAAGGAATCTCCAGGCACAGAGCAGTTCAGCCGGGCTTTGAGGAACGATGTCCAGTAGCGCTCCAGCACCCTCGGGGAGCCCCCGTTGTCGTTCTTACAAACACGTGCGACTCTGGAGAAAACCACCTACGGGAGATGAGAACGAAAACATTTAAAAGCTGACAACTGATTTATGAACCAACACACGCAGACGCAGCCGGCGAGGAATACTGAACAACAGGTAATAATGTGGTTTACATAACAAGCGATTCTGTTGTTGGAGTTTATTCTGCCTGGAAAAGAAAGGGTCGACTCCCTCACCTTGCCCAGAGTGGTGTACTCCACTGCGATCTCACTGAAGAAAAAATACACGTAGTTCCCATACTCAATAGCATGGAGGAAATGGGGTTCTGTAGACCAGAAAGAAAACATGTCACATATAGAAATGCATGGTGGTCAGACAGGAAGAGGAGCTGGCAAACAGAGCTTCAAATAAAAATATCACACAGTTGGAAAATGGCAAACGTGTGAAATGGGACATTAAAATAAGAACAATCAGATTAAATATCAATTAGTTTTAAACAGATGATCCTGTACAGTAGTCGTATATTTAGAGAACATGATAAAAAAAAACATTTAAGGCTGCCAAAGAAATACAAAGCAACAATTCCTTTCTTTCTAATCCTTTAACTGGATCTATTTTGGTCTGTAGAGCAACTGTGATAACAAAAAAAAACTACAATTACAAAAAAATGTTTTGAATGATAACTACATACAGTTTACACAAATATTACAACAAAAGGCTATTCAGTGTGATGAGTGCTCCATCACCAGTGGTGGAAACGACTTTGTGTTCATGAAGGATGAAGTGTGTTGTGCTGCTGAATCACAGACACAGTGTCGAGCTTCGCTGATTTAAATGGGTGATAAAAAAAAGGAAAGAAAAAAAGAGGGAAAAACCTGTCAGTGTAATCTCACAGAATACAACAATTATTTCCCAGGAACAGCAGGACCAGTGTCCAGAGCTGTCCTAACAGACTGCCGTAGCTTTGGCAGGATGTTTTTTTGGATGAATGAGAAATTCTCAGTCTGAGAACAGGTCTTAACATCCTTCACATAGAGTACATTCCTTTCTGTTCACAAGCAAGTTGCACAAAAAACCCCTCCCTCTGAGGAACTACTGCTGTGCTCAAAATATCATGCATAGTAGTACAGATGAAACGATTAATTAGCACAGAAATAATCAGCAACAAATATGGTGATAATAACCAAACATTTCCAAACAGGAAAACTGATTTTTCTCTGTTGGAAGCAATACTCCCCACCTGGCGGGAGATGGAAGAGGATGAAAGATAACACGTCAGCCTTTAAATTACATCTAATTAGATGTTTACAGAAAGATCTGACAAAAGCAAATGAAAAATGGAGCAGATGTGAAGTGATTTGTTTCACTTGGAAATACAAACACTTCAATGTAGTTTCAGAAACTGATGCCGCCTCCTGGATCAACTCCATCTTGTACAGTTATAAATATGGACATCAGACAAGAATTTATATGAATCAATCATGGCTGAACGGTCGGTGTTGGCAGTAAGACAAAGCATGCAACCGAATTATGATTTGCAAGATTAGATGAGATTTATTTTGCTGAAACTCAGTAATGAATCATAATCTAGAGGCTTGGATGTCATCTGATTATGGACCCAGCAGTTAAGACCCCAAACAATACATGACACCCCTCCCCCAAACATCTCCGGGCTTTATATGCTGCTAAACCTCGACATGCTCACCTCTGAGCCATTTGGAGTCATACTTGACCGTACGTAGAACAGGACTACTTTCTCCAAGACTTCTGTAAATCACTGCATCGCTGGCCAAGAAGTCAGTCATGGTGGCAGAGTAGAAGTCACCACCTGAAGGACAGGAGAAGAAGAAAAAAAGAAAAAAGAAAAAAAAAGGAAAGGGAGGGTGAATAACAATTCCCAATGATAACCCACTTCTTTTGAGTACCTATTTTAGTCACAGATGTATTTTAGTGCTCTTTAAAAAGAGGTTGAAGAGAACAGATGTAGGAGAACGTGCCAGTTTTAAAAGCACCCTGAGTGAACTTTGCATAAATGTCAGTGGAAACCTGGCAGGATTGAGTGCAGGCTTGGCTCTCCCATCTCTTCCCTCAATTTGACCTCAGTGTGTTCACAGTGTATCAGCTTGCTTCTCCGCTATGATTAGTAAAGAAACTGTAAATCCTAATGACAAGCAGAATTCATTACAGAGGAACGTTCTGTTTGTACCCCGTGAGGAGCCACTCCTTAATTCCAGATTACATTGAGAAATGAGCGTAGATATATTTTGAATAATATTTTTGTTTTTGTATTCATTAGCGCACGTTTAAGCCAATTTATTAGGAATCAAGGGCATTTTACATCCTAATTATCATATTTGTTATTAATAATAATGATAATAATAATAACAATAATAATAATAAAAAGTTTCAGAAGAGTTACATGATTATTATGAAACAAAGTCAAATTGTTGCAGTATTCTGGCTTTTAGTGTTTTACCAAAGAATTAACTCACAGGAACAACAAACAAAAAAAGATCTAATGGACTTGGGTTAAATTTCCAATTTGTGCTGATTAAATTACATGTGAGGAAAAACAGAATTGGGATTTAAGGAGCTACGTTTTGTCCAAATGTACTTAAAACGCTCCACTGGAGGATTTGAAAAGATCCTTTATTTTTGTGCTTCATAGTCAGACTTCTATTTCAGAGGATAAATTCAAGGCTGCTGCATTTCCATATTAGTTTTCTCTTTATTCAGCTATCAAGTTTCATTCAGTTGTGCATGACTGCGGCTTTTGATCCACTGTCACGTTACCTGGAGATGCTCCAAAGGCAAATTCACCTCGTGTGAATTAGCATGTGCAATGAGTGAGTCTGATATGTTGAGTGAGTCTGTTCAGACTTTATACTCAATCAATCTAATTTAAACAAACAGTACAAGGTGTGTTACTCCCAAGTCTGACCTGTGCAATAAATCCCACTGACTGTGGTGTGGGTCAGTTTGGGCTACTTACCTGCAAAAAGGCCGACATTGGACTGACGGGACTCGAAGGGACATCGAGCCTGTCCCACCACCTCCTCCCCTTCCTGCTCAAGTGTTGACATCTAGGTCAGAAAAAAAAAAACAGCAACAAAAGGATGGTTTATAAGGTCATATAGGAAGCTGTAAGGCCCAACAAAATAATGGGATATTAAATCTGACAATTGTAAAACACACAGCTTTACTGCAGGGTGGCTGATGCCTGGTGGCAAAACCAATCAGCCTCAAAGACCCAAAGTCTTATATGGGAGAAGTGTGGTTAAAGCAGGAGTACCAAATCAATCTGTGATAATGAAAGGCAACACATGCATCATAAAGATTAGTTTTATTTGATGCGTTATATGTCGGTCATTTCCATAAAAGATGTGTGTGAAGGTCCTGCTGTTCAGGCAGACAGGACAGTTTATCTCTCAGCCGCAGATATTAAGCTGCTATTTTCCAACCTGCTGTTAACAAGGTTGTAAACCTCAGACACGACAATGCGTGAAACCGTGCAGTGTGTATATATATAGGTGTGTGTGTGTGTGTGTAGTGAGGGCAGATCGCATGCAGAGCAGCTTTAACACGGTCTGCAGCAAAAAGGTGACACAAATATACACAGACACCACATTAATGGTCCATTAACACAAAGGTTTATTTATGCCATGCTCGTCTGAAACACCTTTTTGTGTAATTGTTCCTTTTATTAGTCAGCCAGTTGAATACAATGGCAAATTATCACTTAACTAAACATAAAGATCATACATGTAGAGTGGGGGATATATTGCAAGCTACTAATTTTAAAGGAATTCTCTTTTTACAAAAAAAAAACAAAAAAAAAACTTGAATCTAAGTATCTAAAAAGTTTACTTGCATTGAAGCTCAGTTTGAGTAGAATTCAGACTGTGCAAAGAGTTCACAGCAGAATAAAATGGCATTCCTCAGAGCAACATATGCATCAATAGACTTAAACAGTAAATATTGGTGCAATAACCTTTCTTGCCTTGTTTAACTATCACTGTACATCACTGTGTTAGTGCTTTGTTCGTATCCTTCCAGGAGAATTGGCTCCAGTCTAAACTTTGGTGCAACCTGGCAGCTTTTTCTGAGAAGTTCTCTGGACACCCGTTTTGCTGCAACATCCTAAGATGAGTGGACGGCGGGTTAATGGCTTCTCTGTGTACATTTATTAACGAGGTTGTCCAGTGGAGGAAAAACAAACCCAAACACCGCAGCAGAAATTTGCCATCTGTACGGTGCATAAACACTCCACAGGATGTGTTCTGAAGAACAGCCTAATGCAAACCAACACAAGAGCTTTTCCTGACAATAATCCCGTCCATCTTAAATAAATCTAGTCTTTTCCATAGTTGAAATGAAAAATATATCGCATTCACTTCAACTTTATTGTCCTTAGCTCCTGTGAAGCATCAATTGGTAACAGCAGAGTGTTGTTTCTTTTCAGGTTGCAAAGGTCAAATTCATGAAGTGGCAGGAAAAAATGTTCTCTGTGCTTAAAGGCCAGTGTGTAGGATGAAGTGACATCTAATAGAAAAATTACAAAGTTCAATCTTCTGAACACCCTTCTCTTTCAACTAGTTTGTTCTTTCTGACCTACTGTCGTATCATTTTGACACAAGGAAGAAGGCGTCTAAGTTATTAGTTTAAAGTTATGAAAACTTTTCTTATTACAACTCTGTACTAATGAAAACATATAAATTTTATGTTGCTGCCAAAAGATCATCCTGAATCTGACAAACTGGAAGTTTAATGTCTTGATGTTTTCCAAGACAAAAAGCTGAGCTGAATATATTACCAAGAAAATTTGCTTTGCTCTTCTAAAGCTTGCATTGGGCTAAATGTATTACTCAGAGCTTCTTTATTAAGTAATGGCTGAAATATTACATGAACTAAACTACACAATGTCCTGGAAAGTGAGAAAAAAAATTATGACTTGACATGTGATTTTCGAGAGAAAAATTTAATGAAGGAATACACTCAGGGAGATTTAGCCCCAAAAAGGGAAACAGTCGTTCGGTCTGTAATAAATAATCCCAAGATCTGTGCTCTTCAAATGGATCTTGATTATCAGTAGAAATAGACTGAATTGTACCAGAAGAGGTCCTTAATGACAAGAAGAAAATCAAAGAAACAGAACAGACTTCAGAAATCAGAGAAGTGACAATTCTGCTAAGTTGTGAAGTGACTGCAGGTCATTACCCTCAGTAGCGATGAAAACAGACAGATTTAATGCTTTCAGATTTCGTTTTATCATAATGCATGCTGACGACAGGCTTCCTGCTGTCTACAGAGCAGCTGTCTCAGCAGCCTGGTCAGTGACGCTGCCTATTCATGGCAGGGCATCCGTTTGGGTCCCTTACAAACACGCATGCCTCTGACTCAATCCCCCACTGTCCTCTGCAGATTTTTTGTGGAGTCCTGGAGGCAGATTCCTTGATATGATGATTTATATTTCCTCCCACTTCTCCCAGCTGTCTGAATAGTCATTCCTTGTTCTTCTTTCCAGACGATGGAAAAAGATGTGGGGTACAGTCGGAGAATGTTTTAGTAAAGCTGTAAATCAGTCGCCCTGTACTAATGGGGGTCTGACATGGTGAGGATTGTGTGTGAATATAGGTCAGTACGCAGTTCTTTAAACACTTCACATCAACTTCTCTGCAGGACCTTTTGCACATCTATTACGCAACTTGTTCATGAAAAGCATTTAGGTAATGTTTGTCTGTGGGGAGATGCTCCGTTTAGTTTATAAGCCCCGACTGGCCTGAGAACCAGTTCAAACCTATAAAAACGGCTGACTCTTGGCTCTCAAAAACTAGGTGTAAACAGTGATACAGGAAAAGCAATTTAACAATTTAAAGAGTTCAAAAGGGCATGTCATTTTTTTCTTCTTTTTTTTCAAAAACAACAAAAAAGATTCATTGGGAACCAGTGGTAACATTGGTGGTAAATTAAAATATAGGAGTGTAAATATGTTTAACAACATGCAAAAGGACCACGCAGGAGTAAAAGTCACACTGTTTAGGCGATGGGTTACACAGTGATGCTAACTTTATTGTTATAGTTCATGAACCACTAGCAAGCTCTGCATTTAACCCTAGTACACCAAATGTATCATGTTAAAAACAAGTTTCTTAGATCACTGCAACACTCACATAATGAAAAGAATGTTTGTAAATCTTGTATACAGTTTGTCTTCTGACCCTCAGTGGATTTATTCAAGTTTTGCCGTTAAAAACCAGCCTGAAGGAGTCATTTTCAAATGATTATACATATGGTTATCCAAACGAAAGAAAAAAACATGTTTGGAATTTGTTTTAAAGTCCAACAAGAAGTTCAAATGACTTAATGTTTGATTTTCTCTCCAATTCATTAAAATAAAGCAACTCTCCATAACTTTCTGACCTTATTACTCTGCTTCAAAAAACACACTGACATGAATTATGTACATCCCTGGTGCTGCTCTTGCTCTTCAGCATCCCGAGGCTGAGAAACCACACTTTATAATTTTTTTTGACAATCAGTCAAATAACGTGACGGTTGCGTTTTGCTCTACATCACCGCGTCACACGCCTGCAAGTCGATATCAACACACGAACGATTTTAACAAACACCATGGCTGATTCTGCAAAGGAGGACATAATTGGAGGAAAGAAAGAGAGAAAGAGATAAGACAAGACTCAACATTGGACTGACTTTTACTGGCAGGAGAGAGCTCAGAGAAGAGACGGGATGCATGACAGATGCTGGATTAACCATTGTTAGGGGACACCGGAGTGTGAAAACCTGCCAAAGTTCAGTAATGTGACTTTAAATATAGAATTAAGCTCATACTTATGGCATACATGATATCTGTGATGCTGCTTTCAGTCATAGCACAGATTCATTTCTTAGTGTTTGCTCTCGACTTAAAAAGACAACTTTATTTTGCCATCTTTAAGAACTTGCTCTTTTGTCTTGTCATTGGTACATCTAATTACTGCACATTTTTCTCTATGCAACCCATTTTCATTAGTATTTTTGCAACTGTAAATTAAACTTTTAAAAATGAAAAAAAAAAAAAAAAAACCTTAATCACAGATGCAGAACTTGTTGCTGAAGCAGAAAGCCATGAAATACAGGATTACACATCATCTAAGGCAGAGGTGTACTGCTGCAGATCTTTAGTCATGCATGGGGGTTTGCTATATACTTGCAGAAGAAAAGCCACAGATATGCATCAGTGCACATAGATTAGGACCAATGTTGCACTCAGTCATGTTATAAATCTTTCATCCAATCTATGGTGTTTACTGTACACAAAAACGTTCATTCTGCGACATTTACAGCTGCGCTGGCTTAAGGACAAACCCAGGAAACAAATTCCCCTTCATTTGTTGTTAAATAACTCTTGGGCTTTATTGCTCAGACAAATATGAAAAAAGATGATTTTGCTAGCTATACAAACATTAATATAAAAGGATGAATGTCCAGAAGGATAGGATGGGACGTAACTTTTGTAAACTTCATTACGTGGGGAGATTCAGGCTCTGGGATGGATTACTGTGGCGAAAATCTAAATAAGATTTAAGAATGTCAACAGAATTGATACACATGTATCCCTTAATATATCCTGAAACTATCATTACGGATGATGCATTCCTCCGATGACTGGATGAAGCTAGTTTTAGATGTTCCATACATAGCTGGAAATATAATCCCCAACAGCACAGAATATGTTATCAGGTTAACACATTTTGAGTAAAATCTTTATAAATGTTGCTAAAACCGTCAAATCTAGTTGATAAAATAGTTGTGAAGCACATGCATAAAGCTTGTAAGTCTCACATGAGTTACCTTTGAAGTAGATTACGCTCAGTAAGTAAAGCACTTGAGTGAATGGACTTAACTACTTTACAAATTAGATTACTTGAAAATTCCCAAACACACAAAACACCAGCCAGGACAGCAGCAAAACAACAATACCCTCATCTTGTTAGACACTCTTCTGGAAATCCCTGAAGAGACCCTGGTTCTTGCACCCTCTGACCCCTTAATCTTGACCACTTGTTTAGGTCCCAATTGAGCCTGCTAGGGGTTAAAAAAAAGAAGAATTAAAGTCTGGAGATGCTCTTCATCCCTTTGGATTTCAGACTCCCCTGCACTGCTAGATTTACAATCTGTGCTGCAGGACTTGCACTCCCTCCTCCTGTAATGGCCTGCTCTGAATCACTGTCCAACCTGTGATGTCACCTCTGAGCCTCCACCACAGGATCATGTTGGATTTTATTCAACAGACCTCAAACTGCAGGAGTTCTTGCAAAGGTGGAGATATCTTTTGTTAGAGGACAATGTGAAGCTCAAGTATAGTGTTTTAACTTAACCAGCAGCATTGTTATCTAGAACCACAAAACAACTGGGAGATCAGGTGTGACTGACACTCATCTTGACTTGTATTCCATTTTTTCCCTGAGCTTCGTTGAAAGAGGCTACCATCAGTGTATTCTATGTTCTGTTAACAGACTGCTTCTCATGTCTTGTTGTACCAGCATATATTTCCAAAAACATTTGGTTTTAAAGTCAGCTGACCATGTACAACACAAACACCTACAGTGAATAGTGAGTGCTCTCTGATGATCTGCTGCTAATATCCGAAAGGACTGTTTCATGTCTCTTTTTAGACAACATGTGGTATTTCATTATATATACGTCCCATTTATGTCACCGAGAACGTTTCAGTGGATCTCACCTTGTGAGCACTTTTGTTTTCAAAAAAGCTGCATTTAAGTTTTGTTTCTTTTTTCTTTTTGTCAGAATTGTTCTGTTCCTGTAGACATACTAAATTATTTTTCCAGTTATTTTTATATGTGTACCTGCAGTTTGAGCCCACAGCTGTTTGTTGTATCATCAGTGAAAACATAAACCGAAGGGCTGACTGCCAGACTTCTTTTATAGCTGACAAATGCTGCACACACTGTGGTATGACCCAGCTTTGTGGCAGTTTGGGGCTGTTATTTCACAGCAGATGTCAGTAAACATTACTTTATCTGTTGTTTGGGTCTAGCAGGCTGTCAGGATGTTTCAGTGTATTGTCAATATCAAGAGTACTGTACTTCTTTTAAGTCATTTCACACATCTTATACAATTTACTTGTAACTGTCAATACTGTCACTTAAAAAGGATTTTTGAAGTAGGCTAATCAGGCCAAATAAAAATCGATTGGTCGATTAGTTGTGATGTCATCATTAATGAGAACCCTCTACCCAATCAAATGTTTTTTTTTAAGACTTTGTGGGCTCTTGTGGCCTTTATAGTACAGTAGATAGTCTGGAAAGGGTCTGAGGAGGATTCGAACCTGGGCTGGCTGTGTCGAGCAGCTGTCCAAGGGGCAGGTGCCCCGCCAGATGGGCTAAACACCATCCCAAAATGAGCCTTTTGCTACAACAAAACCACTTCTATCATCATTGCATCCAGTCTTTTGCTCCTTTTTCATGACATTGTATGCGCAGTAACTACATTTTAGATAATTTGATAAAGTAACAACTTGGCTACAGTTACAATACTAACATAATATAAATTAGTTGAAGCGACTGCCACCTGCATGCCCCCCAATCACAAATTTTCTAGACTCGCCCCTGCTTTTTTGCAGATATAGACAAAAGCTGGTCTGTTTTCAGTGTTGGTGATCCAGAGCCTTATGTAATGTTAACGTCAACCTGTATGTTAGTGTTTGATGGATTAACAATGTCGTCTCTAGCTAGCTCCATTTCTAAGTGGTGACAGTTAACTCAACAAACGCCTCAAAGAAATTCTCTCCAGGTCTGACGCAGTTGCTCCTTTTTTCAATAACCTCACACACCGGCTGTTTTTTTCCTGTCGTACCTGTAACTGACTTAGATTGACTGATGAGAGACGACATCTCCGACTCGCTCGGGGATGAAAAAAGGAAAAGAAAAAAAAAGGTAGAGCAGTGCAGCACTCTAGGATCTTTGATCACCAGTCCTAATCAGAGCTTTGATAGACACGAGTTCCTGGCTTCTGGTATTTAACAGCAAAAAGAGAACCACAAAGGGTAGTCATTGTTTCAATCGTTATTGTTTTAATTATTCAGAACTGAAATGAAAAAGGTTTATGGCTTTCAGTAAAGTAGCAGTATGTTACTATATGACCTTGAAACTCTGTTTCAGACTCGTTTTTAATGGCACAGTGACATTTATGTACATTCCGTACATAAATGCCGTCGTTGCCCCGAGGCTGAGAAATCGCACTTCACAACTGCTTCAGGGAAGCTGCATCACTTTACAGCTCTACGCACCGTGTCACACACTAACAACTGGATATCAACACACTGGCTGTTTTGAATGCACACCATGGCTGATTCATCAAAGAAACACAAGACGACATTATTGGAGGAAGAGAGGAAAAGAAATCGGAAAGTGACAGAGCAAGAGATAAGACAAGAGTCAAGATCGGACTGACTTAATTTTTACTGACAGGAGAGTTCAGAGTACAGGCAGGATGCAAGACGGATACTAAATGAGTTAAGTTCGATTGTGCTTCTTTAAAATCACATGATGCAGCACTGGTTCAGTATGTGTCCAGACCTGCTTTAACCCTGGTTATGATCTTAAGATCATTTTCAACCAAACATGTTTATGTGATGTGCTCATGTGCAACATTAAAACAAACATTTCTGTTTACATGCATTGATAATAGCCTCAAACCCCCATCATCCCTCAGGTTTTATGCTTCAATCTGCTTCATTTCCTCGTGTATGAAACACATGTTCTGTCTGCGACCTGTATTGATGTGTCATATTGTCATTCATGGTACTTTCACACAAAGCCAGAGCGGCGCTAATGTGGCACGCATGTGTCATTTCCATATGAAACACAAATAACGGGGTGAAACTGAAAGAGCACGCAAGGACACGGTCACACATCTCCTGTGTGGTCCTTTCTCTGTTACTGAAGTCAGGTGTCGGCACAGCACTGCAGCAACCCACCTTATAGTTGCGGCAGGTGGGGTTGAAGGCGTTGGTGCCGCAGGCGAACAGAGTCTCGTCGTTGCGTGGCACCAGCACTTTGATGTAGTTGTAACATTCATCCTGTGAGGAGTGAAACAGCTCAGTGTTATTGTACACCAGGGAGCGGGTCCGTGCTGGCTCCTGGCACAGCAGCAACACAATCAAAGCAGGACTTTCAGCAGGTTGACGGTGCTTTTTTTTTTTTTTTCCTCTCTGCCTCATGCGAACACAACCTTCCCCCTGTTTCACAATCATTACTGTAATTCCCAGGCTGATTCTCGTTGTTTCACTGCAGCTCTGGTGAGGGAACTGATTCTCATACGTTACCTGTAAACTAAACTTTGTTTTGGGGTAACAACAAATTTTGTTTTTTTTAAAAAATGGGTAGAAGCAGAGAGCGGAAGAAGTAAAACTAAAATCCCCAACACAAAGAGCTGAGATATTTCTGTGTGTCTGGAAGATGATACTCACGCTGTTTTTCCCTCTCACAGTGCACTTCTCCACATCCTTCGTCTTCCAAGTCAGTTTCTGAAAAAGAGAGAAGACAGCTAAGTGTCAGCTCAAAGGCGAGACTGCTTCTTACCATCTACAGCTTATGTTGCAAGTGCTATTACGAGACAGCTGTGCAGAAAAAAATCTCATTAAACTCAATAAAATTGTTGTGGAGAAAAACAAATAAACAGAAATATCAGAGAAGCCTGCAGCGCAAGAGAGGCTCATCAGTGGGCAGGCGAACATCGGGGCTCCTCGGAGATAAAAATCACTCTGGAAGATAAGTCTGAATGCGCACACGGGGGGGGG
>JAOXYM010000006.1:5031552-5107184 GCA_028567055.1 Leptatherina wallacei
TTTTTCCACTCAGCAGAGCTGTTGCTCTTTAAGCACACAATGTTTTCACTGCAATGTAGTTTAATATGACAATTCAGTTTCTTAACAGTCACGCTAAAAATACTCATTGTAACCACAACAACCTTCCAGTGTAAGAATGTCTTATTTTATCTTAAGGGAAATGATTGTAAAGTGTTCTGCCATTTCATTAGCAGTAAAACTCATTGGTGTATTTCTTACACTTCTCTGTCAGAAACTTATCATTTCACCAAGATCATAAGGAAATTACCAACATCAATGCAGCCGATCTTACACGTGTTAACCCTTTGGGCCCTGTGTCTCTTTCTTTAGGCCTAAAAACAATCTATTCTTTAACTGTTGACACAATGTTAAGGAGGAACTTGAATTTACGGCAGTGCAGCGCTTGGGACCATCTGTGCACGTAACAGACATGATGACTGAATGTCAAATCTGGCTGGTACCCCCTGCATTAACAGCCAGCGTGTGGAAGTACTTTGGCTTCTAGGAGTTGTTTTCTTTGCTCGGAAAGTCAGGTTTGTTTGGGGAAGTGTGAATGTGCAAATAACCTCTACAAATGTAGCTCTCGGTTACCTTTAATTGAACCAAATGCATGAAGCAGATGGTATAAATGTCTCTCCATCAGACAAGGAAGTACATGGTAAAGGTTCTGATAGAAATATGATCAACCCAAGATGGCTAGGATTTGATGCAGCTCTGTTTGTTTACTTATGTGGTAGAAAAAGAAGTTGTCATGCATTAATCAAGAGATGAGCCAGTTTTCTTCTCTGTTTGTAACAAAAAAAAAAAGAGAATAAACCGGGTTAGACGTTTCCACTCAGATAGTAGCAGCAGTCATGTTGCCATAAAGGAGATAAAGGACGCATCAAGATGCATCAATAATCGTTTTATAATCGCATCGCAGCCATCTGAATCGTAATCAAATCATGATGTGCAGAAAGGCTCCCACCACTAATGAATATCTCTTTAGAATTATGCAGCTGTAACTCGAAACCTCTATCAAATCATAGTATGTGAACATTATCGCTGCAAAGGCCAACTTTAAAGTGAGGCAGAACAGAATTAGAGAAGTTTTAGTACAGACAGTTCAGGCGGGGTCTGCAAACTGGCCACTTTGGCACGGTTTAGCACCATATTTTCTCAAAGTCCTCCAATTAGAAGACCTGAGGTTTTTAAATATTAATATAATGAAGAGGCTTGTAAAGAAAATACTACCTTGTTCCAGCCACTGTTTGGCATCAGCTCATTGTTCAAAATCAATCAGCTGTTTCAGTATTTTCCACAATGAGATGAAATATGATGTATTATAATTCTCCCAAATCATAAAAAGTCAAACAACTGATTCAAGTCATGACTACTGCACACTTTGACAAATCATAAAAATCCTGAGCACACATGCATTCTGTTCAGAATTAAGTTAAAAAGAGTAAACAACTCACACAGAAACAACTACTGTACGAGTAAAATAAAAAAATGTTGACGTAATTCATCACAAATGAGGCCATGATTCTGCCTCTTTTCTCTAAGGATTTGTCATTTAGGTGTGAATTCATAGACTTCTTCCTGACAAAATCCTACGACTCATAATGGATATGTCACAGAGTTGTGAGGGACCGTGTGCCATGCTGTCACCTGCTCGAACCAGAGGTGACAAATTGCTCTCATTACACCTGGGACGGAGGTCCACATATAGCACTATTAGCGCAGCTATTTCTGCTAATGGTTGCGTTACTCTCTTCCAGATAGATCAATTACAGTGTGTGGGCCATGGTCTCAGCCACCTCTTATATCAATTATTGGCCATTATAGTTAGTAGCAAGGCCTCTCCTGTAGACCTCACCAGTGATGGGGTGCCCGGTCATGGGTCCTTTGGGTAGTCTGATGAGGCAGTGTGTCAAAATGTCAAGTCGAAACCTTAATTTAAGTTTTCATTTTGTTGTGGGGTTCGGTTTTAATGAAGTTTTAGCTTCTATTGACTGTCACTGGAGTTGTACTTGGATAATTGTAGTTTTCAGTTTTTTTGCCCAGGTGCAGTTGTTGTCAAAGTATTTCCAAGGTTCTTGGCAGGTTGGTTGTTCCAGGCATCTTGGAAAACTTGCCACATTTATTCAGAGGATTAAAGCCATCACAATGGTTAATATTCTTCTTCATGACTCATATTATAGCATGATGAATCAGAAACTAAACATCTAAAAAGCCGTAAACGTTTGCACGGTACCTCGTGTGTGGAGGATTTTAATACCAACAGTTGTTCCAAAATAAGGAAGAAAAAGAATTGTAGAAGATGTGGTTCATGCCATGTCGTTGTAATGCACCAACTGCTGTGAGAGAGGTCCCGGGTTCATATCCCGGACAAGCATCCATTTATGTTACGGCCTGGCTTGTGGGCTGCAATATAAAACGGAGACTGAACACCGTAAAAGCCTCAGCAGGCACGCGCTAATCCACATTTTCACAGGTGCAGTCAATTAAGACCATTAAGAACAAAGCTCATGCAGCACCCACAGACTGTTGGGTCTCATCCACACGTAATAAGTTTTCTTAACAGTTTTTCCAATTCATTCAAAAGAAAAAAACAAAAAAAATCCCGTCTAAACAGCGACACTTTCAACACAAAAGTTCCACAGAAACAAATAACCACAATTTGTACAAGTTTTAAGTGCTCCCTTGTCCTAAACATCCAAAGGTGTTTGCTGTCACGTTTCTTGCTAAATAGTTCAACGTGAGCATAAATTTCCTAACAGCACAAGCAGATGATCTCATTATAACTGGTCTGTTCCAGCAGCAGGTTCAGTGTCACATTTTGCAGCAATGACCTGACCAATGCTCATTGTAGTGAGTTGTTACCATGGAAACAACAAATACTATGACATCCAACCATAAAGATAACTGCACAATCTGATGTGGCGCGCCAAAAACGTTTAAAGATTTATTCAATTTGAGAAAAAAAAAAGTGTGTGGATGTGGTGAGAGGCCAAAGTGAATATAAATGCCTACGTTTGTAAAAAATAAAAACTACCAGCGCACATGTCAACATGTTTCTTTTACTATCACTGTTTGAAAGAGTTGTTTTATGTTTTATTCAATTGACAGTTTGCAAATGGAGGTTTGTCGGCACTGCAAGAGAAAAGTTTAAATGTGATTACTGTAGTCTGTTTGACAGCTTTCACACCCGCCTGAACAAAAACATCCACCGGGTTTGTTTTGTGCAAAATTGCAAATGTTGCACCCAAGTTCTGACTTCAATTTAGTCTCTCATGAATATTTCTGTGAAGATAAAAACTGACTTCTTCACTCAAAGAATTCAACAAAAACAATCCAATAGAAAATATTCCAGCAGCAAACAAACCTCTAATAATTTACTTTCTATGAACCCCCCCTTTATGGACCTTCTTCTCCCCGGTGATGAAACTTAGTCCCTTTTGTGACCCTCTCTCTTGTTTAACATGTATTCCTGATACAAGGATCACCATGGCAACGCAACAATTTTTTAACTTACATTCCCTGCCCACGATGTTGATTGGCTGCAGGTCTTGGGGGAACGGCGTGGCTCCTGAGGACAGCTGAGGTAAGAAGGCGACTAAGGTGAGAGCCAGGAAGGCTGGCAGGATGGGTGGAGGCGATCCAGGCATCAGCCTCATTTTGGTAGAAGATGAGACCTCACCAGAAACACATGGCCCACCGCAGACTCACCAAACCCACCTGAAATGAAACAAAAGGTTATCAGGGTTAGAACTAATAAGTTGGATTATTCTAACACAACCATGACTTCGTCGTGCTTTTTAATAATTTTCTAAATTAAACTCCTGCGAGTATGTAACAGAACAATGACGGCAGCAATGAAGAAAGATGTTCAGCTAAAGCTCCTATTAGCATGCACTGCCTCGTGTCAATGCGGCGATGTGATTGAGTGTCCACTGAACCTCTGTGATGAGAGAGAGCAAACAGACATTATAAAAAGAGGTAGTTGGAGTCAGAGACAGACCCAGACGTAGGAAGGGAAGCAGCCAAGTCACCGCTGCCCTGACCACCAGGACACCTGACACATTTCACACCCGCTTATGCATTTCAAGGGCTAACAGAGTCACAACCTGTTTCAACCTTACCTGGCACCATCATGTTGACAGCGATAGGCGAGATGAGAGCTTTGCATATCCATATAATCTTTTAAAACCAACTACAAGATGGTAACAAATGGATTTTCATATAAAATTTTACTCTCAGTTCAGCCAGGACACCTATCAGAGTTTAACAAATCAGAGGAATAGCAACATAAATACTTGCTTGACACACACAGGATTTAAAAAGATGGATATCAATTCATTATTAAACACACCACTACAGAACAACACAGGAGGAACGTGAGGAGGACGGTGGTTGGGTGGGGAGAGCTAAATTCTGCAGCAGTGTAGCAGCCAGGATGCAGAGCTCAGCACTGTTCTTAGCAGACTGAATGAGCACCTCAGAGATCATGTGGTTTAAATGGACACGTATAGTATGCTACAGGTTATGAAACATCATCTCAGGTTGGTGAAACCACAACAACAGCCTGAACTACCAGAAAGCTTAATTCCAAAGACAAGGCAGTAGGGAGAAACAAAAACACAAAACTATATTTACTCTAACTGACATGGTTTGAAACCATAGGACATCCTCACTTGGTGTACACTTCAATCCACAACAGCCCTCAATAAGTCAAAATAATCACTGTAGGAATGTGGAGATATAATAATATAATACAAGTATTAACTATGAAAAAGCTTAATTTAAATGTCAAAATATTTTATCTGAACAATGATTTGCACCAAAATAGTCAGGACAGTGAACACACGTCAGGTGTTCTTCATTTAGAAAATGTGCAGAATACTTTTATAGATGTTATAGGTACTGAATTAGTTAGTGTACATCATGATATGTGGCACCAGGACTATGTCTCAGGTTGGTTACATTTCACATTTGAAATGATACCAAAACCAGTTACTGGAATTCCCTACTGGTGCCTAGTTTGACTTCTTCTTTTGATATTTTCTTGTCTCTCTCTCTCCCCCTCTGTCTCTCTTTACAATAACACAAGCTAGTGTTTGTGTTTCTAGTGTGACCTCGGGGTACAAGCTCAGAGAGCTCAGAGGAGGCAGAAAAATATTAGAGTGATGGAGAAAGGCATGTGTAGCTTCAAAAACAAGAAAAACTTTTTGGGGATGAACAAAGACATAAATGTGATGTACTGCATCAGTCAGATCAAGATGAGGTCTCAAGTACTGAAATATGTCGGTCTGATTCAGTACAAAAACTGTTTTAAGTAACACACATGTAAGGAAGTAATCTTTAAAGGTGCTCGGCTCAGTTCCCATCCCTAACCCCATTATTCCCCTGGATGTGCTTTAGTCACATCCCAGGTTTCATGAGTTGATCATATCCCCTGCAGAAAATCCTTGTTTCACTGATGCACAATGATGCATTTCAGAACCATCTCAGGAGCGACTCTCTGCTCCACTAAAAATATGAAGCTGGCTTATTTTTGTCAGAGAAGAAGATGACAAGCAGGAAACCAAACAAAGGAACAGAATCAAGTCCCTTTTTTAGGAATTATAACAACCTGCGCAGACTCCTGAATGTAAACCTCACATCGTCTCATCAAAAAAATTGACATCAACAAGGTAACTGGCAAGAGGTCTGCCAGGAGATTTTACCACAGATAATGAAAGGTACAGCAGTTAGAAAAACCCAAGGTGAAACTTTTAGAAAATGAAATTAACTCCAGGAATCAGGAAAAGAAGGTATGTTTCCATACATATGCAATTATACCAGATTAAAACCTGTGTGGGAGAATATACAAGCCATGTTTCTGAAAAGACCTGGTGTGATATGGAGCTACATGAACAGCAGAAAACACTGTTGCTGATGAGATCTTACTGAATTGCAACCAGTGGAATTCCTGTTATGGCACATCCACTGGAAAACAAAATAAGATTAGAAAAAGCCTGATAACCAGGAAGTGATTCTTCAGGTAAGCTTTAAGCATTTGTGTTGCAGCTGAAATCAAATTTAGGGTGCAGGATAGTTTTGGGGTCTCGGTTCGATTGGGCTGGGAATTCCAAAAAACTTTGCACCTTCCTTTGCTTCCGCTCTACAGTTTATTCAGGAAGATCATTTGGTGACAAATTCTAATGATTTCGCTCAGGATAAAATATCAAAAAACTTTACTGGACGTCATGCAATTAAACCAACTGCTCACTAGGGGCGCTGTTCCCGAAACAACCACTGACACAGAAGGAAAAAAAAAGAAAAAAATCCCACTATTGACAACAGAAAATGGATATCTTTCCCCTTCAGCCAGCTCATTATCTGAAAGTAAATAACGGAGCAGCACCAAGTTAAAGCATCTTGTGCTTTCTGTTTTTCCTTTTTGTGTTCAAACTTGATTCTTTCACAAGAAGCTGCCCAGTATGAGCAGCAGGAGAAGCAGCGGGCTATCCAACATGTTGGGCTAAGACATGCTCAACATCACTTCCTCTCTTTGATTGACTGGATGGTTTTTTTGCCTTCATACCGTAGGCGCACAACATCGGGTTTCCCTTCCATGTGAACAGAGACCCTTGGTTTTCAAGCGGACTAGAGTTTTCTTCTTTGGTCCACACCAGAGTGCAAAAGAGCACTCCATCAGTGGAAGCAGACCAGGATTCATTTAAAGCAGACCAACAGCTTCACAGCACTACACATAATTCACAGCGACGAGATTATGCATGAACGTTCATTTCCACAACTATTTATTGCATGAAGAAATAGACAATAATAGATGTTAGAGGGATATGTTCCAACTAATTCAAAACCGTGATGGCCTGCCCTCCCAGCCATGATACTGAGGTCAATGTGTCCTCTGCAGGGTTTCTTACTTGCCCTCCCAGGTGCTGTGTCACTTGGCTTGTGTCGCGTGGTTTTAAGTGGGAGTAGAAAATTAAGGCAACAGAGACATGAACTGTTATCAATACTGAGAATAGTTTGCTTCATTTAAATGCAGGGGGGAAAGTGTATTCAGCAATGATCACAAAGCTATAAACTAATGGAACTGGGAGAGAGTCTGCTTGTGTTTACTTTGTGAATTAAAATAGCCTGTGTGTCCTGCCTTAGGCAGTATATAAGGACAATATACCTGATGGATTGGCCTCATATGCAGTCATTTGGATGTTTTCCCCTGCCTGGGAGTACAGCCATTTGCTCAGAAAGATTACGTTATAGTGGTATTGCTGCATAAGATAAATCAATGAAAAAAATCACTTAAAATGTCAACAACATTCAGGGCTAACTCGGGTCATGTGCATGCTTAAGCTACTAACAAAACACCCTTTAAACACATCTCCAAATGTCGAAAGATCCTTTGACTGACTCACTTCTGTCATGAATATGCACCAGCAGCCACTGGAAATATAAGCAGCATGTTGAGGGAACAGTGAATCCCTGTGAGGAAGGAAGGCAGACATCATTTATTGACAACCTACTTAGCTCAAGGAAGGCAGCCAGCAGGGTGTGATGATGATGCATGCAAAACAAGACAACCATAGTGAGTACAAGAGCTTACGCAAGACCAGTCATATTCACTGAAACTCAAGCTAACACCTCTACTACAAGCCAAGACACTCAGACCGTGCAGTCTGTTGAGGACTTCATGATTATCTTCCTGAGCTGGTGCTGGAGACATTTTTCAAGCTCAACTGCTTCAGATTTCCCTTTAAACTGAGAAACTACACAACGACAAACAAAAACATCACATCTGACGGAAACAAAAACTTTGAACATAAAATCAGCCATTTAACTACAGATCTATTGAGGTGCCCCAACTAGTTACAACACTGCATCCATGTTGCTGAACTAGGATTCTGATTCACTGTAGCTCCCTGCTGGTACATTCAGTGCAGTCTTGATATTTTATTAAGCTCCAAATATGCAGCAACAACTGAGTAATTACAAGGAACACACACTTCTATCAAAAGTTAAGCCTTTAACTCAGTTGTGCTCCAGCTCTGGAGTGATTCTGCCTCCAGCTCCAGTAAAATAACTGTGCATCAAGTTTGACCTTTCTGATATAAACAGAAACAGTGAAACCGCATCACTTACTGCTGAGCTCCCGCATTCACCCGCCATGTAAATGCATCAGTGAAACAAACATGACTGAGATTCTGACATCTCTTAATTCCACCTAACGGACAGTCGATCAGTTAATGAGTGTGTGTCTGAAGAGGGAGTGGATGGCTGATGAGCTGACAGCTGTCGAAGGGAAATAAGCAACGGCTTATCCCAGCCCACATTTGCTCTGTGTTCTAGGGTTTGAATGGGAGAGCTTGGGTCATTTTGTTTTTAATGAACTGGACTTGTTACGCCATCTGGGAGACACTGGCAGAGTTGCTCCTCTTTACATGAGAGGGGTTTCTGGGATGTTGGGGAACGTCATCGATTATCTGACACTCCCTTGGATTAGCAAACAGCCATGTGTATCCAGACAGTATCCAAACTGAATTTGGCCCTTTTACTGGGTTAATGGGTAAATAAGACAAAAGCAAAAATAGATATTTTTCTTTATTGGCTGGAATAAACAAGTCCATTAAGTCATTTGTATTCTTACATAAACTCCTGCGAGTAACATTTAAATGTTTCACAGTCCACACTTGGCCAAGGATAACAGTCCAGTAAAAACCTTAATTAAAACCCAAATTCCAATTTTATCCTCAATCAGCTGCACTGCACCTCATACACCTGTCAACTCCGGGGACGTCTATTTTCTGCCAACACCTGGTGCACAGAGCTAAACAGCAGAGCATACTCCTGATACAGAATTGCCCTCTAGTATTACCCCGACTTCTCTGGTGCTTTAGTGGTGGGACGGTTAATCCACTCGATTCTGATATACACAGAACAGAGCATACCTCTCACCCCTGAGCACGTGGATATCTCTGAGCCCCTTAGCTGCTGATACATTTGAAGCCACACTATCCTTCATTCTGACATATTTGTGGTACAAGCTGGTCAGCAAAATGAGCTAGCACATCCCTGGCCTCCTCAATAATTTCAGACATAATTAGGCACATTAGCCTCTGCTCTCAGCAGGCCACCACAAAATAGGCTTTTATGCTGGGTGCTATAATAACACCATGGATATGGCGACCAGATTATAAGTCAATTGTAAAGTATGTTTGAGGACACGATATTTGAGCTTCATGATTGAATTAAATAACAGAGACGCAATGTGAGGTGCATGAGCAAAGGGAGACAAAACAAACCCTGCTTGTATGATATAAGATATGATGTAATGTAATACATGTAAGAGAACATATGGTCATGAGTTTCCAATAGTCTCTGTGGCACCACTTGTACCTTCATTAACTGGCTCCAACATGCTTCTGAGCTCTATAAATATCTTCACAGAGGTGCATACCTCCAAAGCCGACATATCAAACATCAAATATTCCATTACCATTAAGAATTAACATCTGTGTGTGAAGTAATCTGGTTTTCCTTGCTTTTTCAGGGCCAGTCTATACCTAATGCTCTTATTTGCCTGATTGCCTGCTTTGATGTTGTCAAAACAAGCACATGGGAGTATTAATGTGACAGGAGGAAAAACAGCACATGTTTTAAATGGCTTACGTTAAGAAAAACATTTCATTGTTGGGTCCTGAGCCATATTGTCCCTCCCCTGAATCCTTAAGGAAGGTTCATTGGACCACCATGTTCATTGCAGTCCCATGACATGAATCACACAGCTAGTACTCATTTCAGCAGAGTTGTTTTTCTCCAACGCTCTCTCCCCTCCTTCAGGAAGTTTACTGCCCACAAAACAGCCACAGCTGACATTCAAATATGATAGATGATGTGAAAAACAAAATTTTCAGAGGTGCATGTAATGTAGTTAGCAAATATTGGCCTTGAATATTTCTTCCAAATGCTTTCAGCAATTCTCCGCTTCACCTGGCAGTTGTTTCAAGTCTAGCCTCTGCGCTGTCAGACAGGGGAAACTTAGCTAATTAGATTTCCAATGGCTAACCACGCAGACGTCGTCAGGGCAAACTGGAAATGGGATCAAGGAGCACTGGGCAATAATTGAGAGAACAACCCCCACAGGACACAGCGGTGGAATCTATAGGCTTGTTTTCAGATGCGTGTGAGACATGGTGCAAGAGTTCATTCTAGTGTAGTTACAACCTGGCTCCAATTACAAATGCCTTAAAAGCATCTACAGTTTGTAAAAATGTGTAGCTTTTCATTTAATTCATTGTAATAAATCACTGCAATATTTAGACTACGGCCTTCATATATTAAAAGGTGAGTAAATAGTCCTTGAAGAGAGTTCTTCAAACACTTTCTGTGAATTTTGATGACAATTTAAAAGTTTTAAGTTTTTTTCTGCAATCTACTCAGGTTAAATAACTGTTCTTGTACATGCAAGTTAAATATTTAAAACTCCCTAGTTCCTATTCTAGGAGTCAGAGTTTAGGCCTCCAGCGTTACCTGTTGGCGTACAGGCAGATGCTAAGAATAAACAGTTGATCCTTCTGAGGCATCTAAGCTGGGCTGTTGAATACAAACATGTCAAATAAAGGAGTTGGGGATTTCAGCGCACTTCAGAGGTCCTGCAGTGGCAAAAACAGAATGGCTCCAGGGGATCGCTGTGGCAACAGTTTAAAAAGTCCATTAGCATCCCTGGTCGAAGAGGAGTGATGGCTGGCTTCTTGCATTTTTACCAAGAATAAAAAATCAATGGTCCCTGTAGTCCTTTAGTTCTTGGATTAGTATGTCAGCTGCCTGGTGTCAGTATAATGTAGTCTCACTCTCACAGTGTCTGCATTGTGCCATGGCAGGGAGAGGGCAGGATGCCATCTAGGATGAGATGTGTCTGTCAGGGGAGGTTGGGACCCTCCTTGCCATCGTGCCACTCAGCCTGTTCCCAGAGGAGAGCTGCTTTAACCCCAACGCCTATGGAGTTCAGACAAGTGATGGGCTGTCCCATCGCAGGGGCCATTGATTGTCACCCCACGTCAGACGACTTCACCCCAGAAGAATCTCCACAGATTACAGCGAGGTTTAAAGTAGAGTTTCCATGTCAGAGCTTAAGAGAACCAATAAAAGTAAAAGTAAGCTTAGAGAGAGAGAGAGAGAGAGAGAGAGACTCTAGAAAACTGGTTCAGTATTGCTTCGATAAAATGTGCAACATTCTTTTGAAGAGTAAGGATGCAGATATCAGTGTCTCCTGAAGGTCCAATATTCAATAAAAATGGATGTTACTGGCTGACACCACCTGCTTTGTTCATGGGTATCAGTCTTACAAACAGCAGGATTGCCTCCAGTCAGGCTTGCGCTCAGGACTTCTTTCTTCAGACAGTGTGTTAGCCAGACTTCACACAGAGGGATCTATGCCCGATTCAGACAGTGAGACGGTTCTCTGATCGATCTGCAAATCGCTGCAGGCGTCATCCATCGTCTTCATGTCTATTTGCAATAGGAGAGAAGAAGCCCAAAGGGCCATCAAGGGAAGAGGAATCAGGCTTGCATCAGTGAAATCCTCTTCATTCCCCTGCCTCCTGTTAATTATTTACATTAATCTTCAAAGAAGCCTATAATTCCCCTGACCCATCTATACTCCCTGCAAGTCAGGATGCACCTTCAATCTTCTGGGATCCTCATGGCATTTAAAACAAGCCTTCCCTCACAGATCCGTTTAAAATATGCTGGGCGGCATTCGTGCTCATCCTTCTCCCTTGTCTCCCTTTTTCTTCTAATATAGAAAAGTGAATATTAACTAGACTTCTCCTCCCAATCTGTGTTATTAATAATTCACGATGTTATAGGGAAACACTACCTGAACCCTGTATTGACAGAAATTCAAGCACTGTCATTCCCTCAAGGGCGTCATAACTGGATACCCCCCGAGGCCATTGACGCAAAGCTCTGAGCAAGAGGGGGGAAAGCTGAGTGTTGCTGTTTTCTGAATTTTGCGTGTTTCCATTTTTATCTCCCTATTTCAAGGACTGGAATCTGACCTAGCAGCCAAAGTAAGCCAACTTATCCACTTCAGGGAAATCCCTTGGGGATGAGAAAAGATGGATGAGAAAGCACTCCTAACTTTACCAAGTGGAATTTGTAAAAAGCAATCCCTGAATGAGAAGTGACGGTGACATTTTATCAAATGAATAGAAGTTTACTCTCTACAAGTATAACCTTGTTTATTCATGTGTACATTATGGAAATTTAGCACTGAACAAATGAAGGATAGTGCTTATACAAGGGAGGAAAGGGCAAATATAATCTCCTGTCCCAGAACACTTTACATGCCATCAAGAGCCTGATGTGCACAGAGCTGCTGACCGACAACAAGGGCAGGAAGAAACGCCTAAGTTAGCTGGATGCAGCAGACACCAGGCCAGACAGGAATAAAATATGCTAATAGCATGATTTATTATGGGGGTATGAAAAGACAATGGGTGATAGAATAAAAGGTTTATTATTGCCAAGAAACGGGTGTTCAGATCAGTTTTTTTGTTTTTTTGTTTGTTTGTTTTTGCAGAGCAGGTGGTTGAAAGTGTTTTGTGATGTTTGCAGGTACCCATGAATCCCCAGAGGTAGAGAAACAAACTAGTAGGGAGGGGAACAATGATATTAAATAGGTTTGTATGCAGTCCTTTGATCAGATTTGGTTGGAGTTTGAAAGTAAACATGCAAATCTCAAAGGTCACACCAGTAAAAAAAAACAAAAAAACACTGCGATCTCACTGTGTATAGGGTGATCAAGAGGTTTGGCTTGGGCAAATGCTGATTCTGCTGTCAGTAAGCAGAAAACACTGGAAATAAATCCTGGGACACAAAAGGGAAACCTTATCCAAGCTGGATGAAACCACAAGATTCAGACTTTTTGTTGTCCAAATGGCAACACACAAAGAGCGGGTTAGGAGCTTATCTCGCTCATGAGGCTGTTGTCTCGAACACAGTTTCAAAGCCAAAATAAAAACCAACCAACAGAGTGGAATGCCAGTGTGGTCAGATATACATACAGCATAGAAAGCAGAGAAAAAGCTTCAGAGTCTAAACTCTGCGTCAGCTGCTGATAAACAGAAGGCCGGGGAATCAGCTCTTCGAGGTTTTCTTTATGTTGACGGAATTAGACGAGATTGAATCAGAGCTAATAAATGCAATGGCCTGTGTGGCTGATAAATTGAGCGGACACACATGTAACTTAATTTTTGTAATAGCAGAGGATGCTTCAGCTGGGGACCACTTCTGCTCAGGACTTTTGTAGTGTAAAAAAAGAAAGTAAGAGTTTGCTATTAACATAGAGACTCTTTGATCTTTATCTCCCCTTTGGTACCAATTAATTTGCAGCACCGTTTGCATTTCAAGCTCTTTGTACTTCCTATTTTGAAATACATCCTGCATAAATTATCAATCTACTGGAACTTCTATTCCCTCTTGAGAAAAAAAAAAAGTGAATTATGAGTGTCATCTCTCTAAAGTTCAGCTAATTTAAATGAGGGGGAGCTACAAGCAATGGAAAGATAAGATATGTAGCTTTGTGTTTTCTACCTATCGGTGGTGCCTTCACTCAGTGTGAGAATCGTTTTATGTCACTGTGATGCAATGAAGAGGCCTCCTGCTTATACCGGTTAGTCTTGACAAAAAAGATGCCACAGTTTCAGGTGTGCTAAAGATGAGATGTCTACTGAAAAGATAAAACGCATGAAGGCAGCATGGCTGAGAACTGATCAAAGGAAGATAAATAGCTGTGAAGATTCTTCCACTGCCTTTATCCCCTGTTAGCAGAGGTAATCACACAGCTGTCACCAAGAAGATCCATTGCTTTCACATAGCCCCAACAAGACTATAAGAATGTGATTGGGGAGAAAAGCGAGCATAGGAATGTGGGACAAAAGAACATTTGGTGAATTTCATTTAAGAAAGAACAAAAGCACCGAGCCCTGCTTTTATATATGAATGATTTTTGCAATCGGAGTGGTTGATGCTGATGAAGGGAAATATAAATCAAGGGTAAGAGTGAAGCTCTTTGGCGAGAGTGCCTCAGAGATAATGGCATCACTATGCCTGTGTGGTTCGCTGTTCCTGGGAAGATTAAACACTTTATCATTGTCTTTGGAACAAACATTCTGTACGCTGAACATGCATCCAATTATTAGACGCCTTTTCCACTCAAACCAGACATCCATACATCAGCTTCATCACACACACACCATAGGTCTTAAAAGAGCAGATGAAGAGAGACAGCGGTCTTATCAGGACAGCACTACCTTTCAGGACTGTAGCCCACGGTGGCAGCTGACCCCACTTTTATTACCGCTGTCTCTCACTGATGATATCATCTACACCCATATTGAAAGACCCAGCAGCTTTCAAGTTCAGTTTATCTCGTTTTATGGCTGTAACATCTCTGTCTTTCCCAAGAAAAGTCGGTGGCCATGGGCAAGCACACGCCAAAGAGCAGTGAGGCCCCTTGCACCTCATTAAAGGCTGTACTGCATCATGGAACATGTAAGGAAATAGGCAGGAGTTGGGCATCAAACAGAGAAATGGGGCATGAACAGTGACAGCAGAAAGACAGAAATCCCAATGAAGAGGAGAATGAGGAAGAAAGGAATGACAGTGTCTCACAGCTCACTGGTCTGGAATCACGTAGACAATCAATTCCAACACTCAGTTTCAAGATGGCAGGTCCTTTTTCGGCAACAGTGCTGAATTACTTATTACATTTTTTAGTTTCAGTCATTAAATGAGACAAATTTATGATGATTTTTGACGTACAACAGTGTGACACTGACCAGTCCTGGGTTTCATTCTTAAGGAGAACATTTGTTTAACTTATAGTTGTTCACATTCTGCTCCTGGGGAGCATGACTAACCGCCAAACTAAATTGAGTTTTACTACATCCTTTACTCAAACTCAACATTTTGCTGTTACCAATTATTTTCAAGATTTAAGGCTCTTAATTTAAGGCTATCTAATGCAAAAATAACAATCAATGTTGAGTAATTAATGGCAAATACCTGTTTTTTTTTCTTTTTTATAAGAAAGCACATGATGAAGTTATCAGTTTCTGCTGCTTCGCTAGATTAAATGGTTTTAACTAGTCGATTAAAATGTTAACTCGCGATTAATCACATTTTAATCGCAGAAATTTTAAATCTTTTTTTTAAATTATTTATCTACTATTTACAGGATATTTATATTAAAACAATTATATAGCAACTATACATTATTATCATACTTATTTAAGCTGTTAAGAAGTCCACAGAGACTCTAACCACACAATCAATCATTGTGTGAGGTAGACTGTTAATATGATTTCTGAGCTGAATTGAATGCATCAGATGTCCGTGTCACACTGAGTTTAAGTTAAATCTTCTATTTCTCGACCGGCGGCTGGTTTGAGTTGCCTTCTTTTTCATTATTTGGAGAGCTTAGGTGATAAAATACCTCAGTCTGGTCCAGAAAACAATCTTGCAGAACTTTTAAGCTAAATTGTCCGTGTAAAAGATCCATTCTCTGTCCATTTCAGCTTCAAAAACACAAACTGCTTTCTCCATCCCTCCCTAAAATTATGCCGACAGTGCTGCGTTAATCGCAAGTTAAAAAAATTACCGCCGTTAAAAGGACTTTGCGTTAACAGGTTAACATTGACAGCCCTAGAATGCAATGACACTTTTTAAAGCTTAAATGAACCTTTCAAAAAAAATCCCACCGCAGCTTGGTCTCAGATGGTCAAACACAACTACAGCAGCATTTTGGTTACTGACGCAGATAGTCCGATTATTTTCCAGAGAATTTTACCAGGATTATAATTCCTTTAACATAATTAGCTGGTGTTTCTGAATAGTTACATTCATAATTAGAATGGTTTTATTACCTTTTGAATCTTGACTTGCGCATTTACGGTAAACTGAATATGCCTTAGTCTTATATTCCCAAACTTGTTACAGTTTTTCTCCCGAATGCTGTAATTTCACATAATCTGAGCTCAAGGTTATTACATAATTTCTTAAATGGTTTCACTGATACATAATCAAGTTTGTATCCAAGTTCACAAAAGGATATTAGCGGAGAAGTCAACCCACCTGCTGAGCTGACTCAGTTAATGATCGTTAGACGGACATTCTGAAATAGACCCGGTGACCATTAATCAGATATAGTTGCCAATCTGACAGATCCGATTTGATTCACTCTCCCAGGGGGTAACAAAAGCATCGATCACTGCTGTCCACTGGACCTCAAAATACATGGTGCATCAGTCTGTCGGAGTCTCAGCCGATTGTCTTTCGGCAGGAGTCTGCCATGTCTGTATTGTGTGTTAAAGCATGGCCTGGATATCTGTTTAGATAATGTTGCCTTACAGCACTTAAAGAGGATAAGGTCTTATCTCCATCTAAATCTCCAACAGTCATTAGAGGCAGCAGAGCCTTCCTATAAGTCCATCTAATTAGAGCTCAAATCATCCTTCAATCCTTCTTTCCTTTCTTCCAACAGTGAAATCCATTCAATAAAGATGGATTATAGAGGCATTGTACTTAGAATGTCATTACTTCTGCATTAATATAAAATACTATGGAACAGAACACTATTTTTACCTACTATGCTCAGCCTTTCTTAATTCATATTCAACATCAGATGTCAAATAATTTGAAAATACATTTTACTTTGACAAACTGTCTTTTTTGGCCGGGGTTCCCCAAGTTTCCCGAGTCAAGTTAACTTGTGCAAGCTTCATTGTCACCCCAAAAATAAAAACTCTTCCCAGTGGATCAAAGGAGGGCCTACAGTATTCATTTATTAAATCTCTCCCCATTCTTCAGCTGCAGCTTCCCACTCGGTTTCACTTTATGTTTTAAAATACATGAATGAATTCAAACAAGGAGGACAGTGGAGACAAAAGCAGAAAGCAGAAAACAAGAGCTACTCTTTTGCCAAAAGACTTACCACTGACTCTGCTTCTACTGTTCCTCTCCTCCTCCTCTCCCTTCATCCTTCCACTAGCTTTGACAAAGCAGCTATAATAATAGGAAAGCAAGGGGACAAACGGTGCCATCCATAAAGAGGGCAGATACTAGTGTGAGTGTTCTGTTGAGCCTGGGTGGTGGTGTCATTAAGTGTGAGTGTGTGATAAATGCACTCTGCTTATCGGATTTGAGATTCTCATTAGTCTGTGTTCAGGAGCAGACCTGAGGCCATTACTCTTGCAGCTGCCTTGACAACAGGCTGATTGTGTCTGTGTACAGGAGCAGGAAAAAAAAAAGTGGGTTTCTATTGTAATGCTTGTACATATAGAGACATTTTAAATGAAGCATTATGTCCATTGGCAGCCCAGAGTCGGAGGTCCTCTGTACTCTAGCAACAGCTAGTTATGTTGACTGTATGACATGAATGTCTTAACTGGAGCCATTAGTTATAATTTATGTGGGGAGTGTTTGACTCGTTAGATTAATGGTAAATGGTCCATTTGTTTATAGCGCCTTTTAACCTTGACTTGGTTCCACATGCTGCTTTTACAATACATTTCTCATTCACAAAAACACTCATGCAGCAAATCTTATTATATAGCTACACTTGATATAAACTAGATTTTCCTTAACAGTCTCACAATGTCACAAACCACTGACCAGTCAACCCAGTCTACTGGGACCATTTTAAAAACCATTATCTTTGAATTCATTGTGTTTGTAAGAAGCTAATCAACGACTGCCATCACCAGATTTATATTAACTTTTTAATCCAGTTGAGTCATTTAAAACCAACTTGTTTTGATGTAAGCTTTGATTTCAGGCTTGATGGGAAGAGTCAGTCGAAGATTCAGCCTGGTTGGAACCCAATATGGAAACATACCATCTCAGCTTCCCAACCAGAGGTCACTTACTCTCACAACAGTCAGCATCTTGTTTCATTTCATTTTCTTTCAGTTAAATCTAGTGACCTTAAGGACAATTGTAACAGTTACAAACACAACTGCCCCACTAGAAATATTCCTTACCGTCCCTTATACCCCTGCTTTTGGGCAGACTCAGAAGCTTAGATCTTTGCAGCATCAGAGCTGGGGATAGAAACCGGATCAACAAACTGATGAAGACGGCTGGTTCCCTCATAGGCCAGGACACTTTTTAATGTTGAGAAGAGGGCTTTGAACAAACTGTCTCCATCTTGGATACCGCTTCACACCCTTATCTTGGACTGGCAACAGAGCTCCTTCTCCAACAGACCGATTCAGCACCATTTCAGAGGGACAGACACAGGAAGTCTTTCCACCATTCATCAGGTCCGGTTGTCAGAACTCTGATGCTCTCTGTATAATTTTTCTATCCATCTATATTTTCCTCCGTTGTCCCAGACCAGAGACTGTGTCCCTCTTGCACTGCTTGCCCTTTTGCAAACTGGCCACTGTTTATGTCTCATTGCTTTTAACTTTGGTTAAGAGTTGCGACGCACTACGACTGCTGCACTGGAGTCCTGAATTTTCTAGAAATGTTTAGAGATCCAGCAGGTAAAATAGGAAAATGCTTATTGGAAACCACAATAATGTGTTCCTAGAACATGACTGATCATATATAACTTGGGCTGCATATTGGATTAAACACAATAATTGAATCCATATTTACAGTTTTACTGACAAATGTTGGAATAAAATAAAACCATTAGTACAAAGCTGTTAGTACCAAACCAGAGTGGGATCTTGTCATCTTAATTTGTTTTGACAAATTGTGCTGTAAATTATAACATCCAGAGTTTTCAATGCTTTTTAAAGGTTTTGCTCACTGAATCATCCTAGTGCACAATTGAGGTACATTGAACTATCAGAAAGACCTATATCTGGCAGAAGTTAATGCCTGCAGACCAGAAACTATTTGGTAGGTCACAGAAATCCAAATCAAGATCTAAAATCCTTTAATTTAAGATATTTACTTGTCATACTCCCAATCCTAAAACTAGTGTTGGCAGCCATGTTGAACATTTTGCCCCTATATTTAGATAGAACAGTGAAACTTCAAGTTTTCACCTTGTAGTTGCATTACTAGGACACGGCCATATCAAAAGTCCAGGATACAAAATCTAAAGTTCATAACAAGCTTTAGTAAATATTATACAATGCTGATATCTCATTTGCAGTAGATTATATGCTGATTGCATCCCAAGCTGCACGGTAAACAAACATGCAGCTTGGGCTTCATTAAATGACACTACTTATCAAGCTTTGTGTTTTCAGACAATGGCATAAATTCCAGAAACCATGAGTTAACTGTCACCCACATTACAACAATGCTTTCAGTCTTTAGCCAAATCTTCATGTGATTATGTGCAGATGTGCAGTTCTCTACTCTACTGTGGACTGTCGAAAGGTGTGACATAAAAACAATGATGCATTTAGTGCACCATTTGTGTTGTGTAGAAATGCATTTGGATGCTGCTCGTGTTGAACTCTGACACAGAGGTCGCTGTAAATAATAAATATACCAATAAAAGCGCTTCTGCTGTTTGGCAGTATGCCAATGTCAGATATTCGAAAAGGGGTTCCTCTTGGCTGCACAGGAGGAAGGAGGAAGGCTTGTCCGCCAGTCTAGTTTTCCTGCTTGTGTCAGTCGCTGAAACAGTCGTCTGGACGTCTGGTCCAATCAATACTCTGAGACAAGCATCTGCCCGAGTCTCCTGTAACTGTACCTCTGTCCTCGCAGCCTTCTCAGGCGGTTCTGTATACCGCTGCATGCTGCCGGCTCCGTAGTGAAGCTTATCGCAGAACAACACAGGAAACGTGATGCCACATAGACACATAGAGCGGCCACTGACACTTTCATTTGTCTCTGCTGATATGGATTGTCAAACTGTTCTTGGAGTTCATCAGCCACCTGGCTGTATTTGCTCACTCTGTAGATGACTTTTCAGCCCTCTTGAGAAATCCACTGCCACAATGACCTTGATGCTCAATTGCTGCGTAGTTTTCATTATGTACGAGCCTCTGTGGAGCAGGTGCCATGTTGTTCATCAGTTCAAGACTATGTGGTGGGTAAAAAAAAAGTCATCCTTGTTCTATAATTGAGACAGCCACTTGACTCAAAAACAGTGTTGTGGTTGTTCAGAGGGCTGCAGCATCAGGAAAAGCACTCAGCTAAGAAAAAAGAAAAAACATACAGGTAAATAAGAGACAGGAGTGCCAGAGGGAACTCTTGGCAACACTTACAAGATGACAAATCTGCACAAGCTAATTCAGAGTGGACTACATCCGGAGGGACAGCGATAGTATTTGCAGGTTGGAGTGAATATATTTGCAAAACTCTGGCCCTTACAATCACACAGTACCTTAACAAGTTCATTTGGTTCTTAGTTAAGAGTTTAAAATTATCTTCATGACCAAGATGCATTGGGATGCAGCACCATTAATCCATAAATCACTTATCAGAGATGCTCAGATATTAAACAATAACAGGCCTGAACTATTAAAATATATTTATATTCCCATACCAAAGAATATTCCAGGTTTTAAATGGGTTATAAATGAAGATCCTAATCTATAAAGGGTTAAAGTCCCCTGAAATAAATCTGCAGCAGGCAGAGAGCAACAAGAGACTCTTACTGGACTCCGGTGTGTGCAATAATGTTTGTAATTCATCGTTTTAATGTTTGCTTATGAAAGTCTGAAATAAACACCTAGTCACTGTACACTGTTAAACTGTAAGGACATTTTTGTTGCCTTGAATTTTTAAAACTTTGTGGTGTGTGATGGCTGCCATCCAAAATCCAAACAAAAGTGTTTTTCCAAGGGAATCACAAAAGAGTCAGATTTCCTTGGAAAAGGCAGAAACATAAAGCTGTGAATATATTTAGTGTTTACAACCAGGGGCTACTGGGATGTCCAAAGTACATCGAGAATTAGTTGAACTCATTCAGTCCGCTAAAACATTCACTATATCTTGACAGGAAACTAAAAACTAGTGGTATTTCGCAAATGAGGCATCTCTCTGCAAGGGTAATGGGATGATTCACTTTAATCTCTGTCATTTCATCCCCTCACTTCCATCCAAGTGATTTGGTACTGCAGATGTCTTGTCAGTGCGCTTAAGCCCTTCGGCCATATGCTACTGCCACACAGACGGTGACACAAAGGGCTTTTAATCAGTCTTCTTGATGACAGAGCACATTCTGTCATTAAAAAACACAAAGCTTTGAGGCTGGCTTGAGCCCTCTCGATTGCAAATATTCAGACTGCGGCCAGGTCTGAGATGGCTACATCTATTGCTGCTTTGTGAAAGAAAGAAAAAATGTTCATCTCAGTTCATAGCTGTGAGAATTTCTGATCTTTTCGAGTTGGCTGAAATCCTGATCCTGTTCATGCAATGTATTTCTCACATTAGATGACTCAACTTCTTCAGTCTATCATTCAACTAATTTTCTGCTTCTGTTGAACTCAAACATGCACTCCAAGTTGGAAACATCTCAGAAATCCAGCAGAAAGTGAGTAATTAACTGAGCTTGTGCAAGGCTCCTGTTAATAGCATACAGCCTGTAGAGTTTCATGCTTCAATCCAAAGTTTCTCCCTGATAAATAAGACGGTCTGTCCACTGCTTTTGTTGGCATGTGCAGTGAAAGGGTATCAGCAGGCTGACAAGTGAAACGGCAAAAAGCTGAAAAACAGAGACCCCATCCCATCTCAAGCAGCTAGTTTGGATTCCAGCCAACTGTCCAAACAGATCCATTTTTATGTGCACAAGAGTTATCTGAAGGGTAGAAAAGACAGCACTTTAATGAGCATATGCATGAACTTTATTGTAAATGAATTAATGTGGGTTTTGCCCTTAAAGTAAACATTATTCGACAGCATAGTGCGTTACCATATTTCCAGTCCAACTCTAAAACAACATACACTTTATGACCTTTAGTTGTTATTCAAGACTAAAATATTTAACTGTTGACCTTTTGCTCATTTAAACTGTAATTACAAACACCCTCGAGTCAAGCTTTGGAGGGCTGCCTGACTTTCACCTCAGCATGAAGTAATCCTTCCGTCATTATCCACATTTAGTAAGCATTTCCAACCCAAGCGCAGGGATGAAGTTACTTAGAGTTGTGTGAGCTGAGCTTTGCATAAAAGCACCAATCTACAGCACCTGAATCCTGTTCCTGACACAGATGTTTAAACTAAGTGGTTGGCTGACAAAGCTGAAGCGGTTTTGCTCTTTTGAAGCGATGTCTTTCCCATTACAGGGAGATGATTTATTTAAACTCAGCTGCAGATTTGTTTTTGAACGCCGTGGTCTGGAAGCTTTTTGTTTCAGTGTGAATAGAGAAACCGGTAACAGTAGTGCTGGTTATGGGGCGAAGGGCCTGCAGACTGTTTGTGCTGACAGTGAAAAAGCTGTTATCACAAACGGAGGGCTGTTTTCTCCAAACAGCTTGCCGGCTGTGCTTGAACACGCAAATGTATGTGTGTGTGTGTGTGTTTCTTGTAACAAACTGGCCTCTGCCCAGGATCTCCGGGTGTCTAATAGCGTGTGGACAACTCATAAAACACTGCATGCTGTTAGAGGTTTGGACTTGTCATTTTGTTGTGCTGGCTAGTTTAACTAGCACCAAGAAGTTGCATCACTCCAGCTTTCCCATGTGAGGATCGTTAGCTTCTGATAAACATGAACGTCAGCAGAAAAAGTTGCTCTGAAGTAAAAAAAAAGAAAAAAAGAAAAGGTTGGTCTGAGAGGGTGTTTCAGAGGTAAGTCGATATTATTCACTCTGTAGTTATAAAGCAAATCTGCTCACCGTTGAGCAGAAGTCCAAATAGTGAACAGTAAAAAGAAAGATCTTGAAAGGTAGTAAGTAATCTGAGAGCTCTACACTTTGCTCTACAGATACCGGAGAGTACAGACAGGCAGGGAATGCATCACAACTGCTGATCGATATCCCCTTCTCAGGGCTAGCAGATTCTCTGAATATTAAACAAGCGTGGGAAAGTTATCCTGTCACGTTCCAGGTGAAGCCAGCAATTACCCCAACCTCCCTTCCACCCACAGACTGAGCCCAGGATTTTAATGAAAAGTAAAAACATGTAGGGTTAACTCAATTCGGAGAAATAATATTGACAAGCAGATAGGCGATGATTCATGAGGATTACAGCTTCTTCAGTTAAAGGTTTTATTGGGCTACAATAAAAAAATTACTGAAGTTCAGAACAAAAAAAAAAACATTCAAAAAACACTTGATCATGTTTACATGTGGATTTTTCATGCAACACAAGTGATGCTAAAGCAGAACTCAGTAACTTGAATGAAAGTGACTTTTGGTCTAAAACGGTCATGTGTATGCAGTTATAAATGAGGTTATAAGTGTCCCTTGCTGCCACTTCGGCAGCTGTCGTGGTTAAAAGTCTGTGTGAACATGACAGTCTCAGTTGAAAGGAGAGGCTTTGGAGGTAAAGCTGAAGAACAGGAGAGAGGAAGGGGGAGGAGCCTGTCAGCTCTACTCGGAATTTCTGATCCAAGTCCAATTTCTCTCAATTTTGCCTTTTCGGTGTTGTAGAAGTAGAATGTGATGCTTCTTCCCAATAAGAAACTTTGGATAATTTCTAAACTGCACTTTGTCCAGAATTTACTGGCACACAGTTAAAGAATCGTGCAGTGGATGAGGATGTTTCTGGTTTCCATATTCAAGGCTACAGCCATAATCTTACCATCACTTTTAACTTGCACCAAAGTCATAATTGTAATGTCTATTCAGGAAGACTAATAAGTCAAAATGTTGGAAAATGTTTGACTTGAAGATCTTACTTGGAACGGAAACATCTGCTCAAATCAAAATTCAGTTTGTGGCTTTGGAGTCCACGCTCGGGTTCTTTTTCAATAGTTCTCCACAACTTTTATATTAACATAATTACATGTCGTGTTTGTGGGACGAATAAACCACCAGTAAATAACTATCATTCTGCTGGTATTGGGCCATACACTGTATGTAAAAGCAAAAATCTTGAAGTAAAAATGTATTTTTTTATAGTAAATATTGTGTTTCATTGTTAATCGGACAATGCTTTCTGGACTACTTTGTGTTGCTCGTGAGCACATTCAAAATTAATCTGATTTCACAGATGTACTTCAGTCACATTGGCCCAAACTATCTACACATTCACTAAATTTTTTTCACTGAATCCGTCTTGATGTGATTTCAGCTAAATTTGGTGTTTTTAAATTTCTATTCAAAGCAGTTGTAAAGAAAACTGAAATGAGAAGCAGTTTCACACCCAAAGCCTAATGAGCAATGCCAGTCCTCGTCATATAAACTATGGTCTTACTAGAAGCCATGCTGCAGGGAAAATACCCATGGGGCTTTTAGTCAAGCTCCACCACAGCTTTGTGGGAAAACTTTGTTAAGACAACAGCTCTGTAAATAGAACAGTCTGTTGTCATGAATAGTATGCTAGAGATGTTGTATACCTATAGTAGGCTGAATGCCAGGGCTCCCAGAGTCCCTCCAGCCTACCATTAGCCCGAGCTCCGTCTTTGTCAAATCCCTCTGCATTCCTTTGCCTCTCTGAGAGAATTCAAGCAGAGACCCTCTGACAGTTAGCGAGCGCCTCCAGTGCACACATCATTGATACTAATGGGGACAGAAGGCTGGTGCAGGGTGGCATGTGGATCAGAGTTTGCTGGGGTGGGGTGGGGGGGGCGGGGGGTTGTGTGTGTGTGTACGAAGTAACCGAAGTCAGGATTACAAGTGGAGCATGTGTGGTTGCTCTGCGGCACAGAGATCAATTCATGTCACTGCAGCAAATGGCATGACAACCAGTCTCCTCCCCATCACCATCTGCCTCCTCTGTGCCAATTTGTCACAGCACATCCAAGTGTGGCCGTGCCCTCATTTAACATTGAACAAGAGCACAACTCAGGAAAGAGCAAGGAAGAAAGGAAGGGAAAGGAAGACAGACAAGGAGAATGGAAGGACACTGACGAAGAGTCAAGCTCTCGAGGTAAGCAGCGAGAGGTCAATCTGAGTTTATCAGAAGCAGAAGATGAGCAAATATACAGATGGGGCATCAAGTATAAACCACATACATGCAACACACTCAGATTTTATCTGGACTGGGTGCCAATTTCCTCAGCCAAACCTTCACCAATTTGTACAGTAATACAACATCTATAAGATAATAAGATGTGTATTACTTTACCGAGGTTATCAAATCATGCAGGTCTAAGGGTTCATCTTGGAGCATTTGCTTGTAAAGTTGGGCATGAAGACAAAGGGCAGTATTTTCTAACAGTTCCTTCAGTTGGACATACAAAGATGTTCTTTTTCTTCTTTTTTTTCCTTGCAAAGCATGTGGGCCATGAACAAATGTTCATACATCCAAACTATGCTTCCCTCACAGTGACAAGGACATAGTTAAGGCATTCTTAAGCTAGTGGGTGACAAGATATGAATGCAATGCTCCTCAGTCTTTCTGCCTCCATCCCGCTCTCTCACATTTTTTGGCACGATAATACCTCTATTCAACTCAGCGGTCTGATCACCGACTTCCATTCTGTCCCCATTTCACTCCCTTTGATATGTCTTTGTGTCATCAATAAAGACAGGCAGAAAATAATGACATCAGGGTCCCTCATGCCACCAGTTAAGCAGGGATCAGTTCAACACCTCATTCCTGTACACTCATACGTCTAACCGAACCATCATGTATTGTTTTGCTGCTGTCAGCAGAGTGAGTGCCAAAGTGGTGGGCTCCAATTCACTCCGACTGATGCACAATGCTCTCCATCGGTCCTATGCCGCCAGAAGAGGGATCACAGAACAGTGAGGGTATGAAAGGGGGCATAAATAGAGAGAACAAGAGCTCAATGTAAGCATTTATTGTGTTATATCAATGAAAATAAGAGCACATGGAGGCAAAGCTCTTGCTAACCCCTGCAAAACAATAAGTGTGTATTACACAACCTTTTCTACATGGGTGTGTGTGTGAAACACAGCTCTGAAAGCTCTCAAGTGTCTCTTTGCTTTTAAAAAACAAAATCATGACCCGAACCCACATAACACAGAGGCTGCTAACTGGTCCACTGTTGACCTCATTATTTTGGCAAATGTGAGCCTCTCAGTGTGTGAACTTTAAATCACAAGGCAAGCATGTTGTTTTCTACACCCATCGGCAACCTGCAGAATTGGGTGAAGTTTCAGGATCTGAGCAAATAGAAAACATTCAAGAAAAATATTTGCCTATCATACCACTCTTCTGCACATCCATCCATCGTTTGACCTACTGAGTAGGAGGGATGCATCAGTAGCATTTCCCTGAAGTATTTGACATAGAAGATGTAAGCTGCACAGGATGTGAAGTCCCTTGAGGTAAACTGGTGATATTGAGCTATAATAGTAACTGATTTAAATCTTAATTTGAACCTGATGGCAGTTGTTGGGCTGTTCGCCAGTGTAGCTACAGAGCTGTCACTCTCAATCAACAAACCTGTTTTGGGGGGGGGGGGTCTAGATGAGCCCCTGAAGAATGGCTGCTTATTCAGTGAAATATTCATCAGAGCAGTGCAAAGATATGTAACTAAGTTTTAAGGTACTGTTCTTTTCTTTCTTTTATTTGTTCATGCACAAGTTGCAGAGCTACAGAGTTTTAAAAAGATATTTTACTGAGCTCATATTGAGAAGTCCAGTGCTCAATGATGTAAAAAAAAAAAATAAATAAAAAAAAAATTAGGGACACAACGTTGCTTTAAAAGCAAATATAAAAAGAATCACAAACTTACAGTTTGGTCACGTCCGACTGCCCACCAATCTGTACGCCTCCTATTTCTCCCAGGAAGCGACCGCAGCAGGGATGTAAAGGAGGCAGAGTTTTGAAGATGGGATGGTTGGTGGGCTGTTAGGGGTTAAAAGCCCCCTTTGAGGTCCTCCCTCTACGAACGTTCAGTCTTCAACAAACTTCCTGCAAGAGCAAACAGAAAACACCATGAGAATGGACAACACAATAGGAACAGCTGCGCTGCAAACACACTGGCTAAAGTACCTCAGGGGTTTGTCTCTTTTGCTTAAACGGGGCCAGTGACCCACAGAGGCCCCATGGAGATGGGCTCTATGTCCTCTCAGAGTAATCTCCTCACTCACTGTGCTGTCATAACATCACAGCTAACACAAGCAGAGACGCCATAAAGAGAGCCAGATGTGCTGGGCTGTGCTGGCTTTCAGGCGCAACGTGGTGATGACAGGGAAAGGGCCAAAAAGTTTCAGTCCAGGATAACTTCTGGTTTTTCGTGTTGTTTTACAATGAAATTTTTTCACTTTTTCGTATACAACTTTGACAAAAAATGAATGATGATCAATACAGAGAGGTCATGAGTTCATGATTATTCAGTTCCCATGTCCAAACCTCAGCCCACACTCTTTCTGTGTGAATGCAAAATATGTCAGCAACTGTACTTCAGACCAAACGCACCACGGAGTGCCTGGGAACCGGTTTTGTAGCTAAATATATGCAAGTAATATGCAAAAAGAAGAACCAATACACCTCTGGGTACCTGCTGCAAAATAAAAATCAGTGTGGTAAGTGTAGGTGTGCAGATGAACTCTCTGACCTTTCCTCACTTTATTTCTCATGACACGTAACTAATGCCATTATTTCACCAGCATCACATATGCAGAAAGATTTTTTAGCAAGCTATTTAAGATCTTTCTCAATAAGGAAGTTTTTTTTTTTAAACTCATCACTCTGATCTTCTCAGCTCTTTAAAACATTCTTTATTTCCCTGATGCTCATCTCTGTTCTCAAAAAACTCATTTATGTAGCACAGCTGGGGTTTAAACCAGCGCCGCCCAGTTGTAAGCTCACTTCAGCCCCCCCACAGACAAACCACAATCACACTGAGGAGCATTAAAGACTGATGAACTTCCTGTAAATCCATGTCTCCCCAAACGCACACCAAAGTAATCTATGATCATTGATGACTGATCACAAGTGTTGTGTAGATTTCCCGTAACCAAGCTTACATCCGACATAGGCTTTGTATATGACATATACCTACACCCACGAGGTGCTTAAGAGGGGCATAGGGGGGGGTGTCATGACCGCAGAGCAATTCCTCACATCCTTAGCCGTGGATGAAGCATGTCCACTGACTCACTCGTGCAGCGCAGTAGATGAGCTGCTGTCTAAATCCCTCCTGAATGAGGCAGCTGACTGCAGCTGCTGTGAGCTCAACACCACTGCTCGCTCCCATCATAGCACCATAAAGCCACCGAAGGCCTGTAAATACTTAACAGCCCCAGCTCTCTGGAAATTAAGCAGAGCTGTGTGACAGCTTCAACGTGCTGGTTTGCGGTGACTTAACCTGTGTGGTGTTAAGATGAGGGGGTGTGGTCTCAAACTCCGGCTAATGTAAATGTTACGGCCACTGACTGTGCCAAGTTACACTGCATGTTAGTCATGGGAAGTGGCCTGGTGGCTTTAAGTATGATCTCATCTTCAAAAAGCTCATTTACACACAACCTCTGACCACTCACTTCCACACATCAGTCACTCTGCAACAGATGTTGAGCTGGTTAAAATCATTACAATCAATACATCTAAATATCACAAAGCTAACAGTTACTAGTGGTTCCTGCAGTAGAATGGGAGGCAGAGCCTTCTGGTATCAGGTCTCACTCTTGTGGAACCAGGTCCTAATTTGGGTTCAGAAAGCAGACACCCTGTTTATCTGCTTCCCACCCTTTTGGATCAAACTTAGAGTTAAAACTGGTTTGGGTGACCCATAGCCATCCCTTTAGTTATGTTGCTATATCCCCCAGCAGTCTAACCAGTCTATAGGTTCTAATTCGAATCCTAGTTTGTTTGCTCAGAGAGTCCGCTTCTTTGGGGAGGTGTGAAAAGGCAAATGAATTCTGATGTGGATCAAAGAAGCAAACTCTGGCCCGCCTCTATCGGGGACGGGAACACATCATTTAAAAGGTGTGGTTTGTTTGAGTAGTGCAGCGTGAAAGCAAACTCAGACCAGCTGAATTTTCAACCTTTAATGGAACCAAGGCCCAAGTCGTACGAAGCTGCACAGAGCCTCCCCCCCCTTTCTCTCTCTTTACTCTTTTTTTCTCTATAATACATGACACTGCTATCATTAAGTAGCATTTATCTTTCTTTCTCAGCAGGTATCCCTTGTTTAGAGAGTTATGATGCTGTTAACCCCTCTGTCCTGTCCTCTCCTGCCACCCCAACTGGTTGAGGCAGATGTCCACCCTTCCTGGTTCTGCTGGAGGTTTACAATCCTGTTAAAATTGAGGATTTTCCTTTCCACTGTCTCCTGTCGCCCTATGCTTGACGAGGATCGAATCAAAGAGAATATTCTATGCAATCCACTGGTTTCCTTAGCCAGGAAATTATTCTCATGAATTGGCTTAGATGATCACAGTTGTTACAAACTGGACTACTGTAGATTTAACTGAATTATAAACAGACAACAATAAATGATATTGAATCAGACTGTGTGTGTAAAGTGCCTTGGGATGACTTTGTTATGAAGCTGAATTGAAGTAATAGGACCTGCTTGTTTCAATAGACATACCAGAGCATCTAAACGAAAACAACCAGCGTCGTGTTTTAAGAAACTCACAGCCAGAAAGTATCCAACACCACTTTTCTGAAAGGAAAGTTCTGGTTCTGGGTCTGTATCTAATCTCATAACCTTATTCTGGCTCTGAATCCTGGTTCCAGACCAGCACCAAGAATTTGCAGAGTATGTTTACATCAGGGGCCGAGGTAATGATTATGGTGAGCTACCAGACTAACTAAAAATGTATCACTGCCATATCTAAGTAAAACTGAGCTGACATTGCATGTAGGCTGCCTAATCGAAAGCAGTATATGAAAGACGACTTCAGACAACTGTTAAGTTAAAGCACCAGTCCAACCCCCATAATGTCATCACGCCTCTCATTTTTCTTGCCGTGCAATCTTTTTCTATTCGGCCGTCGGCAGATAAAAGCACAATAGCTTGTTCACAATGGCCATCATATAATACAACCACATGGTCTTTACAACCCCCCCATCAGATACATGTTATAAGCGACATCCGCATCAGTATTTATAAATGCTGATTGCTGCTGCAAAGGGCGTTCACAAATGCTGACATCTGTTTGGACCAGCAGCTCCAAACACAGAGAGGTAAAATGAAGAAATCAAGCTGCAGGAAAACGAGACATACATCATCATCATCCACGGAGAAGACAAACTGTGCACTGTGGTTTTCTATGAAAATTCAGAGCACACTAGAGGGAGGTTCAAATGACACACAGCTGCTGCTGGAACAGACATTTACAGTGATGCCTCAGGTCAGTGGAAACGCAAACAAATCCTTCAAAAAAAATGTAACCAGCTCTGAACTGGAAGTAGCGTCAGTCCAGTAAAACTACCATAAAAGAAATGAGCTGGTATCTGCTGACTGTGAAGATTGGAGCATATGAACCGCACCATTTTCAGACCCATCATCCTATTTAATGACCACTTCTAGTATTTAAGGAAGCATATAAATTTGTTCTCCACTCATGAGTTTTATTTGTCTCATATAATTTTTTAAGTATTACTGCAGATCATTTTCATTATTCTTGCATTAATTCATGTTCAGTCTTTTGGTTAGGGACAACTCAAACTAAATGCTGATTTAATGGCTCAGCTAACATCCAAAACACAGTTACTCTTCCCTAGATGCTACAGAAATATTCCAAATAAGCAGTCATTAAGTCCTAACACATGCAAACTAAAACAGACGTTTGACATGTGAAAATATCTCGTCTTGAGGAGCTGATTCTGATTATTGCCTAGTCATGATCATTGCACAAAGACTACTTGTCCTCAGAAACAACATGCAGACTAGATAATCAACATGATTAACAGCTGCTGGTAGATAAAAGTAGATAAATTAGGATCAGCAGATTCAGCTAAAGAGGACGCAGCATGAAGATAGCCCTGCTGGATGTTTTGCTGTTCTGCTCAGCCGTTCTCCACCCCAGCCTAGATAGAGCGGGGTCCAATATTGATTTTATCAAATGAGATCAGCTGGTGGGGCTCTGTGACTTCAGCTGCTGGAGCTATTAGGAGGGCAGCTCATATAATGCATGGGAAATGAAGGATAATGTTGCCAGGATTGTTTCATTGCCACACTGCGATCACTGTGCCCCGGTGTTTGTGGCATCCTATAATTTCTAATCTCATTTTCAAGAAATAGTCCCGCAGAGGGGCCCGCTTATTCTGCCATAATAGTTTTGAAGTAAGCCCCATTTACCAAATGAGGTTTTTTGGAGCCCTACATTCCCATTAACATCACTCAAACAATCCCTCTTCTACCTCCAACATGCTTCCTAAACCTCCCTGCGGACTCCACGCACCACCAGGCATATATCTACTTTTTCAGGACTTTTTTTCCCCTAACTGTTTAATTTCTCCTGAGCAAAGTTGGTAAAATCCATCCTGTACCAAAATTACTCTAAATCCCACTAAACAGATTCATAGCATGACACATACACACCTCATTCCCATCTCCACTCACACAACTCTGGATATTTCCCAGTAGTCCTTAGAGCGCTTACTGGGTTGTGGTGGTGATCAATGGCCCCTGACCGTGGGCATCAGGGGGGTCCTGGGCTTCAGGAACGGAGGTATTAATAATGTAAGGTCGAGCCTGTCATACCCTCCATTAGCACAGAGGAGGCAGGAGGCCCAATGGCTGATTGATTACTAATTAGATTAATTGCAGTCTTTTAGAAAAGGAGGAGAATGTAATAGACTGGAACACTGAAATGAGAGAGGATAGAGGAGCTTTGCTGGCTGAGAAATATTCATCAAAAGAGCTAAAAGAGGATCTTCAGGTCAGGAATGCATCTTTTCTACTCTGAAATAAGCGCACAATTCAACATAGCCCAGGCCTGTGTAATAAACAAGAATTCTGGCCAAGTCCAAACAAGTACCTATTACTTAAAAAATGTCCAACAAATTGCTCAATCCTCTGTGGGCCTGTTTCTACAATGCCTTCGCCAAAAGAAAACAACTCAGCTGCACTGACCGCATCGCTAACTGAAGACGACACTGGAGTTATTTGTTGGGGTTTTCATTTGAGACAATTTCCTTCCTCCCATTCCCACATTTGTCTATTGTTAGCCATCGCTATCTGGAAAACAAAGCGTGTAGAGATGTGTGGAGGCTCAGCTCCATTTAATCTTCCTACAGTCATTTAGAGAAAACTAATAAAGCCCACATCAAAGCTGTGGAACAAAGATTTGGTCTGAGTGGTGTAGAATGGGGGTGAGCAACATGGTTGTGGGTTGGAGTAACCACATTATATAAATTACATTGATGCTTTTCAAACAGCAACTTCCCTTTATTGAACTGAAGCAAAGCATTAACCTCCACTAAAGCAGCTCCATGTCGGCAGCCATTAGCAACAGATAATGGCATTCTTGGGTTGCTTGACACAACTGGAGAACATCTAAAAAGGAAAGATGGTAAATTTATCTCCAGAAGTATTCATTCTTGATATATTTCCTTGCAAAAGATGACTTTGAACCTGGAGACTTCCTGTGTTAGCCCAGTGATGGACTGGAAACCTGTCTTGGGTTTACCTACAATGCCATTGAAGAGGTTCTGAGGCAGACCCTGATGGGATACTTGATCCCAAGTCAAAAATCCTGCAATACAAAGATATTCTTCATGCACAAACTTAAGCACAGTCAGAAAAATGTCAAAAGACAAGCTCTTTCTACCAAACAATAAAAAAAGTTTAGTGGCAAAAGTGTGTGTCTTTGCACGTTACTTAACTCTGCAGATGAGTGAGCATCACTAAGGAGGAACTTAAGTCCTGTTTAGCCTTCTCTTGCATTAATGCTTCCCTCTCAGAGAATCATGGGTACTGATGACCTACATTTTTAGCCATGATAACACAGACACTGAATCAGCTGAAGTTCAGTATTCTAAGAGCTTTTTCCAAAGGAATACACAGAGACTGGCCACATTCAATTTCTCCCATTCAACTTTATTTACACGTTGGAGTCAGGCAGCACCCTTAGGGCCAAGGGGAGGAATTGGAATGGGACTCTACCTCTCCATTTTGCATTGCAAAGGTGCCCCTTTTCTTTTAGGGTTCAAGGAGCAGTGATCATCCAGCCCTTCAAACAGGGCATAGAAGCCCATCTGAATAGCTAAATGGCCATAACTCCTTGATCCCTAAAAAAAAATTGACACCTAATTAATGCAAAATCAAGGGGTGGGTCCAAATGGCAAGGCCAAGGACTGAGTCTGACAAAAGCATGCAACAGGATCTCTCATCCCAAGCCAGAGTTATGCAACCCCCGATGTGGTCATTAGTTTTTTTATGGATGGACTGACTGACTGTTTTGTTTTTTCAAAGCATGCTTTTAAACTTGGGGGGGGCTACAACAGATATATTCTCATTTAGCTTGGACAGGAATTATTTTGTACTATTATTATAATTAAAAAAGCAACCACTTGCCACTTAAAACATGTTGAATGAGATCAATCTAAACAGGACATAACTTTAAGATGATCAAAAGTTGTTACACTTGGTTTTAATTGCTGATGGCAAGGGTTAATAAGTGTAAAATATCTTCAAGCATTTCCCTCCAGTGCTTAAAATAGTTAGGAAACAATTCTTCATTTAAGCTAATATTAGACCTTAAAGTCTCTGCATCAACATCGCAGCTGCAGCCACTTTGCCAAAGTAATGTCTTAATTCATAGCAAGCGGCAAAGCAGACACGTAAGTCTAAGTTTCGGAGTACGAGACTAATTGGCACATTGTGTGGCCGCCCTTGCTGCACAGCCACGCTCAACATAAATAGCCCAACTTTTTGATGGGATAATGTATTCCGAAAAAAGGAGCAGCCTCATTTGTCTCAGGCTGCCCTCTACCAGGAGACGATGAGTCGCATTCTGCTCTGCTATTCTTGCAAACCCTCGGAGAGAGGAGTCCCAGCATGCATCATCGCATTAACTGCGCCATTTTTGTCTCGAGGTAAAAACTAAACATTTATTTTCCAGTAGCCTGCAGAAGACACGGTATTCCTTTAAAATTCAAGGAAATCCTATTGAGCTGCCATCTGTCACCCATATCCATCATGACATCATCAGCTACTGGACAAATGATGCACTTCAACAAAGAGTGCTTTTGTGGTCCTCTTGTTTCATGTCATTAATTATAAAGAGATTCATCTTTATCAGCATGTTTGACAGCGTGAGGGTCTTCACGCTTTCTTGTCACAAACGAGTTCTTGAGCGGTTGTCAGCATGAAGTGGAATGTTAGACCTATTAATTATTCCACTCCTCCACCCTGCTGGGAGGCAGTTCTGAGACGCTCCTTTAGTCTTTACTGACAAGTTTGTCTCATGCCCGACTCCACTGATGTAGCAGTAAATGTGTAAAGATGGAGCATTGTTGGGCTGCCATCTCTGGAATCTGTTGGCACATCATCCCAGAGGACAGTGTGGCCAACACATCCATCCTCCATTCAAAAACTGTCAAGAGTTGCTGTTGACCTTTAAACGCCTTCTAAGAATCTGGAAAAAAATAAACAATATTGAATCTGTGGAAGAAGGCATTAAAAAGTACTTGTTATAAGCTGATGCAAGAAATGGCTGAATTTTATTCTTATTGGTCGGGAAAAAATGCACAGACTTGAGTGAAGCAGCTTCTCAGCAGTTTTAGCGTGTAGATGTAACTACAGTACATCTACGCTGTGAATTTGTTTTTTTTTATGCCTCGAGGTCTGTCTGTTTTGTTCTGTACCTGCTCTCCTTCTTTTCTCCTTCCTTAAGCCCAAGGCTACCTCCCATCTCCTCCTCCCTGCCTCTGTGGCTCGCTGCAGTGACAACATGCTGTGCTAATTGAAAGCGACCCTGACTCGTCCTTTCTCCAAACCACTCTGGCTATGCCCCGTTGTTTTTCTCTCCGCCGGTGGTTGACAACTGGCCTTTCAGCTGCGATGCTCTGCTGTGTGAACTCCGGCCTCTCTGTGGCGGCCTCTCACCCTTTTCCCTCTGCAAACACAAAGGCCAGGTCCAAGCCATGCCAAGCCACGCAGAGCAGGAAGAAACTGCAGACTTGCACCTTTTCTCACTGCAGTGTCGTTCAAATGGGAACTACATATTGTGTTGGTGAGAACTGTTACAGATGAAAAAAACAAAAAAAAAGTCCTAAAAACTACTTCATGCAAGCACAACTGATGCACCATCATGTTTAAACATGTAATATTCAAGGAGGATGCCATCTTGCCTTGTACACTATCTGCCTTTAAGGACAAATGCCAGCTAAGTAAATGAGCTATATCTGCTGCATAATCACCATGATACGATTCATATACTTAATTCTTTTATCAAAAAGCAGTGATATACCACTGAAACATAAAGCTTGTACCTGCAGTGTTTCAACAGAAGTGGGCTGCTTCTACCATCATCACTGAAAGGGCTGGGGCCTGTAATGTAATAGCCAAGCAGCATGCTCATAAATCACCTGAAGAGGCAGTATGCCACATGCACTGACACTCCCAATCTGCCAACATGTGTCTTTATTAAAGAGCATATTATACTGTAACACGAACCCCTGAACCCCCCTTAAAGGCATAGTTATGAAGACACAATGATCCAAACATTTTCCTTTGCAGCCACAGACACAATTCTCTGAACTTTTATGGACTTGGGAATCTTTGTGTACTTGGGCGTGACAAAGATGGGCACCGTTTCCACATCTCATCACACTCGTTATTCACAATTACATCGATTGTCTCCTACCCACTGAGAGTGACGCATTAATCTGGATGCATGAATGTCTGTACATCTGTCCATCTGTTAGATTCTTATTGGTCAGGTTGTGTACTCAGTGGATTATGCTTTGTTTTTTGTTTGTTTGTTCCCACTGTACATCCTTCTATTTACTTTGACGGCTAAATTGGAAAATGTCAACAGTAAGTGTCATGTAGGCTGACAAAAATTGTGATGAGGCATCAGAAGGCCATGTATGTCGACAGAGAGGGAAAAATATCAACCTTATCATTTTGTGCAAGATCTTCTCAGAAAAGCTTTTATCGTACCTGGTACATGGTTTATTTATGATATTAAAGTGCTCCACCCTAACTCAAAATGAAACTAAAATCTAACATTTTCTTCTGGTTATAAGCACAAAACAAAGAGGAATGTCTATTTAGTTTTCCTTTATTCCCCCTTTGCTACATCAACAGTAAATATGGAGTAGCTTGCAAAAGAAACCAAAAGAAAATATGGCAACTGAGCTCGACTCATTCTGAAACATTTCTAAATTGTGCTTAAAATCTTGCGTGTGATCAGCTGTTTCCACAATCACTGTCCTTTTCAGTGAATCGTTGCTAATGTCTGCCAAAAGAACGCTGCTTATCAACTTCTGCAAGATTTTTTGCTCGAGCATATGATAAACACGTGTGATGAACGAGCCGTCTCGAAGGAATCCAAGAATCTCTGCCTGCTCTCAGAGTTATGCACTTATTTGTGCCAGCTAAATGCGCCTGAGGTTTTCCAGGCTTCAACTGTGCTTCTCACTAAAATCATGCAAATTATGAACAGGGGAGAAAAAAAACCCCCACCAAACTCCTTTCTCCCACTTGGTGGTTGCAAGCACAAGACGGATCCATCAGTAAACACCTGCAGCAGGATCCATCTCGCTGCTGAGAGACTGAAATGTAAACAGATCTCTAACTTGTAGAACAGAAGTTGCAAGATGCTAGAAAAAAAACACTAAAACTGGGGACTGAACAAAGATGTGAATCAGTGTTGTTCGCCGGAGGTTTTTCTGTCTGCAGACTCCTGTGGTTTTAATCTCACAATCTCTGAGGACTTTCCCACGAAGCTGAAGATGTAAAATGAGCTAGAAAAATGTCTGAATTCAGACACTTTTCCTTCTGCTCTTTACCCGGAAACACCAAACTTACTAATATGACACTTAGAAACAGAAGAATTCACACTCATAACGTTAGTTGTGACTCGGCTCATGTAAATATCAGAGTGAAAAACGCATTGAAATTTAACAATAAAAAATAACCAAAGTAGTTCAAACTTCTCCAACTCAGAAGGTCTGTTGACTGACAAATAAGCAGGTGCAGTAATCTATAATTTACTCTTATAAAAACGGGTTGTTATAAACTGTAAATATAAGCTTGCTGAAATGTAAAAAAAAAACAAAAAAAAAAACATGTTGCGTGTTTTGTTATCGTGTATCTGCTTAAAAACCTCCTCTCTGCATCACTTGACGATAAATGCAGCAGATAATGCACATCCTTCAGTACAGCAGATATAACTGATCCAGACACAAACAGTCGCACAAAAGGTGAACAATGCATCGGTCCTCCATTTCTGCAGCATGCATCCTTTCCAAAACTGGTGAGCAGAGAATGAGTAAAAGGTTCCACTGCATGAACTTTGTTTCCTAACAACACAGGTCAAACTCAGCTAACAACAGCTGAGGCTGAGCTGCTGTTATTTATCTTTTCTGATGGTGAACATGCGACACAGACGTGCAATGGAGAGCTAGGCAGACAGGTAATCCAGGATTACAGCGCCGACATGTCATTTCATGGATGTGTTATTCCTGCTCAGTCGTCTTTTGTATGGAACACGGGGCGCAACCCCATCTATCTGCACCAAACTCTCCTGTGGCACCCATCAATGATGCACCGTGGACCAGCATAGACGAAGAGATAATGAGCTCTCGTTGCCTTGTCAACGATATCCCTTTTTTCCCCTGGCAGCCACACGCTTAAGCTCCCATTTGCCCGTTTCCAGGTGTGCAGAGCTCTTCAGTAAACAAGGTATCAAGGCAGTGCATGAAATTTCCTATTGTCTTAAAATCCCTCAAATAGGCCACCGCATGTGGACAATCCAGCAAGTAATTCGCTGTTTGCTGCTGGGTGAGAATTTAAGGCGGCGTAAGAAACAGCAAGAACATGTTTCAAAGTCAGTGAAGGTGGACATTTCTATCCCATCTGGGTGTAAGAGGCCGATAATAACCAGGGATGTGTTTGATTAGCAGAGTAGATGGTTAAACATTGACACCCTTGCTAGCACCAGACAAAAAAAAAGTTAGCATTTATTAATGTGTAGTTAGTTGACTGCTGGGCCGCAGACAGCGCCTACATCGCCAGACGTCACCGTCAAGGCTGCAGCCAGCTAGAGACACACCGAAGCCAGAACGCCATAAAACAACAAGGTGGAAAAGTGAGACAACCACTTTGGCAGCGTTTTCATGAACACTTTCAGGTCAGGCGACTAAACATGGACGGCTGCTGATGCCGTCACTGCTAACGTTTTCCAAGAAGATATGGAAATTACATACAGATGACGTGTGAACCCTTGATATCAATCAAACTATGCTCAACTTTGACCATTTTAGTGTTTTCTTCATTTTAGACAAATAAATGAGGTACAATTATTTTCTTTCTTGAATGGGATATTAGTCTAATAACAGACAGACCTTCTGTCAAGAATGAAGCCCTAAAAAGTCCCCAGTGACACTCTGAAGACATTTAATGAGACAAGATGTTTAAATGGAGTTTCATTTTACCGTAACACAAATAGGATTGCACCAATACTCAATACCAGCGTCAGACCCATACTATGTGCGTGTACTTGTACTTGGTATTCATATAAAAGTGTCCCTACAGTGTGACAAAACAAGAGCTGTCAAAATGAACACGTTTATGCAAGAGAATTATGTGTGAAATCTTTAACGTATTAATGCACAAACAACAAAAGTTATTACTCGTGCCATACTTAAAATCTGAATTTTGCACTCTCTCAATGAGAGAAGCAGATTCTGGGCATTGCCACAGCTGTGAACAGAATCCACCAAAAACCACTTTGTCCTCCTTATTTAGAAAGATTCTGACAGTTTTCAAGCCTCAGGATGATGTATCACACAATTCACCTGTTACTAATTAATCTGTTACTGGTCAAAAGTTGTTATTGTCCACTTACATCATTTGTGGTTTTTTATTCCTTCCTGTAAAACCATCTATATTTCCAAGTCAAAGGTCATCGTGTGTCGTCCTAAATCAAAAGTGCTGCGCCGTCTCAGTAGCTTCTTGCTCTCGTTTTGCAATCTTCTATAAAACGGGTTCAGAGACCGACTTCCAGACAGATCGAAAGTTCAGCTGTTTATGAGCTCATAGCGCTGCAGGGGAAAATGCTCCAACGGAGAACCAAAAAGCAGAAATACTTACTCAATGTGCTTGAAATCACAGGTTAAAGTTCAACATGCATGTCTAGTCCAAAGTTTTATCCACAAGAGGTTCTTTTTCTCTAGTTTCAGTCTTCTCACCCACAAACAGCTTCTCGGCGTGAGGAACCGTCGGGCCACATTCCTTCTTCTAGGTCTCCACGTGCATCGCAGCATTTCCTGTAGGGTGGCATTCTCTCCCCCCTTTGCGTGACAATGAGGTGTTTACATTTCAGGACATACTTGAACGCTGACAGTCGTGATGCAACTGCTTAAAACTAGAACGAGTCACTTCCACATTGGATGTAATCACAATTATAAATCAAAATTATGCCAATTTCCTTTATCTACAGAGGAAATATTAACTTCACCAGCCCATCCAGCATCCACACCCCCTTCTGTTGCATATTATTCAGTATTTAAGGAGCAGCATTGTTGGAGTTTATTGTTTGATCTTTAGCAAACCGCCTCTTTAATCAAATGTAAAATATTCCACCATTCACTACGTATCAAACAAAAAATTTGTAATGTTAGCATCCTTTCGTATTGTCACTTATTTTAGAGTAAAGAAGCAGAGTTCAGCATTTGAACAAGATTATGTTTCTTCTTCCCATCTGCCCTCCCAGCCATCTGACTCCCTTCTCTGTTTCAACAAAGAAAATGAAATGTTTCCTTTACAAACAAAACATAAAGAACATTGTTTGGCTGATGTCTACGACAGATTTTCTCCTCTGCGGACCACAGGCAAAGGCAGAAAAACTAACCTCTCACCTGCTTTTGTAAGAGGACGACAGAAAAAGCTGTTCTACATTATCCGTGGAGTGAAAATCCGATTCAATATCGAAATGATTCCAAATGGGACCTCTTCCAGCCAGAGAAGGAGGGCTGTTCAAACAGAGGAGAGAAAATGTTCAATACAAAGCTGTAACAACCTCGGCCTCGTGGACATTTTAATCCAGGACATGTGCACCGCTCTATTTTCCAGAACTTAACTTTGTCCAGTTCTACGCTGAATCCTGACTGTGTTTGTGAAGCTGTAACACTTAACGCCAGTCAAAGCCCTGATTTTTAACTCTGAAACAGTCCTTTGCCAACTGCGTGAGTCATGACAGTAAAGCAGAAAGACAGACAACCCCTTCATGCGTCTTTGGAGGGTTTCTTCATTAATGACAGGGGCTCTGCCCTGTGTCAACATGCTTGCTAGTGGCTGTGAAGGCCAGACAGGACATGAGGTGGTGTCGCGGCCTGGCATGGGCCTTGTGCTTTGGAAGAGTGGCCCATGGAAACCAGCAGGTCTTGGCCGGATTTCACTCCCGCTCAGGCTGCTAATGGCTTTCCAAGTTTGGGGCTGCCATTTGTCAGCTTGACTGATTTCTGCACTACGAGGATCAATCTCTTTCCACCATCCATCTCTCCACCATCAGAGGAAAAGTACAGAGCTATGGACCAGAGCAGCGGGAATGTGCTCCCAGAATCAAGCTCATGACATGACAAAACACTTGAAGCTTCAAACTTGCAGGTCCGGCAGGGGGTGTACAAGTATTGTGAAGACGAGGGAGTAAATTTACAGAAGAACGGGAAAAAAATTAATAAAACGAAAATATTTAAAACTTGGCTCTCTCATTTTGTACATAATGGAAAAGCATCAGACAGCCTGGAAACACAAAAAACCCGACTGTGCTGTTAAGATGTGTTGTTCCTGTTCCTGGAACAATTTCAGTAGAAATAAGAAAAAATAAATAAACAAATAAGAAAGGAATGTTTCCCATCTATCAGTTTATTAACTGATTCTTCTTAAAACTCTGAAAACAAGATCTAAGCAGGGAGACTTGCGTAATTCTGCCTGTGTGAGAGGGAACGAGGTGTTGAGAGTGAAAATCAAGCTGCAAAGACAGAGAGAAGGAAAAGAAATAGAACATAGTTAGGGAGCAACAGTGTGAAGGGAGCAGCTGAAAGAGGTTGCAGGGCCCCAGGTGAGCCCTGTGGTGGGTCATTTCATAGGCCTGTAGGCTGACTAACATTGACAGGTCAGCTGGAAGACTCGCTGCCAAGAGAAACCCTCGACGGAAAGACCAGGGCACAAGGCTGCACCTCTACACACAATCTCACACATAAAAACATTACATCTACACACACACACCTCCCTGCCTTCACCAGAAAATAATTTCCTTTTTCAATCTGCCACACAATAACCTAGCCGCTGATTACTGACCTTTACTACAGTGCTTTTCACAAGCCAATCCCTTCTTTGGCTCAGGGCAGAGAAATATAGCTCCTTCTGCTTGACTAAGAGCTGTAAAATCCACCAGCATACAACTGGCCTTCATATCCGCTCTCACAGCTCAGGACACATCAGGATGTGTTGTGAGCGCCTGGGGGAGGGAGTGCCAGGATGATTGGGTCATCAAAGAAGACAACTTGATGTTATAGCCATCATTAGTGCAGAAACAAATCAATTAAAGGGAATCGCAACACTAAAGGCCTTAGAGGCAGTCTGTACTCATGCCTCGCCTCAAACTCTCACACACTGTTATTTGGCACCCATTGTCCAATTTGACAACGACAACATGTTTACATTGAAAAACCTTTTCACATCTTCAAAAATCATTAGGATTACATTTCAATGTTTCTTTGTAGATTTCCTCTTCTTCTCTGTATCGCCTTCCTCAGGAACTACCTGGTCAAAGTCTAGTTTAAGAACTTAGAGCCTGGGTGGAGCATCTTAAGTGTGAGCCCCTTTGAATGTGAACCTTTCAAAGAAATTCAACGTCCCAACACTTTACCTGGGTGTGTTAAGCCAACTTCAAAACGAAGTTTGATTTACAGTGTGTTCAGGTTGAACTGACATGTTTTTGTGCATTTTAAAAGTCGTGTTTCGGTCAGTCAAACTAAAAGATGGAAGAAATTCAGAGGACCTGCAATACTGGAAATAAAAGATCAGAAAAAAGCATCAAAATTTTTGCCTTAAGTGATGTTATAGCCGATATGGAACATCAGACTGATTACACCAGGTCCCATGCCCTCATATGTGTTTATCTGACTCACAGTTGACAACTGCATGAAAACAACTTAACGTCGCCTGGATGTTGTGATCACAAGAAAATGAAGGATGGATGGAATAATCCCTCCTTCATAGAAGGATGGAGCAGTGTTGCCTACACTAAAGGAGGGACTGAAGCCCTATTTCTTAGAAGTCAGAGAATTCCTCCAGCTCTCATCATAGATGCTACTTCCAGGTCACTTCACTCAGGAACTATTAGGACACATTCACATCAGCACAGTCCAAGGGACTCGGTTGGATTGGGTGGGAAATGCAGAGAGATATCGAACCTTCATTTGTTTTTGTTTGCTTTCACATTGCACTTTAGGGTGGTACTAACCAAGAAGAAAAAAATATGGAGAGAGAAGAAAGCATGGCTCATCGACTGGCCAGGAGTAAAAACGGAAATCCCTCCCCTTCAGCCAGCTCGTTCATGGCAAGTAACCAATGAAGCAACTCCAAATTTATGCAGTATTGGGGTTTTTGTTCTTCTGTGTTCAAATACCCAATGTCCAATATGGTTTTCACCAGTAGCTGTCCAGTAGGAGCAGCAGGCGAGGCAGTGAGCTATCCAGCATGCTGCTCTGTACATGAAATGAATGCACCAGTACCAAAAAAGGCAAATAAGAGAGCTCCACCACGGTCAACTTGCAGGTAAATAAGGAGGTCTCATTAAATTTTCAAGCAGGCCAGAGTTTGCTTGTTTGAGTTTTCACACTACTCTAAACAAACCATGCTCTCTGTGGAAGTGGACCGAGACTCATTTAAAGCGGACCGAACAGCACCACTGTGAATGCACCCTTAGAGACTGCTCCTTGTCTTTTAAGAGAGCCAAACTGGCTTCTATAGAGGGATGTGACAAATGTATTTCATGGTGATGTAGTGAAGCAAACAGAAGAAATGAGATGTTTTGGCAGCTGTAGAGAAGTATAACAGCTCCTTTTGGTGTAGATTTTGGGCATTATGTACACATGCAATAAAGAAAATCTAAATCATCAAAAAGACCTATTTAACAGAAAGTCTGTTTTATTAACATATTTGCATTTATATATTCAATGTATCCTCTCTCTGTTCTTGATTCTGTTTACGAGTAGTGTTTGCAGGGCTGATTCTACCAGTTGGTAGATTTTAAAACAGCTTGATTTATCCAAACACTCTAAATCAATTCCTTTTCAGGGAACTAAACAACAAGTGTACTTTTCATTTATAAAGTCCACTGCTTTTACAGCAGGGAATCTGGAAAAAGCAATACTCTGATCTCACAACGTAAAATGAAAGGTCAAGTGAAAATAAATTAAAAATTCATCTCTCACAGACACAGAGCATTTTACCAGTCAATGGATTAATTCTTTAGAGACTTTTACTGTTTGCTTCAAGGAGATCTGGATGTTCTTTTTCTTTCTCATGTGTGAGAAATGAAGGCGGCGAGGCGGTTACGGTCGATCCGTTGAGGTGGCAACCTCCCGCCACAGGATTAATGCCTGTGTGACAGCGCAAGTCTTTTTTGGCTGATGAGCAGCAGGGGATGCAGGTGGACAGGCTGAGGCTTATCTGCCAAAACAGCCAGGGTTGCACCACACCTCCTGCCTTAAGAGCTGCTGCGACTCAACGACCACACGCAGAGAGAATAAGAGGGTGGCAACATGAAGGGAGAGACGTGAGAACAGGAGGGCGGAGATATGGGGCATTATGGAAGGAGATCAGCAGCTAACATTTACACAGGAAATTCAGTAGGTCCTGTAGGGCTACGAGAAAGTACTTTTTTATTATAGTAACCATGTGTATCACTGCTGGGTCTGGGTATCAGTTCAACAGCTGGGGACACTGGAATTAAAGGGATATAAACCTAAATTAAATTTGATGATAATAATAAAAAAACTCCTCTCCATTCTTTTGCTTTCTTTTCCTACAACCTGGAATTAACATCAGGCTCTTTTTCCTGCCCTGTAACCCATTTATCTGTACTAATCCTGCTGCATGTGGACGAGTCTGCTGTGACACACCGTCACTCCACTGGAGCCATGGCATCGTTGCCAAAATTATCTCTGGGGCTTCTGAAATGTTGAGTAAGCAGCATCAGCCTCACTGTCAGAGAGCTCTGCTGGGCTTTTGTGAGGATGTGTGAATGTGAGATTCCAGGTGTCACTTTAACTGAGACCTTGATAACAGCGTCAATGCAAAACAAGAAAATTGTAAGGAAGACAAAGTAGCATTACACTTGTAAGAAGACAGCTGATTACACAGTGGGATCAATTTGAAGGAAGTCCAAAACAAGAATTTCAAACCCCAAAACGTTTCATTAATGTACTCAAGTCAAACTTCTTAAAGCAAAAGGGGGGAAAATATTATTCTGTTCATTGTTCTGCTCATGTCCGCATGCTGCATATAAACAGTGTGTTCTTCTTTCTGCAGTGTAACAACATTACAGCAGTCCCCAGCTGATTGATGAAAGTGCCATGTCTGCAAGCACCTCTTTTACATAGCGAAAAGCTTTCTCTGCAGCCCGCAATTCATCATCTGACAGCAGGATGGTTGCATCCATCTTAATGCATTACAGACCCAAAACAGGTCCCGGGTCACACACTGCTGCCATGAAATCCTCCCGTTCTAAAAGCCAGGGAGGAATGAGACGGCCAAGGACTTTTGGGAGGGTCTACAAAGATAGAACTACAACAACAATACTGTCAGTCCAATGTTTGTATCATTTTCCAACCGTTACCTGCATGAAGACAGGCCTTTAGACAAGGTCGTCCTGAGAGACTGGGATGTTTTACCAGCCTTAATGGGATAAATCCACTCTTAATCATGAATAACTACAGTGACAAACAGCTCCTGGCAGTGTTCTTTGCATTTCTAAGACAACACTGTTGTGAAGGGGATCTCCATCAGTTTTACACTTAGAGGTGTGAAATTGTGTGAGGAGTCTTCTGTCTCTCTGGGGGAACTTTGTCAAGTTTAATGACCCGGATGTCACCAGGGCTGTTTTAGTCTTTAAAATTGAATTTCCTGGAAGTCCCGAACATTGTGTTAGGGCATAGAATAATAAAGAATCACACATTTCAATGCTGATAAATGAGCAAAATGACGTTATATCGTCATTCATTACAGAATAGACATGGCTGCTGGTGAGGATGTGGTGACGATGCTGCAGACAACGGTCTGCAGGAATTGCCAACTGATGCTTACAGTTATTCCTTGTGACTGCAAAGCGAGCAGTCACAAGGAGCATGCACGAGATTATGTACAGCCCAAAATATGGACATGCCCTAAAGCGGTTTATATTTACTCACCATGACTAAAATCACCCCAGTTGAAATCAATTCATGCTTACTCGCTGTAGTTATCGAGCTGGTGAGCAAATTCAATCCAGACGTAAAATAAACAAAAAGGTAGTGAGTTTACCGAGGAGGACATTTAACAGGATTTTCCTCTCAGACATGCTTTCCCTGTGAGGTGCATCCAGGTGCAACTATGTAATTCTTTCCTGGCTTTAACAGCTGTATGATATGCTCAGCGCATGGAGCAAGTTAAAAGCCTTAAAGAACACAGAAGAAGCCGATAGCAGTGAAGTCATAACTGCACGTGTATGGATGGGCCAAAGGATTAATTACTTTACCCCTGGAACAAATTATTCTACTTTCTTAATGAACTTTAAATTGCAAAACCTCTCCTGCTGCACAACTTTTGATCAAATAAAAAAATTTAAAAAAAAAGTAGATAAGCATCAGTCTTCCAAAGCACCAAGGAAACTGTCTGCAGTGAGGTCAGTAAGAGATCTGTGGTCTGCACAGAAACACAAGACATGTGACTGCTGCAACCAGAGAAGTCTGTGCAAGCTTTATAATCCAACATAAGAGGAAAATAATGAATCAATTCCACAGTGTGTCACAGCGTGACGGTCCCTGCATTATAATGGTGCTAAAGCAAGTGACTAAATATCTTTTTATTTTCTTGCTTTGCATCCTCCCTTCTGGCTTATATGGAGGGAGTGGTTGTTGGTAATTGGCATGCAAGCTTCAGCAGGGCCGTTGGACGAGCCAGGTCCCGAGCTAGGCTATAAAGCACAACGGCTTCGCTGTGTCCACAAAATTAGTTTAAAGCTGTGATTCAGCAACAGGCTGAGACCTGTACAACGCCACCGGTGTCATCCATCACTGCAAATCCATTTTCTCTGCCTGAACAACTGAGCCACACCAACACCCTGCACCTCACACACAACACTGCAGCAGGTGGAAGAAAAGAAAACGGGTTATGTTGGTACAGATGATTTAATACTAAATTAATACTAACGCACATGTTTTTGAGCTGAAATCAGTCATATTTCATATATTTTTGGTGATCTTTAAATCAAATTATTTCTGTATGATGATACGATATTGTGTCATCGTAAAAGATGTTTTCCATTCTAATGAGAACAAAAGCAAATCACAACATCTAACAGCTGCAGAGCACACAAGAAGCATTTCTGATAAGTCATTTGTCTTCCTGATACAATGTACAGTCATAAAAAACACATTTCTATCATGACAGATTGATAGGTCCACTCTAGTAGTCAATACCAATGCCTGGATTTATTTCCTGCTCTCATTTAGAAAATCTATGTTGCCATAACATTGACAGAAATGGAAATGGAATGAGTTATACCTTTTTTTATGGGTCTAACTTCAGATCATAATTAACAACAAAGTTATACAATGAAGTCAGGAACAATCACAGATTTCCCCAGTAAAGTTAGGAGTGAAAAAAAACCAGCTGCATTTTACATCCAGAACAGTCTCACATCATGTAATATGTATACTTGTCTGCCTCTCTGAAACACAGACGTGTCACAAACGATGTCTTCCAACTATCAGATGGCAACATCTCCCTAAGCTGTTGTTTTCCCATCAGGTAGTGATGTGATGGGAATGATAAAGCATGAATATAAAAATGTGTAGATGGTAACCATGGAAGCTGTTGTAACTGTCAAATCAAATCAAAGCATATTAATTCTAACCCAACCATTTACTTTAATGTCTATAACCATTCACGGGTGAAGTTGCAATAGAGAAGTGGAGGGTAAGGAAGAGTTTTTAAGTAACAACCTCTTGAGCAAGAGGGATTCCTAGTTTACAAAGCTCCACCATTCCCTAAAACCTGTTTAGAAGTATTTATGGTCAAATACATAATCAGCTAATGAAAAGTGGATCAAGTCATCAAGTGGGAATCCATATGGAGACCAACATGCTGACAAACTGCAATGCAAGCTTCATCTGTGTAGGGAACACAGTGGACAAAAGAAGCTTTCCCCCCCACTCTATTGTGAAATCAGGCTGTTATACATCATGCTCTGAGGGTGGTTTTTTTAGGTTTTCCTGTTGCTCACGTTGTCATCATTAATCAAATGTTTTTCATGATGATATTATCAAATAAAAGAAGAAAATTCTGGACTATAGACAACTTAACTAGCTCAGGGTCTTCAGTGGGTAAGAGTTGCTGAAATGGCTTAATAACCTAATACAAAGTCAGGGGAAAAGGAGGTAAGTGGTGAAGATGTATGGTGGGGTTGACTCACCACTTTCAAGCTACATACACAAGTCGACGCTGACACTGGAAGAAGACAGTAGCAGGGAGAAGGGGGATGTAGCGGAGGAGGGGCTGCCAGCTGATCAAATCTTCTCATTAACTTTCCCCAAGCCTGCAGCGAGATAGACAAGGAGGAGGAGGGCAGGGGGGGTGGGGGGGTGGAGGTAGGGAGGATAGGTTTAATGAAGACTCCTGCAGCGGGGGTTCGTCTCGCCTACGGTGTGGCTCTGTGAATAAGCCCGGCAGACAGATGGGTTGAGGAATTGATCGGTGGAGACGGTCCTCAGAGATATGCGCAGACCCAGAGGCTGCGTTTAGTTGAGTTGCATCCCACAATCAAGGATATCAAAGACAATGAGATGTCACTGGAATTTACTACCAGTGGGAGAAAACTCCACCTACAGTAACAGGAACAAATGCACTGGAGCTCACAGTGGAAATTGGAGTTTTATTTGAACTGACAGCAAGGAGGTGCCCCAAACATCTCCTGCTTATCATTTATCTGACTGACGTGTCCTAAACTGAAACAACCGCTGAATAACACCTCAGACTGCAGATTGGGACGCCATTTACTTTCCTGTCCCTTCCGTCCCTGTGTTGTTTTCTGAGAACTGCCCCACTTTAAGCTCTGGCTCTGTGTGGCATCCATCTTTCATACGAGTGACAACGCCCCGCCCCCCCCTCCAAGATGCCACTCTCGCTCTCGGCGACTGTTGTTCCAGGCTCAGAGATTCAACCTGCCACAGCAAGTCCTGCCTTTCTGTCATCTCCACAAGCTCCATACTTGCTTGCACTGCTGATAAGCAGCCAAACACTGAGGTGATGAATAAATCACAAAACAGCACATAAACACCAACAGAATCCAAGAAGAGACCTACTTATCTGGTTTATTTTTGGTTTTTCTGAAGAATTCTTTGAACCTTGACCAACTAATAAGGCGTGAAATATTTGGCTTTAAAGTTTTTTATTTGCCAAAGTATCAAAGATTACCGTTGGAGTCATTTTTTGTGTGTATCTCTCTTTTCCTTTGCACAAAAGTCCCAAAAAAACAGAAATATTTCTATACTGCAAAATGTACTTGTGGAATTTATAATCTACTTTAATATGGATAATCATTTTCACATTTAGTCATTTTGTAATATAAGGAAATAGAAAAGCACATATCCAACTCCAGAGCATTTCTAAATTACAAAAATGGCCTCCAACTCTACACCTTTTTATTTAAATCATTTATATTATCCTCCTCAGCTGCTGCAGCCCACTTTCTGTGTCATGCATTTATTTTTTCAGGTTGCACAAAAGGTCATTAGTGCCTTCATGTTTCAGACGGAAAAAGCAGCACATGTAGAAATATGTGCTTAGAAATATACTATCAAACTTGCCTTTAATATTAGAAGTTTATTCAAGCTTTGTACTCACTGATGTGAGTGTCATATTAACTAAGAAAAAGCAACAAAAAAAACCCATAAATCACTTATTCATTATTGGAAAACTGGAACTCCAGTTCACTCTTTAGCACAAAGATCTTAAAAAAACTGAGCTTTCATCGGACTAATTAAGTGAAGAGACAGCAAACACAGCTAATTAACAAATCATTTTATATGCATGTTAATGAGGCTATTTCTCATCCCATATTTATGCAGATGCCATTTACATAAAATCTGTTGCGAAAAATGACTAAACACAGGATCTCACTACAAAGCTTGGCTTACAGATGAAGCAATCTCACCATTTCCACAACAGGGCAGTCATGCGATCCACCTCGTATATCCGAGTTACTATTCATGTGGCGAGTTGGTGCATTTCACTTAACTTTAACAAATTTCATTGCCATGTAAGTGCCTGTGTTAGTAACCGAGATCTTGCCAGCAGCGGCAGCAGGCTGAGGACTGTTTGTGTTGTGGATTTGCTCTCAGTGTCAGGACTTTGCGGTGATGTCTGCTGAATGAGACATTGCAGCACATAATTAAACTTTAGATCACTTTCTCACATTGATTAAAGATATTTATGGAAAGTTTTACGACTTTTATGTACCTGGGTATTTCTGTGAAGAAGTCTCTGCTACACTTATTCTCTGAGGCAGCAACAGCAGTTTGGAAGTTGACATTAATGGCTTGAACTGAACTATTGAGAGTGAGAAAGTAAAGGCGCAAACAAAGAAAGAGCCTTCAAAGAAAAGGAAAAAGTATTCATACTTAAACCTACTCTAGGTTTAATAAAAACAATTGTGTCCCAGCTGCTGCGTTACATTCTGCAGGAAGGTTGCAGACTTGTGACACTTTCCTTTGACATTTGTCAAAGGATTGCAACTGACCTGGCAAAGATAGTGCATCTAGCACGACAGACCCTTGTTGTTGGATCTTCTGTGCCTCAAGGGCTCAGACACCTTCAACAATTCAGAATCAGCTCTGTCGTCATGGTTACTGACACCTCAGGCAGTGGCAAATAGACTGACCACAGTGGAACATTTGAGAAGACGCTGGCAGGGCCTGTATGTCGTCACACAATAAAGACCTCAGGGTGCGGGGAGAGCGGTCCCCGAGAGCCAGTTACGTTTAGAGAAAAGTGAAAGAACTTGATGGACAAACACAGCTGAGGGTGAAAAAGGGGACAGTACTGGCAGGGTGTCCATCTCCAGCTGGCATATCGTGGAATGTTAATTAGGTCTGCAATAACAACACACCACCCTCTTAAATGTCACATCCTCATGAGGAGAGTGGGGAATGGCGAACTTCTGTTGGGGAAAGGCTTTGTTTGCCCTTCCAACGGCTACGTCTTTTCTGTTCCTTACCCCAAGCGTTTTCTCTAACCATTCTCCTGCTCCCCCTCACAGCCCCTTCCTGCGATGCTGTGTACTCTGTGATGAATGGCTCTATTTCAACTTGAGCTTATTTTTTTTCTCTCCACCCTTTTAGCTGGAACAGATTACAATCTGTGCAATTTTGAAACAAGAAACAAGACTGATCCCCGAAAATAGAAAACGGATAAATGCACTTTCATTTTAAAACATTTTCCAACCTATTACTTTGATTAAATCTTTTTATTATTATTATTATAATTCTGTAGTTCTTGCAGACACAGTTGCTGGTGAAAGGGGCTGGGAGGCCAGGAGAGCAGCATAAACAAATAACATGGTGGTTTGTAATGAGACACGACACAGTGAGAAAACTGTGGCCTTTTAAATGGCAGGTCTTGTTATCAGCCTGGTTTCATAGCCTCAGAGGGACAGAGATCTAGATAATGGGGCATGGGTAATGAAGGGTTGGACATGAGGCCTGCTGAAGCTTAATATGAGCGTAACATTGACATCTGACAAACTGCAGCAAAGTCCATTGCGAGTTTTTTGGCTGCGACTTCTACGTCTTGCTATCCTGTTATGTTGCTATTCTCTTATGATTTATCAAAATTGCCTGGGGATGGGGTTTCCATTTAACATTAAACAATACATAAATTATGAAAATATAAATTACGGAAATAATAATTGGCTCGTTTCCATTTCAGCCATGATTAATCACACGGGACAAGTGAATTGGAAAATGAATCCCTCCTGCTAAGGTGAGCACACAGCTGGGATTTTCAGCAGGGGTTCTGCATTTCAGTCGAGACCGTTTAATAATAATGAAAACCAAAGTATTTTTAATGAGCTTTCAAGTGTGAAGGTTGGAAAGAGACTTTCATTCAAGTGAATGAAAATCAAATTGCCATGTTTTGTTGGAATGATGTTTAAATTTAGAAGGGTTGTGGTAGCTGCAATAATTCAAACCTCGAGGTTGCCTCGGATTTTTCTCCCAGGAGTTAAAAAAAAAAAACTTGTTACACTTCCCAAGTTTGTACCAAAAGAGAGAAAAGGGAGAACAAAATGAGCTCTATGGAGCAATGAAAAAAAAGCTGTCCAAGATCTGGGGGGTTGAATGGTTTACACGTTGGCTGCCAGCTTACGTTTCGTCTTAGTGTCACAGTTTGTTGGGGAGCATCACAGACGCTCTAAAAAGACCGGGCCCTCTCCTAAAGCCTCCCTGGCGGCTGAAGCATTGGTAAACGTCACTCACAATCACTGAACCACCGTTACAAGGGGAATGAGAAAACAGAGATGTGGCAAAAAGGACAAAACGAGAGAAACTGAGAAACTCTGGCAGACAGTTGCCGAGAAAAAAAAGAGGAAAACAGAGTTAAAAGTGAAAAAAGAAACACGCATGCATGCCAATCCTCATCTCCCAAAGTGCTCAGCCTAATGTGAGAAAAGGTCTCTGAGCAGCAGGGCTTAGAGCCGTCAAAAGACCGGACATGTTTGCTACCCGAGCAAAAGCACAAACAACCACAGGTCATCCTGAGGTCTGGAAGTTTATGGACATTTCCAAGCAATGCAAAGGTTTAACTGCCATGTTCACAGGCAGAAGAAAGAAAGAAAAGGAAAAAATGTTGTGCTCTAGAACTGATGCTACCGAAGATTAGATGCCTACTCTCATTTTCCCTCCACTGATCGCAAAGAGCGTGGGAAACGCTTTCAGAGTGTGGAATGGAGGTGGAAGACAGACCCTGACTTATCGACCAGTGCTCACAATGCACATCTTCATGGCCGATGTGGCCACAAGTCAAATGCAAAGTCTTTCTAAAAATGAGGCCTATTGATTAAAATAAAGCTTTATACATTTCTTATACTGCATACTTAAAGAGCTGAAACTAAATTGGAAAATCAATGGGATACTTTTGGTTTATGTGTATATTTGCAGATAAATTAGGCTTCAAAACAGTTCACTAACTATTCTCTACTCACAGTATGCTTTAGGATGATCCATTGACATGAGACTCCACACTGTTGCATGCCAAGTTATACCATATCAGGGCTCAAAATACATTTTCAAAGTAAAAGTGCACATGGTGAAAGAATTACTTGGACCAAAAATAATTTAGGTGCACAACCTAAATTTGGTAAATATTAACCTTAAATTAAATCTTATGAATACTGAAAAACATATAGAAGTGTTCTGTAGTAATTAAGGTTTGGTTTTTAATAAAGAGTCTACAGCATGTAACAGAAAAGCACATCAGAGCTAGCACAAGGCATAAGCGAACTAAGCGGCCGCATGGGCCCACCTCGCCACCAGGGGTCCCCAAAGTGCACTTGAAATGTCAAAATATCTTGAGTTTAAAAAAGGAAAGAAAGAAAGAAAACATTTAATAATTTAAATAAAAATAGTAATGCACACAAATACTACATTTTATGCTATTTTCCTGCCAAATAATACTCCCACTGCAGGCAACTGACTATTTCGTATGTTGCTTGTGCATAGTTTTTTTGCACCACGGTATCGTCTAGAATCTGTGAAGTTCACTAATGTAAGAAATCAAGGACAAATCAGCTATGGTAAGCTATATTCTAATTCTAATTCTTTATTCTAGATGAGTCTTGTCTGCTGATGCTTTCTGTTTTCACTAAATATTAAAAAGTGCAAATTAACAACAGATATTTTTTTCTGAATCTGCTCCCCCAGTAAGGTTAAAGACCATCCTGGTATGATGTAAGCCAACTAAAAATAACGCAAATGAATGGGTGTCTTACATTTACAGTGTATGAAGTGATCAAGCACCTGTAGTAGTTGAGTACCAGTGGTGCTGTGATGGTTGTGGGTCCTCCGTATCAAATTCTGCTTCGGGACCATGGTCTACAGTCGACATCATGGATCCTCAACCCTGGTCCTCGAGGGCCCGTGTCCTTTAGGTTTTAGATGTTTCCGTGCTGCAACACGGCTGACTCAGACTTGTGCAAAGCTTGATGACAATTGCCCACTGATTTGAGTCATATGTGTTGCAGCAGGGGAACTTCTGAAACCTGCAGGACACTGGCCCTTGAGGACCAGGATTAGGGATCCCTGGTTAACAACCAGTAATATCTGACTGCAAGTCAGGGCTTAGTGAATGCACAATTCATCTTCAGTGTCAGGGCAGAGCAGATGTGAGCACCTTCTGCTCTGACTGCAGCTGGGAGGGAGTGCTGAGTGCGGACCTGCGAGTGCTTTGAGACTGTACAGGAGCCAACCGCAACACTGCTGCTCATGGAGCAGGGTAAAAACAATGCATGCTTTCATGTCAGTCTCCTTAAGTCTCCAATAACAGCAGAAAAAGTCGGCAGATTTGTTGCAAGTCGTTTTTAGGGAAAATAATTGCTGGAGGGGTCTGAAAACAAGCTGAAGAAAAAAGGGACAAAGTCACTGAGTTTGCTACCATCTTTTTCCATACTTGCACAAGTGCAAAAAAATTAGTGCACCACTCCAATTTTACATGCACAAATGTGCACATGCTTGTGGTGTTACAAGCCCTGTGATAAAAATGTATCATTATGCAAAGTGATGATTGCATCACATTGTGATCTGTGTCTATCAGGCTGCTACAGGACATGTTATAACTGCTGACAGTCGCCCTCAGTCGTGTTTCAGTATCAAGAGTCTCTGTTTAGATCCCAGCCAGACAAACAGCTTGTTGAGCTTTCTCTTTAGCTAGGGCAAGATGTTCGACATGGCAGCAATATTGAGACGCTCCTCTTGTGGCATCAGCTAATGACAGCAAAGCAGTGAAGAGGCCCCTTTCTCTGAGTTGACACTGTTGATTTGAATTTCAAAACGTGATGTAAAACGGTAATTAAAAGCCAATTACAGCTTGTGTTGATGAAAAGTCAATTAAGTGTTTCAGGGCCTGTGAACGGGTTCTTGCCAAGGTGATGATGGGGAGTGAAAGAAAGGCAATGGGGAAAAAATGACAGGGGAGTGATGGGAACAAACACAGCCGAGCTGAGCCTGCAACATGTGGATGTGTGAATACCGTCTGCTTTCAGACATTATTTCTGCTGTCTCCGTCATCATGCAGTCATGAATTATAAAAACACTGCTCTAAGGCAGCTTTCAATTAAGAATCAAATCCACTGGAAACACTGAGTGGGAACGTTTTATGATAAAGCCTTGGAAAACAAAGCAGCCCACCCTCTTATTCAAATGACTCCATTATGAAGTCTCAGTCTTCCTTCTGGCCAAGTTTCAGCTGAACGAGCCTCCGTTCCTTATTTATACACCAGTAAGAAGAGAAAATGGGCAAAAAAAGAGGAAAGCAGAAATAGAAAAAAAGTACTCGTGCATTGTGTACATGCCAAGTTGTTGATCAACAGCCTGGAGCCCGCAAAAGCAGCTGTGTTTCAGAGCTGAAAAGCAGTGACAGCAACACACTGCTGCAACAGCTGTAAGAGATGAGGCCCAGTCTGACTAAGCATGGTGCTGCCATTCCTCCATACAGCAAGCCAATCTGTGTTCTCCAATAATGACCCCCAACAGGAAAAAATAACTAACTAAAGCTACAATATTGTTTTAATTACTGGAAAATGCCTCGAACTGCCAGAATGCACAAAGCTTTCAAGTCAATATGCTTGTTAGAGCAATAAGGATGTTTGGATAAAGAAAGCGGTCACAAACCCGGCGTGTTCAGACGATTACAGCTGCTGCTCCTCTGCCTTTTACTCTTTGTCTTGGGAAAGAGAAGATAATTTAGAAACTTTTTAATCTCAGTTTTGAACTACATGCTAGTCTACAACTTGGCTGCCAAAAAGTCAACTCCCCACATCAATCTGCTACTTCATCGTATCCCTCCCCAACTCAAATCGCCCCCAATCAACAGGAATTCCTCAGCAGCAGTGTGTGACTGTAATCAAGCTCACGATCCACAGTTAACGACAGAGTTTCATTTCCAACATCTAAGACTCTGATAAAAGCTCTGGCAATAAAGACGGGAGGGTTTTTTTCTGGAAAATGACTTGACAGCATCAGCTGGGGTCAGTGACACAGCGAATGCCAGATGGTCAATGGCCTGGCTTGTCTTCTCTAAAGAGTTTATGCTTCTAAGCTTAATTTGTTCGGGGGTTATTTTTTCTGGGATAAGCGCTGGATTGTTGTAATTTGCATTTCCTCTGGATAAACTCAAAGCTGTTATGGCCTCACTCACACATTAACTACAGTAAAAAAAAAAAAACTTTGTTATTGTGTTTGATAAAAACTCGGAAACTGATGAAATATGAAAGGGATTAAACCAATCACCATGTATTGGGTGTCAAAATAGGTCTGGAAATTGAAAACAACTCATGCAGAAAATTATTTATGTTGGCAATTACTTTTTTTAAAAATATTTCGCTCCATCTCTATACCTGTTTGAGCCGTTTTCAAATCAAGTATGCTAAAATTTATGCCCAAAGAAAGTTGTCCTGTTTTTTTAGATGACAGGTTCTGTCTGCAAATGAAACATTGCAGTGGATGTAAAGATTGATGAAGCACATGCTACTAAATGCCTAACAAAAAGAATAATTATATCACTTAAATATACCAATTTGATCCAGAAAAGGGTCACAATAAGCTGGAAACTATTCCAGATGACAAAGGGCTATTTGAGGAGTAAAAGAGAAACCAAAGCATTTGCACCTGCAGCACATTTAGAATCACAGTGTCTTAGAAGAACCAGCAATAATCCCATCAGCAGTGCCTGAATGAACCAAACAACACATAAACAGATCGCAAAGATGACTTCCATCTGTCGTCCAGGATGTACAATCTATGCCTCCGCAAAAAAACACAACCCCGGGGTGGCAGAACAGACATTATGCAGCAAGGCAACACAGAAGACAGACATAAAAACAAACAAAAAAAGTTGACACTGCAGCATGCACTTTGTTTTACATGACTGAAAAACACAGAGGTGGTCTCACTTCAATCCTGATCATCTTTTCACTCCATATGGCCACATTGTTGGGAAAATGTTGTGTTTTGTGAAGTGAGAAGAGAATGTGTGTGACATGTTAAAGGTGTAGTCTCTCCATTATTACTACCGTCCAAGTCAAATCAGCTTGAAAAATAAAAGCCCGACAGAGTCCAGCCACGGCGAAGGGGATGTTGTATTAGAGTATTTCCACTCAGTGCCCTGTGGGCCACAGAACCGCTCCTGTAACTACCACTACCTCCAAGTGGAACAAGCTAGAACAACTTGAAAGGAAACGATTAGGATTAAACTGGAACCTAAAGGATATGTTGGGTCACAGTTTCTAAGAATCACCACTTACTCAGATAATTACATTATTTTATCTACATGAATCTTTATTAATTATATGAACAATGTTCCCTAATTTTGCCAACATGGAGTTCAACGCAACATACAGATTTAACACAGCTTCCTGCCTCAATGAAAACTTCATACACCCAAAGGCTATTTAACATCAACACCACAGAAAAGCTTTCAATAAGAAATAACAACAGCTTTAAAACTTTTTATGAGTCATGCCTCATACCTGTTGCACAATTTTTGACACTTTTAGCACTTCATGTCTAATGATTCATTTCAAGTCAGATTAGTTATCAGCTAAGAAGGGGCTCAGAATCAGTACTGATGTATTGTCTATGCTTTCTAATGACTGAGTGCCGTCACTAAAAAGGACAGTTTTTTTTCCTTCTAAACATCAAGTTTTAACCACACCAATGTATCCATATCATCTTTTTTTATAGTCAAGGCAAGCAGCAGAGACGCGGTGGGAGATGGTCAGAACTAGTTAACAATTTCATAGACGCACATACGCATTACTCAATGAGGCTGAAGTGAAAAGTGGCATCATTGCTATTTTGAGGCAGGAAAGAGTTTCATCCATCTATTTTCTATACCTGCTTGATTAAATTCAGGGACGCATGGGGGCTGGAGGCCATCTGAGCTGCCATCGGTCGAGTGGCGGGGTACACCTGGATGGTTGGCCAGTCCATCACAGGGCCATCAGAGACTAGAGACAAATAACCCTGCATGCTCACGCTCACGCCTAAGGTCAAATTACATTTCACTGCATGGGGAGGGACACAGCCCCGTGAGGGAACCATCATGCAGCCCACAGGAAATAGTTACCTTTTAAAACAAGAAGGAATAAATGTAAGTTTTGGTGGAGCATAGATAAACCGTTCAGAGTGAGAAGAACTTTAACATGTAAGCTTGTTTCCCAACATGAAAATAACCTGTGACATATGCCATGTACCCTTAAACGCCCTTTTTCAAAAGCAGCCAAGGACATTTGTCATGTGTCATCTTCCACTTTTCTCTAAAGTTAATATGAGAAGCAACTCTCAGTGAACTGTGAAAGGAAAAAAAACGTTCATTAAAATGAATTATTTATGATGCATGCACAGTGGTTTTCATTAATTAGTGCCCTCAAATATTTGCTTTCCTGTTTTTCTTTAACAGATCGTGCCAGTTTCAAAGCACTGCATCTGTTAAAACTCAGCCTGGAAAAATGCTGTTAGTTTATTATCTGGCAGGTGCACTGACAGCTGATGGTTGTGGGATGAAAAGGCAAGGAACTAAGAAACAATAAAAGACAGTAAGATGCAAATTTTTGACTCCTCTCTCTCTCTGTAGTTTTTTGTGTGAGCATGTCCACACTTCCCACAAACCAAACACGTCAAAGGAGCAGACTTACTGGAGCTCAGCTTTTGAAGGTTATTGTCTGTTCTTTGGGAAAACAAGCTTTGATTGAAGGGGTGGAGGGGGACAACAGAGAATATGCAATGTTAGTGTTTCTCAAGAGGCAAATGTAATTTGTTCTTTTTCGAACTGTTTGGACCACTGTCAGTACATTAGGATGCTGAAGCCAGGCATAGGCTCCAACACATCACCAGTGGTTTTTGTGGGGTTGGAAGTGGTGGGTGGGTAGAATGGGCACAGACACTGGATTTTGTTCCATTATGCATAATAACAACAGTAAGACACCCAGGGTGTATGTATTGCAGTAAGCTGCTGAGACTGTGGCCAAAAGGACTTGGCCACAAGAAGAAATTCTAACTGCCTGCTGGGCCAAACCTTAAAAACTCTGCATGACAATCCATAAATTCTCTACTGAGAAGAGAGTTCACTTCCAGCTGAAGAGCTCCAGCACGGTTCAGTCCCATTAGCATTTGAAAAGGGAGAAGATGGGTGCAATAGCAGTGAGGAGATAGACCCGTGTGCAGAAAGAAAGGCTGAAGGATTGCACAGCGAGGGGAAGGGCAGCCGACTTGTTGAACTTGGCACATGGATGAGCTTCATCAGTCAATAAGGCAGAGAGCTATTCAGGTTCTGCCCTTGAGACAATGCCGACCTGGTCTGAGTTGGTATAATGTGGTTGGAGAGCATATGCAGGGCTAGTGCAGCGGACTGAGAAGGCTACAACAACCTTGGGTAAAACAACCCACCCACTGCGTCACTCGTAAAAAGAACTACAAAGCTGCACTTTTGCATACTTCCACCCTGAGTACATGACAACACACCAATGAAGTTTAAACTTTAAAATATTCCTGAGCTACTACCGTCTCCATTTACTGAATTATGCATGTGACCTTTGGTTGGGAATAACTTGTCAAGTAATTTATTAGATTATGGGACAGTAGAGTCTGTGTGTGGCGTTTACTGTGTGTATAGTGATAAAGTTTATACTGTGTGTGCAGAGATAACGTTTTAGTGAATGTTTTTCATTGTTTAGTACTGTAAACCAGACCCAAAAAAAGAGAGACAGAGAGAGAAAGGCAACTTTAAAAATAAAAAATGAAGGCGTTTACGTCAACAAATAAAGAAGTTCTTACAACACAATTCTCTTGTTTCTGTTCAATTTGTTTGTCTTTATGAAGCACACACTGACATGATTTTAGCTCAGCTGCAGATATCAGTACAGCCGAAGTCAGTTTCTACTCATGTCAGAAAGTTTGAAACTTGCTCAAAGCAAAACTTAAAAAGACCCGCTCCATAACTTTTCAACCTTAAAACTCTGCGTTCCGGACTTGTTAGATGGCACAGTGACATCTATTGTGTGCATTTCTGGAGCCGTCGCTGCCCAGTAGCGTCCCGTGGCTGACAAACCGCACTATCCAACTTTTTCACCCGGAACGCATGCGTGACGTTGCAGCAGAGTTTCGCTCTGCGGCTGATTCAGCAAATAAACATTAGAAGACATTATCCGAGGAAACAAAAGAGAACCAGAGACAGAGCAAGAGATAAGAAAGGGGACAAGAGTCAAGACCAGACTGTCTTTTACTGTCTGGAGAGAGCTTACAGTACAGGCAGGATGCAAGATGGATTCCGAATTAGCCGTCTATAGGGGCGCGCATCACTGGGAAAATGGCAAAAGTTTATTAGTGCGTCTTTAAAATAACTAACAGCCAACCAGATTTAAAAGCGTCTTAATCCTCTAAAACCTAAGGTCCTCCAGTTGGGGTTCTCAGATGGCCAAACTGGGCCAAACTTTGAAAAAAGGGGCCATTTTGAAAACTTTATCCAAACTGTTGGTACTACAACTTCTTTAATTTTGTACTAATCTAGTACTACAACTAATTGATTGATTGATTGAACAATGAGCTGATACCAAGCAGTGGTACAAACCACTTGGCATTTTGATTTACACAGTATCTACAGTATTATATAATTTTATGTCCACGCCGTTTCATTATATTAACCCTTTGAAACCTAAGGTCCCCCCCAGAGGACAGGTGGTGTCAAAATGGCCATTTTGGAAATTATCTGTACTAATTACTCTCCAATTGTGTTATGCTTCACTTTATCAAAGAAGTCTTTTGCAGAGATAATGTTTACATATTCTATTATGATTTGATAAAGGTTTAGAGCTACAGCTGCATCATTCCAAAAGGATATTCATTTTCATTCTGAAACTTTCATTCTTTGTGCCATCTTCATTTATTCTTTACCAGTAGCACATATACTGATATTTACACATCTTAACAAATCTCACAAATGTTTCCTTTCCTTTTACTGACTTCAAAAGTATTCAAAATGACCTTGTGGTTGCAGAAATATACTCATGGTATGCAGGTATTGAGCACAGGCCTGAAAAACAGGCCCGTAGCTCAAAGGGTTAGGCCTGGTGTATATGCATATTTCAACATGACGTAGTTAAGTGCAAAACAACACAAAACACTATTATTTCTGACAACACAGAATCTGTTCTGTGCACACATACATTGTCATGCTGAGGTAATGGAAAAATAAAAGTTGACCCCTTTGTCTTGCTTGGTCTGCTTGTTTTCTAAAGAACTCGCTTGTTTCCACCTCGGGGCATGCGCTTGCAGCAAGGCAGGTAAGCTGCAGCACCTGTTTCCACCTGCTGGGTCAAAGGCATTTTCAACTAGTGGCTGCCTCACCTTTCCCTTTATAACAGTGCGTGGAAGTGGAAGCAGAGACACACACACTTGTACACACATGCATATGCAATCACACACCCACGTCACCCAAGTCTAACGCTTCAGCCAAGATATTTCATGAAACTCTGGAGGCAGAAACATTAGGCACAGAAGGAGGACTATATGCTGCAAAACGACTAGTGAAAACAGTTGGTGGGCAGCTGATAAGTTACTTCTTCATCACAACCATGCCAACATTCACCAACTCAAAAATGCATTTCCTTTGGAAAATTGCTTTCTAAAACATCCATCCTTCCATCCATCATCAATGCTGCCAGATGTCTTTCTGAAGCTTTATGAGTCATACTTTGTAATATCTTTAAAAAATACAGTAATGAAAATGGATATAAAACCTCCCTCTACATGTTTTAAGACATAAAAACACAACTTGTATTGCATTGTTACTCCAAAAACTACAAAACATCCAATTATTGCTCATTCAAGTTAAACTTTTTTCGTTCATACGTGCACGTCTGAAACAAACGTTTATGGAGTGCAGATGTCAGAATGCACACACATCCATATTCTGCACAGTGAGAGGCAAATCCAAACGAAGTAACGACCAGGAAATCTTAAAAGGGGCTTGAAGAATTTATGGATAAATCAAAATGCTGCCAAGATTCCAGTCCTGCTATATGCAAAGCCCTGCTAAGAACTACTTTATGATGAACAGCCCATAGGTGTGGCAAAAGAAAAAAAAAAAACCTCAAACATGTTTTGGCAGGGAATAGCTGCATGCAGATGCAAACACTCCTTGAAGAAGTAAAGTAAATGACTCGTGACATTTTGAGCTGAAAAGGCTTAAGTGCTGAACTGAAGGGCATGAAGAGCCCGGTGGCGGAGACCCAAGCCCCAGACAGCTCAGCAAAAACATGGTTGACAGGCCTCTGTGAATGTAATAGATTTGAAGTTCACCACTCTGGCCTGGACAGTGTTATATTACCATAGAAACCAAGATGTCTGCTTGGCAGGTTTGAGCAGCTTCTGGTTTGAAACACACTTTTTTCTTCTTCTTTTTGAGGGTTTTAGCTGTGCTGCCATTTCTCTCACAGTTATTAAAAACCTCCAAATGTGTGCTTCTCCCCGCCTCTGATCATCCTCCTTTCTTCTCCCCCACTTTTCTTCCTCTGCCAGCTCAGTAGGGCAATCATCGCAACCCTGCGGTGCAAAAGCATCTCAGCTGTGGCAGGTAAAGGCAGGGAGATTGTCAGTAATGACGGGTCTGCCAGTGCTGAACCTTCCCAGAGCTGCTTGTTTCAGCAGTAATTACGACGCGGGAATGGTGCACCATGACTGGCTCTAAAAAGCTTACCAAGCCTTTTGCTTCTGATGCCATGTCAACTTTTTGTTGTCTTTTTTAAAGAGTAGGCAAGGCAGGCGGGTAAGTATAAAGGGGACCTAAAAGCTAAACAAAACTAAGCCCTGTACACATGGAGAAAAGGAAAAAAAAACAAAAAAAGAGGTGGTGCAATGGAGGTCTATGAATAGTACCAGCTCATTGATGCTCTGTGTTCTCCAATCAACTCTGCTGAGGACGGGTGAACAGAGCTCCAAGAGGACCGACCACATAACGTGGGAGGACTTGCTCCATGAGGCAGAAGTGGTTGAAAATAACCACAAACACAAAGAAGAATGATAAATGAGTGTGCATGTCTGAACCACAACAACAAAAAGATCTTTCATCTTGCTTCCCTGTGCCACTTTCCCTGAGGCCGACCCTCAGTAATCACCTTCTTCACCTGCGTCATCCTCGCCTTCGGTTCTCATCCCATCCGCCCACTCTCGTCCCCTGATCTCGGAGACACACAGGTGCTTATAAGGAGAGTGCTTAACCCCTCTCTCTGTGGATCAGCCCCGCAGAAAGTGTGCACTGATGTGCAGAGAAATTCAAGGTGCAAACATCAGCTGTGGGAAGACTTTTCTGCTTCTTCACCTCACAATTGGGCAGAAATTGGAGTGCTGAGTGCAGAGGTGAAGCCTGCTGAGGAGGGATGAGGGAAAATGAACTAATTCCAAACGCCCACACTTATGTAGAGGTATGAAATACTCTGTATTACAGAAAATGGTGGGAGTTAATGGAGGTGGGGGGGGGTCTTGAGAAAGAGGGAGATTTAGTGTACATGTCCACCTGTATTGACAAGTCATCTATCATGGGTCAGTCACACTCACAGCTTCAAGCAGAGGGTGGCCATGATGAAAAGCTGCTCAGTTCAAGTCAGACTGCTGCAGGGAGAAAAGGCCTTCGTGTAACTCCGTTCATCTCAAGTGTTGAAATTAAAGGGCGGCTATTTACTGGCTCATACGGATATCAATATACCCCCACATTCATACAATGTTTCAATGTTGAATTACCAAACTATTTGATATGGGAAAAATAAATGACATGCCGGGTTGAACATGTGATCATAACTCAATTTTTATTGATTGTTTTTAAATATATCAATTAAGTATTCCCATGTAGATTGAATAATTAATTATGTCATGGAATTAGAAACTATTTGAGGGCTTTGTTCATGATTCCTTCATAGATGGAAATGTGGAATTTGGCAATAAAACTGGAATCATTTGATAAACATGGAATTTGTTCATATGGAGGCTGGATGTTACCCAATTTAATTTAAGAGGTTTTCATGGTGCTTGAGCCTAATGAATGTAAAAAAGCTAAATGAGAGTTGAATCGATTAGACTACAGCCCCCATCCCCAGTCTGTGTGACATCACCTGCACTGGCAGGGATCAAGTTTCCCCCAAAACAGGTCAGCAGAAACACCAAAGTTGTCCAAAAATTGTAAAACTTCATCGCTACGCGGCTCTAGAGAAAATTTAAAAATCTGCAAACCTGGTTCTTGCTTCCAAATAAAGAGGAGCATCGGCAGAACAGAGCAGCCTCCATCAAGCTCACCTCGTGTGCTTGAGCTGCACCTGGAGGCTGTCCTGGAGAGGATCCGTGGAAAGCAAAAAAAAGATCTTCGTTGACAAAACTATCGACACGAGAGACTGACGTTTATTTAAAGTAAAAATAACTGGATTTTTATAGCTGGTTGAGCAGCTAGTTAACAAAGAGGCTACAGCTCCTCGATGCAGTCGTCCCGTGTTGGAATCCTCTCATCATCCCCTCTTCTCTGCCCCCCCTTCCTGTCAAGCAAATGTCCAATAAGGACCTGTGCTTCATTCCATTGGTGGGGGAAACCCACTGCCCCCCCAAGAAGGTCAAGTTCATTTACACTGATCTTATTTTCTATATAGCACCAAGTCACACAGAAGTCATTAAAAACCATCTTTCCTCTAGAACAGGTTTATACTTCGTTCTAATTAATTAAACTTAAAGACTCTGATGTCATTTATCTAATTTATACAACAGCATGTCACATCTGCTCTTTGTGTCATGCACAGTAAGCATATTACTGCCGTCAGAGGTCTGTTTCTGGTGTGAGCGGGCACACAGTGAACTTACTTGACTGGTGAGTGTTTTATCCAGATGATATATGATACCCCAGATATATCCATCAGTATTTGACTTTTTGTCTCCTCTTTGAGCAACTACTTTTTCTAATTAGTGACAACTTTGAGCAACACAGCCTGTCATCCTCTGACAACACTACACATCATCATTTATCATCTTCCAGACAATGGATAGAAAATAGTGTCTGATTTGCTTCTTTTTTTTTTTCAAAACATTGCTTTGATATATTTTGGAAACCAGATGATACTTGTCGATGTCTTAAAAGCGGAGGGCATCAATCTAAGTATCTTAATTTCTTAGTGGCCAACACCAAAGATGAGCACATTTGCATTCTAGCAAACAGCTTGCAATTACCTGTGTAGGTGGCACGCATTAGCAATTAAAAGACCAATCTTTATTATTGCTCTTCTGAGAAAATGTGTAAACATCAATTATAAGAAATATGAGAGGCTCTCGCATAAAACGGCTCATCCTCTCAGGCTTTAACAGCATGATGTTGGCAATAACATTTTTTTTTAAAGTCTCACTAGAGGCCGACTTTCTGCATCCCCCCCAATAAACCAGATCATTTCCAGAGTGACAAAAAATATTACTGGGTGTGAAAACTACCTGAGCGTTCATAATGGATGAATGATGAAAGACTTTTTTTTTTTTTAATGTACAAGGAAATAGCCGAGCTTCACTGCTCTGTGGTCAATAAGACTAATCAGACTGGTCCGCCCACATTACGCCAACAGCTTCTGGTCAATAACCACATGAAGCATCAACTGCAGCCATAAACCACAGGCTTTTATGGTCAATAGTCACTTCCTGGCTGCCCTGTGGGGGATGAGACAAGTGGATTAAAAGCCTGGACAGGAAAGACTCAATCATCTGTTTAAGGGCTACAACTAACAATTACTGTCACTATTGATTAATTTGTCACTTACTTAATCCTTTAGTCATTTTAACTAGAAAATGATAGAAAATAGTAAAATGTCAACCAGTTTTCCACTGGTGGAAAACTGTTTTAGATGGTTGTTTTATACAACCATCAAAAGAGAAAATAAAAGTCTTAGACCCGACAGTCAGGGATCAGCAGGTGTTTGCTTGAAAAAGCAAATCAAAATAAATTAATTTTCTGGTCATGGACACATCAATACATGAACACCTGTAATGTTGTGCAACTGTTGCATGAAAGACTTAATAAATATACCGTAGTATACGCCTGGCAAGAATTAGTCTTTTAAAATCAGAATTTCTCACATTTCTCCCTTTTTATCACTGTAAGCTTTATTTGGCTTGTTTGTGAAAGATAAAAAAGGATCACCTTGAGCAGTGCACGGCGTCTTTTTGTTAGCGTGCACTGCGCGCTAACAAAAAGATACTATTCTATATCTTAAGCTACATAAAATGAAAAAACAAACAAAACATGACTGAAACCCATTTTAGAACTATTAGGTGGTTTTTAAAGAGTTTTCTTTACAAGCCATGTACAGATGTCGGGTGTATCTGAGCTCTAAATGGCCAAATAACCATTTAAAAAGAAAGAAAGATGTTAGGAAAAGAGAAAAAAAAGAAACATTTTCCTGAAAGAAATCAGAACAAAGTAAACAAGCTGCACGTCTTTTACACCCTGAGCATCCTGATATAATCTGAAATCCTTTTCAGTAAGCAGTACTAATGACATAAGATGAACAGAGTAAGATAAAACTCAAACAGATGCTGCTTAAGGAAACTAGTTAATGACATAATCCTCCTTGCTGAGCTAAAGCTAACTAACCTTTATGAAGGGTCTGCCGCCGGTGAAGGTTTAAACAGCTTATTGACATCTTGAGCTCACACAGAACTGCAAAATCTGTGTGTGTGTGTGTGTGTGTGTTCTTTTAGGTCTGACAGTCACAATAAACATTTCTTCAGCACCAACGCGGGGAATAATAACCCCCCCCCCAAGACCACTTAAAGTAATTATGCTGCTGTGTTGCACATGCAAATTTGTTTGGAATAAGTGAGAAGGTGATTTGGGAACACCAAAAAAATTTGCAATCATGCCTCGTTCAACCAGGCCTGATACTGTATGAGTGACCCGTCTGGACCCTCAAAGCAATTAAAACGGTTAAGTAACTTATAATTATCATGAAAGGACAAAGAAATAACAAAACATGTAAACATGCAATAATTTAGCAATTTATTTAAATCTTTAATTGATTTAAGACTGAACAAATATGTAAAAATATAAACAGTTGGAAGTTTTTTGGGGGATTTCCTTTTAAAATAAAATATGAAGTTAAAGTTTGGATGCATCCACTATGTAAGGATTTGAGACCTCTATGTATAGAAATACCAAGAGAATGGAGGTGAAATATTCTCCCATTCTAGACTAATAAAGGATTTGTCTTGCTGAACATTCAGGGGACTCGTTTTGCTCCGAGTGTTTTCAGTGGATCATACATCTGGCCTGAAGGCAGAGCCACACTGCAGTAAATTTGCTATCGCCTTGCTGAAAAACAAAAGACATTTCCCACAAAGAGACTTTGGGTATGGTTGAATAGCCCAAAAATAATGACCTCCTATTGTCTTGTTCTAAGCACGTTTACTTGACATCATTGGAAAACTTGCCAGGACAAATAAAGAGACTAAAAACAGGAAAAAGACATTTACAAATCAGACTTTGGAAAAACAACCGCTCTGCTACTAGAATATGTATAAGATGACTTCGTTATCAATTCTACAATTTAAAAAAAGTAAAAAGCCGAAAAGATAAAAGACGTCAGAAAAGACGTAATCATGTAAATGATTTGTTTACATGACTTAGAGTTTGTCGAAAGTACTAAAATAATGAAGCATCACTTAAAGTTGCAGACAACACATCTTCTTTCCCCAGGGTGGTCCGGTGTTTCCTACAATGAAGGAGCTAATAAATGAAGCATTGATGCTCCTCTTGAGCATTTAAAGAATCTTACTTATAAAGACTGCCACTTAAATCCTTCTAAGTTAATCTACTCATCAAGTAAGTTTCATTAAGCAAAAACCAAAAAACCCCCATTCAAGTTTGGCCGACTGAATGACCTGTAGAAGCCAACAAACAGGATCATAGCAGCATCTTTACTTATGAAAGGATCTTCATCTCCAGAAAGCTGTTATCATGTTATTGATCTGCTGTCAATTAATCTCAGAGGTGGTGAGATAATCCACAAGGTGTTTATTAGGGATGCAATGGTACTCAGTAAAATACCGGACCGTCCGGTACGCAGTGCACAATCCGCCCTCTCGTCCCCTGGGTTTTCGGTTCAGCAATAGATTCTGTGTTGGCGCTTTATTTACTGCTTACAGGCCACTGTGTGGACAAAAACATTTAAACAACTCCCCCAGCGGAGTTGAGAGACAGACGTGTTAAAGTTCACCGGCTCCATTAAAAACCTTCATTGTGATGATTTCACTTTTGCCGTGAGGTACAATGACGAGGGAGTGAAAACAGTTCATAAAAATGTCTCCAAACTTCTGAAACATGTCCCGTTCGCCAAAGGAAACACAGCAATTTGTCTGAGCATCTCCAGCGTAAGTGTTCAGATATAACGCTTCCTGAAGACAGCCGAGCGATCCGAACAGACACCAGCAGCAGAGCAGCTGTAAAAGTATTAAGATGAAAGATAAGTGTTTAAAAGTATTAAGTAAAAAGTAGGACTATGATCCACTTAATTGTTTTTTGTTTGTATTTTGTATCTTTAAAAATGTTATTCATAATTTATACTAATAAAGTGTTGTATTATTCAGTGTTATTTGATTCATTACACAAAGTGTTCATTTAGTTTTAACAGAGATAAATCTTAATCCTACTGTGCAACTCTGTTTTTGCCGACAAGCAAAATAAAAATCACATTTTGTGATGAAACAAAAACAATTCTCTTTTTGCACTAAAATATGAACTGAAACCAAAAACCAAGGTATGTACTGTAACTGTTGTGCCCCTAGTGTTTATTATTTAATCTTTAAACAACTTCTTGTTGTCAGTGTTTTCCAGAAATCCATTACAAGCAACAAAATCCAAATCAGAATGGTTTCAGAAACACAACTGAATTTCTCCTTTTCAAGATTTGATTAGTTCTTGTATAATACGGCTTTTACAAATGCAGCCACAGCAAACTCTGGATTAATATTTCATGTAATCTTTGAATGTGTTGGTTTTTCAAAATAAAGTCACTACAGTGACACAACATACTCATATGTTTCAGTGTAACCTTGGGAATTGAGAAAGAAAAGCTGTAGCGAACCCCTAAGTCTTCGCCTGCGGTGTACCCAATTTCCTCCCACCTCCTGAAGTTCCTGTATGCCTGTAACTTTGAAGTGCTGTCAGCTTTGAAAACACCTGCAATCTCCCTGCCATGACTAGGCATAGGATTAGCCAATAAGGCCTGCAGTACCAAGTGGAAAGAGGCCCAAAGAGGGTTGGAGGAGAAGTAGTGCCATTTTCCACGAGGGTCATGTATGTGCAAGTAGCTCTCCTTCTGGCCAGAGCTGCAGGGGATTAACAAGCTTCTAAGGAAGCAGAGAACGGACCCCTGGCCCTCTTTTCACGAGTTCCAGAGAAACCAATTTACAGTCGAGTTCTGGGGGAGGCCACTAATTCTTCCCATAACCACCTCCTGCTTTAACAGAAAATCTTTTTGTCACTCACAAAACCTGCTTTTGTGAGACAGCAAACATTTTATACTCAAGTCAAGGATGCACACGTCTACAAAAGGATTCATTTATTGATATGAGCACTTCAAAAATAACGATGCAGTGCTCACACAGCAAGAGAAAATAAGCAGCTAAGCTCCTAATCTCACCATCAGACTTGATGTGATCAGTCACAGGGGAAGTCACCCTGGAAAGTTCATTTTCAGTCGTGAGCCAAAACAAGCAAGATTATTGCCCTTTTATCCGTTGCGGCTGCCAATATTTGTCGACACTTTGGGCTGTAAATGTTCTCATTGCTGTGCTCTTCATACATTTTCAAGTTGCGCATTAGTTGGATCACAACCAAAGTATCATCATACAGTGGAAAACAAATACATTAATGTGTGATCATAAAGCCAAGGCGAATAATGGGCATCATATTAAGATATGCGAAAATTCAATTTACAACAAGTTAAACCATTTAGGAAGGTCATTAACCAGTCATCAGTTCTGATACACTACTGAAAGCATTACTGACATCTCATTAAAGTACAACCCGCTCACAAATCTCAGCAGCATCAATAAGTAATAGTATCTTCACTTAAACGTGAGGAAAAAGGAACAATAGGCCTTGAATTAAAAGAAAAGGCAGATCCATACACTGCTGCCTTCCCATCAGTGCTTTTCAAGTAATGGGGTCTTTTGTCTTATCTGTAACAGAAAGGAACTTGAGGACTTTGGCCTTCATCCCTTTGTTGTTACAGAGTCTCTAGTGGAAATGGAGGATAGGCGTGGGTGTGCAAGGAAGAGCTAGGCGGCCATGCAAGCACATCAGACTTGAGCGGTCTTAATAAAGCTTCCCTCTATCCACCCCAGAGATCTCCTCACCCCAATTATACGCCTGACACCTCTACCCTCCTCCATCTCTGCTTATTTCTCACAACACCTCCCTACACCCGCAGCCCACCATCCAGTTCCCAGCTCTGATCGTGGCTCTCCATTTGCTGTGATAAAAGCCCGAGAGGCCTGCACATGATCAGGCGGATGGTGGTTTTTGCTTCACTGTCTACTGCCTAAATTGCATCCATTTCACTACAGACAAGAATACTTTTGTTCTGCAACAAACTGCATAAACTTCCATGTATTGCAACAGACCCTCAGAGAGAATCAAGTGACCAGTTTATTCTATTAAGATTTGAGTTTGAATCATTTCATCAGTATGTCTTGCTTAAATTTCCATCAAACCTTTAACATGGTAATTAAGTTGAATTGCACCACGAGTCCCTGAACAGAAATTATATTGATATAGTACAAATAACTGAGGAAAAAAAGTTTGTTCGCCAAGTAAGAGATGACTGACATCTCAGGAGATTCCCCTTAATATGTTGGTGTGTTGTGTTTCAAGCCCCCAAAAATGGGCCAACCCTCACACTGAAAAGGTCAACTTTCAGGATGCAAAGATACTCTGTCTCAGTAACATGGCCAGGATTAAACCATCAGTCTTTAACAAGCACTGCTGCCAGTAATCCTTTACCACTACCAATCTGTCTGCAATCTCCGTCTGCCTGGATAGTAGATGTACAGAGGGTTTTGGAGTCCGGCACAAGTTCTGCACAGTTGCTATGTAATATAATTTGTCTGCCAGTGCTCTCACATTCGCCATTATGGTACAAACAGTTTACACTTCCTCCTCTTTGCTCTCCTTTTTGTTCCTGTCCTACAGCATGGTGTCTACTCGTCAACTTTGGAGGACTCAATCAGCTTCTCCCACATCATAACCGATGTTAAAAAATACCGGAATTACCAGCAGAATTCATTAAAGCAGCACAGCAACCAAATCAGCATAGAAAGAGCAGCATAAACAGACTGAAGTACAAACATGAGATTACATTAAAAACATGCCTGACCCAAGAATGTTTGCACCTGTATGGAACTTCTGACCCATGTGTATGACTATTGTGAAAAGTGACAACACAGATGGTGAACTGAATCAATATTCTTTTTTAGAGGAGTTTCTCTCATTTTCGTTCATGTTAAAGGTCATCCACAAGTATGTGATATGAACATTAACATTCACACCAGCAGTTTTTATTGCAACTGTGCTGGCGAATCTGCCCTTTCCGTCACCTTTCCACACATCTTTACAACCTGCTCATATTTTAGAATTTTTAGTCCGAACTATGAGTCCATTTTACATAATCATTGGGACTCCTACTGATATTGTAAGACAAGGCAACAACACTTACATAAACAAATGAATAATTTTATCACCAAACTTCGGTTTTCCAAGTAGTACTACTTTGTAAAAATCCATCTATCAGTGAACTAATTTCTATGTATCATCATTCAAAAGACCATTAATAGCTGAATGTGGGCAGGTAAAGGGCAAAAAAATGAGGCTTATCCACATGCACACATCTCCAGGTGAGCTATAATTTGTAAAAAATAAAAAAAAAGACAAAAAATGGAAAAAGACCTTTGCTGGGTTTTTTATGCATCGTTTTTTTCCTCCAAGTTCAAGCACTTTCATGTGGATAATACACATTGTTTACTGAGGTTCCAGGTCTGATAGTTCAGTCTGCCGAGTGGCCTGAAAGAAAAATGAATCAAAGAATTTAGCTTATAATCTAGAGAAAGTTATTAGCCCCAGCTATTTGCAGGTCCACTTACTGTATCTGTGAATTGCACGCCAGAAAAAGGAATTTAGGCTTTACACTATTGAGACGAAATGATTAGTTTTCTGATATTTTAGTTAACCAGATATTTTGGGGGGCATTTACTGAATTAGACCAATTATTTACAAACATTATTTGAAACTCTTGGGAGAAAACATCTGATTAAACAGTTCAATCCAACTAAATTCTCACAGAAACCTTCAAAGATTAAACAGTTTATAAAAGAGTGAATGCTGACTGATAGTTGCTGGAGAGCATTAGGGAATGTATTTATTAGACTGAAAACTAAATAATTGTACCTGCTTACAACAACATCACTATCCAACTCTGCCGGCTACTAGAACCTTTTTTCTAATTAACAGCTTCTCGAGTCGGTGAATCTTCCGTTCGTCTTGTTAACAAGCCATCAGTTGAACTCCAACAATGTGAACCAAAACAAATCAAATTACAGCGGAATTTCCCCCAAATTAAATTTGCTGCGTTCATGATTGCACACTGATAACGCAGGAGCATCTATGTGCATAAAAACACGTCTCACAACAAAACAATTCAGGAGAAGCGTGTAAATCACAGAATTGGCACTCCTGTTGAATAGTTCAGCGCCACTTGTTTGAGACATTTTTATTGCTTTTTCCTCCTGATTCTTTCAAGGTCACAGCAGGCCTGCATCTGTCCAACCATCTGTCTCCAGCCTTCCCACGAGGCGGGCTGTCATCTCCGCTCCTTGGCCCTGTCCTCTACTGTCCACGCTCAAGCTCACTGGGGAAATACTCGACCAGACAAAGGAACTTTTCAGTGATTCTCTAAGTTTCTGAAGCATTTTGGTTGCTCTGTTCCATCTGATTACCTGACAGTCGAACAACAAAGCATACAGCACTAGAAGTCATTGCCGAGATCTGAACTTGGCATGTGCCAGTCTAGGTTTATTGACAATCCTTGATTTAGGAGACTACTGTCAGTATTCATTTTAATTGAGAATCAGTGATGATGATTACCATTAATCAGCACAAAGAAACTCTACTTCACAATTTAAATTAATCCCATTTGCAAATCCATTTTCCATCTGTTAATCATGACAAGTGCAATCAACAAAACCCAGCATTCAAATAAATCCCATTTAAAATAACTAGTAATTTATCCAGATTCATACATGAACTTATGTGAGACCCCATTAAACAATGACTTTAAAATGGCACCATGGAACACAACTATGGATACTAAATAATGAGCACAGAGCTTTCACTACTCTTACTTGGCTAGTTCATTACAGTGTATGCATATGTGTGAATCCAGTATGTGAATAAACTTTGTCCTTGGATTCATAAAAACAGTTCTATAAAACTATGGCAAATATTTATGAGTTCATTCTTGGGCATTGAAAAGCAGCAGTAGCAGTATTTCCTATAAGCGGCCATTAATTAAGTGCTTTCTCTAGAGCTTTCTGGAGAATAGACCTTTTTCCATCACATTAAATTCACTTCAGTCTAATCATATTTCACTTTTAAGTACACAGCACCTATTTGGGAGAGAAACAGTGTTCCTTACCTTACAGCTATCCAACAGTCTGCTGACTGCAGCAATCCACTAAGCAGGTTACTACACCAGGCTGGAACAAGCTTCAGCTGCAGCTGTCAGCGAATCTGAATGGAAAAGAAGAAATGAGTCTTACATATGTGTTTATAGAGGATATAAAACATGGAAGCTTACAGCACTGCTAACAACCATATTTTCCATCGAGACTCAAAATCCAAAGTATGAATACCGGTGGCAAACAAACACTCAACATCTCCTCCATCATGAAAATGCCAAGTGCCATGTTAATATGAATTTATCCACTTTGAATTCTGCAGGGGGAAAAACATGTCTGCTAATGCTGTTTGCATGACAACGGTTTGCTTTACAATAAAGGGAACAAAATCTTTTGACAAATCCCAGAGCTCGAACTAGCCAAATCTGATGATAGCATCTCAGCCCACAATCTGTTCTGCAAGCTGCTCCCAGAAAAATGTTTTCACCTTGCCAGAACATGAACCCAGAAAGTCTTGTAGTGAGACATTTCCAAAAATAATGATAATTCAATATGTAAAAATAAGATTTAAATCACTTTGTTGCATTCAAAAAAAGTTGAAAAACTGAGCACTTAAGGGGGTTAATAAGCACTTCACTTTTGTAGAAGCTAGATTTTGCACACAAAACCTGAACCCTCTCTTACAGCTATTGAAGATCAATTTTAAGTTGAGCATTAAAGTGATGCTATACAAGTTTGCCAACTTAAAACTCTGCTTCTGACTCTTTTTGATAGTATTCTGACATAGATTATAGACTACATATCCCTGGGGCTGTCATTGCCCTGCAGCATCTCGAACCTGAGAAGCCACTCTTCAAAACTTATTTTCCAGCCCGGAGCACCACATAATAACCGTGTTTGCTTTGTGGTACAGGGTCACAAGCAAGCAGCTGAAAAGCAACACACTGGCCATTTTGAATGTGCAACATGGGTGATTCAGTAAAGAAATGCAAGAGGACAATATCGGAAGACAAGAGGAAAAGATGAAAAGAAAGTGACTGAGCAAAAGTCAACATCAGACTGACTTTTACTGGTTGGACAGAGCTCAGAGAACAGACAGGACACAAGACGGATGCAAAATTAGCCATTGTTAGGGGGCGCCAAAGATCAGTGATGCAACTTTAATTAACAATATGCATGTTTATTAATTTTTAAAAAAGTATCTTTCACTTTGTGTGCATAAGCACTGAAATCTCTTTTTAACCAACTTCCAGACTCTAAAAAAGGAACATTTTGAAAACCACTGCTGGATAAACAAACACATCTCATTAACTCAGTCTTTTGTTCAAGCCAAAAGGCAATCAGAAGTTTGAAGTATGGCAAAATAAGTATTTATACTTATAATTTCATAAAACTCCATTATGTAGCTATTGTTTCGGGAAAGCTCTAAATGATTCAACGACAACTAAACATAAAGATAGTTGGCCTCATTCCTTAAACCTCCTGGAGGCATTATGAAATGTGATAACGTGCAAAGGCAAATTCTGACAAATGATGATAATGAAAGTTTAGACCCAGCCCATTTCAACCAGCGGAGCCCGGCAAGACTTGCAGAGGCAGCATCCTCTGGATTAGTGAGCACTCCAGCTGGCGGCCACATGCTGATGATGGTTCAGTTAAGGGTAAGGCAGAAACCAGCTTGCCAACTTATTGTTCTTCTCAATTCTCAAGTTCTTTTTGTTTTGACATAAAAGCCACAAATCCCAAATGGGTGTCAATAACAGTGTATCCCCCCAGGTAGTGTGATACCTTCAGGCATGTGGTTGTTGTTTTATTGTTTCAGTGTTGTACAATGAAATCTTGATAGAAATGGGTCTGTACTAACCATTTATAGTAACTTATAGTCCAAGCGGGAGCAACACAAAACATCAAAAGGCAGATAAAGCTTTATGGAAAACAAATTCCTGTGTCGGCACAACAAAGGTTCTAGATTACAGGATCTCCGAGGCAGCCAAAGTCCCCAGACTGAAAATTGCCCCTAAATGCATGAAATTAATACAATGAATTTAATGGTTTGTGCTTTGTAACACAGCTAAGAAGAGCTATTGACACAGATTGAACCTTCTGCTAGAATGACGCCAACACTTTTCCACAAGATAAAGGGAAAAGCTGATTCTTGGAAAACTCTCCCACGATTCAGCACCATCTTGAACATGGAGAAAAGAAACAGAATAAAGTCAGAGATAAAAGAAATCAGTTAATTT